>CM035591.1:134269938-134591555 GCA_020423425.1 Chrysopa pallens
AAAGCTGCGTAGCAATTCACGTTTTCTTGCCCAGTTATTCCAGTTGCAATAGACATAATGACACCAACATCAGGGAATGGAGGATGTTGAATAAAATATTCTTCCAATTTTTTCACGTCAATGTCGTCCCTTTTGATTCGTGCATCGGTTGACAAAAGCTGCGTAGCAATTCACGTTTTCTTGCCCAGTTATTCCAGTTGCAATAGACATAATGACACCAACATCAGGGAATGGAGGATGTTGAATAAAATATTCTTCCAATTTTTTCACGTCAATGTCGTCCCTTTTGATTCGTGCATCGGTTGAATCAGCGTGTTGATAACTTTTTTTAAAAGATATATTACAAAATTCCTCTATACCTTCTATTATATCTTTTGAAAAAATAACACCTTTTATCCATTTATAGACAATACTTTTCGTTACACCACGTTTAAAAGGTCCGCCTTCAACACTCATAGAGCTGCTAGGGCCCGCGTTAACAACACCCAACAGCTGCTGTTGCCCCCTCTATTCCCCTCCCCACCCTTCATCGTTATACCTGCAGTCCCTTGAGACCCAACATGAAGTTTGTAATAGTTCTTCTTTTTAAAATCTAATTTTACACTAATATAACTTAAGGAAAACTCCAAAAAAATAATAATTATTTATAATAATTATTAAAAAATTAAGATCGGACAAAATATTTTTTTTAACATTTTTCTATATGCTATTAAAAACACATTGCCATAGTTTATAAAAAGATTTATTTACTGGCCCTGGATTCCGAGGTATAAACCTTACGGCGCTCCACTATATGAGCCTATTTCGAATTTAAATGGTAAACCTTATTTCCCTAAGTTGACATACATTGTATTTTCTTATTTCCATGTTCTATTTGTGTGATTTCTTGAACGTTAATTACACAAAAATAAACTCTTTTTTTTTTCGAACGTCAAATACTAAAAAAACTATAAAAAAAACTCAATATAAATTTAATCGAACAACAAACATCAATTCATTCCGTAAATACTTCAACTGTGTTCATATCCATTCAATGCCACAAAAATTGGCATTCTCTTTCATTTTCTGTAGATGTAATTTCCATTTTCCGTCTTTAGATAACCAGACTACCAAACATTCGATATGACTCACATAATAGTTTACGTAAATTATCTTTACTTGCTAGAGATTTCTCTGGTTGTATTTAAGCACAGGACAGAGAGTATACTAAAAACGGTATATTCCATAAAATTGATACGATGAAATGTGTGTATATAAATTACTAAATACATAAAACAAATAATACATAATAAAACTGTCAATATCCAATTTTGTGATGTATGTTTTTATATTTATAATATAAACATCATGTTGAAAATAAATATATTCAAAAAATAAATTGATAAATAAACTTATTCCATACTGTAATTAATTTTAAACGGATATTAATATCAATAATGATATTATGTTTCAAATGCTGTAAAGATATTTCTTCCCACACAACAAATTTGACTTCTCAATTGAATCGATAATAAATATTCGATTTAAATTTTATATGTGTACTTCATTTAGATAGATAAATGAATTTTAGTTTTGCATCGATTCAACTGGGAAATATTTTATTTAAATATTTTATTTAAATGTAATTCATCTAAGAATTAAGTGTATTCCACATTCTGAACCGAATCACTTCCTCAATGATATTCGGGAGGCATTTGATCATTAGTATCGGGAGCCAGCTATCCTTACCGATAATTTTCTATGGTTTTCCATTTTGTTTACAGAAACGTGAATACTGCGATAGTTAAAAAAAAATCAGTAGTCAAATAACATTTACTTTCTGTTCGTAATAGAATAAAAAAACCAGAAAGGAGGCATCTATAATATATACATTAATTTCAATAAAAATTTATTCAAATCTTAAAAAATTTTCAAGCGCCACCTGGACAAGAAAATGGAGGACTTTTCTCAAAAATTTATTTTATATCAATTTAAAGCTAGTGAGAGCCTGTCATTACATGTCATATGACGGTTAAAGTAAGCAAATAAATGAAAAGTATGACAAAATATTGGTGGGTTTAAAAAAAAAATTCACTCAAATTGATCAAAATGTTGGCAAGGTATCGAAATAATTATTTTTTCACCTTGTAGCGTTCCTTAAACCAAAGAAGTTTCTTTTGTTCTATCACGCGTTTGGCAAATAAGTTTTGAAGTCCTAATAAATTTGGATCTAGGTTATCCAAATTTTTTGTTAAATTAAACATATCTTTAATAATTTTCAAGAAAATAAGAGCCTGGTTATGGCATTCCATTTAAAGGTTTAAGCTGCAAGCAAATTAATATTATTAAAATTGAAAAGTATGACCAAAAATTAGTGGGCTTCAAAGAGAGTTAGCTCAAATGGATGAAAACTTGAACAAGATATCGAAAAATTGCATATTTTGACCTTTTAGCATCCTTTAAACCAAAAAACTGACTTTTGCTCTATCACGTTCATTTTTTCGTTTTCCTATCAAATTTAGGTCAAAGTTTTCAAAAGTTTTGTTCAATAAAACATATCTTTCAAAACAGTCCAGAGAAAGAGTCTGGCCATGGCATTTCATATAAGGATTAAAGTAAGCGAATTTAAATTATTAGAAATGAAAATTTTACCGCAAAGTTTCAATCAAATCGATCGAAATTTTGCTAACATACGGAAGATATTAATTTTTTGAACCTTGATAAGTCCAAGATTCTGAGCTATCAACACACACATTGGGCGTGTTTGGCCGAAGTAAGTACTTACTAAACTTAGTAAGCCAGTCAGCATAAAAAATTAAAATCTTTCAAGCTGACTATAGCGCTTTTCGGCCGGCTAGCGCTTTTTTTTTTATTTACGTTATATCCCGTACATAACGTCATAGACTGAATATAATTGACAGTACTAAATTTAGAAATATAATTTAATTCCTGTAAATAGTTGCAAATGGATAATTTTATGAGAAATATTTTATTGGAAGAAATATTAAATGATCCAGTGGATAATATCGATAATTTAGTGAATTAAATGCTTGTGTATCTGAACAATGACAGATCTGTTCCTGTCCGTTTTGTTTACATCAACAATAAGCAAAATAGCGTCGTATTTTAAGCCATGCTTACTGCATTAGCACTTATTTTGTGTCCCGGCCGAAAATTTTGTAAGTATAGTAAGTGACTTACTAAATTTAGTAAGTACTTACTTCGGCCAAACACGCCCATTATTAAAAAAATTGGATGAAAATATTGAATTCAGAAAGGAATGTTTTTTTTATGTAAAAACTGACAACCCAGAAGTTGTAATCCAAAATTAAAATTATTATCATAACTGAATTTAGTACATTTGTAATTTAAATTGTATATAAAACTAAACTATAAAATGTATCTACATCTCATATTTCTATCTAATATTAAATAAAGTTAATTACTTTTAATTAAATAAAACACTACATTCCCATCTAATGTATCTATCTCTCCATATATACAGTGTGTCAACTTAAATTGACTCTATATGGACAACTTTTTTATTATTTGTATCGTGCATAGTATCGTGAGAAAGGGACTTCTTAATCGATTAATGCGCTAAGAGTGTCTAAAATTTGTAATAAAATATTCAATATTTGCCATCTGCTCAATTCACTTCTGACATCGAATATACAGGATGCCACAAATTGAAAAATTCGATAGGAATGTTCATTATTAAGGTTATTTTTTAAATAATTAATACAAAACATTATAAACTTTTTGCTTGAACCTTTCCCTTATTATATATAACATTTTGAATAAATAGGATTTGTAAAATTTAATATAAAATTGAAGTGGTCAAAACATTACTACCGAATTTTTTTCGATTACTGGGCATCCTTTACATACGATGTTAAAAGTGAATGTAAATATTTTCGAACAAATTTCTGTATATCCAATGTCAAACGTGCTGAATGTAAATATTTTCGAAATTTTTATAAAGAATAATTTTTTTTCGTAAACCTTATAGTAAAAAAGTTTTCTATATGGTTCCAACTGAAATTGACGCACTGTATCTTGTATAAATTAATTAAAGAATAGATTATTAATTTAACTTCTTAATATATGTTACTAAAATATATAAAATAATGTTTTCTAGATTATTTCTCTGTACTGATTATCCATCATTGAATATTTAATTTGTCAATTTATTAAATATCTAACTTATCCACAGTCTAGTTTTTGCCATTTCGAAGATATGCCATGTTGGTTTGGGACATACTTGATCGAATATAAAATTATAATGGGTTATCAGAGTATATATTATTTATGGAAGGTCAGTATCTTATCGAAAAGTAATGTTATTTTTGATTTTCCTATACCTCAATAACCCCATAAAAAATCTTAAAGAATCAATATAATTTTTTTTTCCGATTTTTTGCTGATTTTTTTAAGGTTTGAGAGACAGTGACAAAAACTATCTAATATAGTAAGAATGCATTTTGTTTCAGCCAATAAAAGCGCTCAAATATCCACGGTTATACGCATTTTATACCACAATCCAAATAGTTTATGCTAATTTTAATCCTAAATTGGTAATCAGCTTAAGTATCTAATATCTAATATCCGCTATCTAATATCAACCTCTTTCATCCAAATTGGATGGAAATCAATAAGGGAAGTTAAAAATTATGAATTGAAATATAATTCTTAAATAACCATCACTGAAACTTTTTCACGAATTTGTTGATGAAACTGCAATATTTATTATTTGAACATACTCTTGATAATGAAAAAATGTATTTTATTTATTGTAATTAGAAGTTTTTAACAGGATAACAGTTTTCTAAGCATTTTCTATAACGCAAAAAAAAAATTATTTTTCTCACTCTCTGAATTTATCCGCCCTTAAAAATTTGCCGCTCTGGGTACTTCTATCATAAATCCAGCACTGCATACATAACAAAATAAATAAAAGCTTGAAATAAATAACAGAAACTTACCTGATAACCAAATTTCTCATCCGATTTAATTAATCCAATAATAGCCACCAAATAAGATCCACACGTTCCAATACTCAATATAAAACAGTAACGTAACCTTAATGGCAATGTAACATACACTAAATAATCTAATAATATCACCCAACCTAAACTATCACGACCCGTCACTTCATTCTTCTTCAAAAACAATGTCAATATTAATTGGGCATTAGCTAAATGCCAAGCAATATGTGGCGCAGCGGCCCAAAAATGTGATTTTGGTATGCCACGTTTACACCACACTAATAATACCGTATTGAACGTTAAAAATATTACAATTATACCGAATGTAATTAAGTCTTGTTCTTGTGGTATGGCCAGCATATATAAATCGAATAAGATGGCTGCGTACAGGAAGCATTGCAGACCGGCACGTTTCTGTTTCACACTGTACGATTGATACAGTTTCTCGAGATCTGGATCGGGAAAGGATCGTGAGAATATATTCCATTTTTTCTCAGCGTCCACTGTATTTGTTTGCGGTCCGGTCGTCATTGTTTGTTCATTATTTACAATTTGTGTTTTTTCACTCATTTTTATTTGAGTTTCGTGTTTGTTTTTTTTTTCGATTGAACAAACAATATTTTTATTTTTTTATTTGTTTTCTTACATTTTTTATCATTTTGTATTTGGTTTTAGGATTATTGATGATTTGCCATGATGTCTCTTCATATAATCCAATTTAAATACTCTGAAAAAAAGCAAAAAGTAAATTTACATATTTAGTTTGAAATTGCATACAAAAATTGTTAATTTAATTCAATTATTTATTTGCACTTTTTATTTCAAACAATAGATAATTGTATAGAATAAATCAAAAATAGGATGGGCATATAAAGGGAAGGGGAAGGTATGCAGCTAAGGCTGACATTATAACGAACTATCCCAGTATTCACTTTGTGCAAACCAAATGGAAAACTATAGAAAATTATCGGTAAGGACACCCGATACTAATGATAAAATGCCTCACTTAGACAGTGATTCGGTTCAGGATGTGGAATACACTTGATACTTAGATGAAGTACATTTAAATAAAAGACTTTAGTAAAATCTGTAAAATTACCGCAATCAAAAAAGTTAAGTTACCCAGTTGACTCGACGCAAGATCAGAAAACCAAAGAAAAATGCAATTATCAACTAAAATTGCCCAATGGAAATGAAAATGTATCGGCTATATACTTCGCACCACTTCGAAATATATCACAAGCCAAACCTTATCATGAAATCCACATGATAAACGACGGCAAGGTGGACGAATATTGTCTGGTAAGCAGATTATCGTCTGGAATAAGGTAGCAAATCAGACATCATGGGAAAGTTTTCTGAATTCTCTACAATTCGCAGGAATTAACAGGTTTATCTATGAAACTGATTTGGGAGAAATTAATTATTAAAAAAGGGAATAAGAGAAAAGTAAAAAAATTCCCTTTTTTTTAGAATCCAAATGGAAAAGGCAAAATCTCAAGAAATACGTTTTTACCATCATAAAAAATACATTTTGTGCACTACTCTATCAGCGAAATTCAAACTTAGGTTTGTTTTCTGTTTTTCTGGGTAAAATTTTGCATTTTGCAGGCAGTTAATAATTTTCTAACTAAGAGAAATTAGCACCAAAAAAGCATCGAAAATAAAGATAATTTCTAATGCAATAAATATAGTAAATTTTTTTTTATAAATAACTCAAAAAATATTTATGAAAATGTTACGAAATTTCGCATGCGCGATCTTGACATATAAATGGAGGCCTAGCCAATAAATTTTTTTCCTAAAAATAATTTTTTTTAGAATATTATAGATATTTCTTTTTTTACAATTTTTATACGACGTTAAAAAATAATGCACTTTTGAAAAGCATTTTTTATGCTTTGCTAACGAATTTTTATGTTTTGCTAACGAATGTGAGCCACGACTGATTAGAGGTGACAAAAGTTTTAAATGTGTCTCTGATCATATAACACAAAATACCGCATATCTATGCAGTCTCTATTTGAAAATTCAGTATTGTTTTTGCTATCTTATCTGATCTATTATGTATAAACGATTTTAAACTTTATTTAAAGAATTTTGCACGAACGAAATACAAATATATACACGAAATATATACTAGAAATTACCAGTGGGATATTTAAATTAGCTTGCTTGCTTAAACACATGCGAATATAAATCATTTAAAAGAAAAAAACACACGATTCTAAGTAAATAAAATATTTTCTAAGAAATTTTAGTAGATAATCTGAGTAGGCTGGATATATTAGAAAAATAAATGTTGTTCAGAGGAAATTTATGCTATCGTTTTGATTTTCTCACCCTACATAGTTTCTAGCCCCATTTTTTAGCTGTCTAAGGACAAAACAATTAGTCATCCAAAAAATATAAAATATTTGAAATTTAGGAAATTTTGTCTACTTTAATTTTCTATAAAATAGGGTCGCTAAAACGACTTTCTGGTATATTGGCTAAAAGCTGAAAAAAGTGTAAAAAATTCAGAAGTTATACTTCTTGGATATCATTAAAAAAAAATTTTTAATTCCATGTAACTAATTAATTACAATAATATAATAAAAGGACTGTAGAAGGATAGTCAACACAGTCAATAAAGCTCAGTTTAAATTTTAAAAATTAAATAAATAATAACAACAGCTTCTTCAACCTGTGAATTTTGTGTGACGGTGATGCGCGCACATCTTAAAATTTCATTCTCATCATTTGTTCATATCGCGTCTAAAAAAGTATAACTTCAAAATTTCATGTGCACAGAAAACAAAGTTCGGGGAAAGTTTTTGCCCACAAATTTGTATTTAGTGACCCAATAAATATAAAGGGTAAGAAAATCAATAGAATAGCAAGACTTTCCGCTGACAATCCTAATATATCTAGCCTAAAGTACTGATTGTCTTGTATTGATAAACTTTTGCACAAACGAAAAAGATTTTTGATTACAATAATATTACTTTTCTAATATTAATTTATAGAAGAAATAATGTTAAACGATAAACTAAGCACACGATTTATGAATATAAAAATGGTTATTAAAAATTTATTTTTAGATTTGTTTAGTACAAATATAAAAATTAATGAAAATATTTATAAAATACATGATTATTAAAACTTAATTATCTTCATTATTAATGAAGTGTTAATAAAGTTTGTTAAAATTAAGTAGAATTTTTATTTGTCTAATAAAATTCTTAAATATTAATCGACATGATTAGCGATAAAAATAAAAGTTTTTTATTTTTTTTTTTGAAATTAAATTTTTCAGAAAAACATATTATGTAAAATGGTGGCTAGAAAAACTGATAAAAAATGATTGAAAATACTTTTCAAATTATAAAATAGATATTAGGATAATAGATCCTTTAACTCTGATTGGAGTCAGAACCAGATTTAACCTTAGTGCTGACCAAGGAAATATGCAAAACGCTGCCCCGTTACCAAAATTTTACATAAAGTGAGTCAAATTTCTATAAAATATCATTTTTAAATAGCACTTTCATCAACCGGCGAAATCTTTTAGAATATTTTAGATCGCCCAAATCCCAATTCGATCCATCTAGCCGTTCAAAAGTTATCTGGGACTTACATGCATACATCATATGGATATGGTTAGAAATGGCTTAAAACGCCGATATCTGATGTCAACCTCTTTCATCCAAATTGGATCGAAATCAATGAGGGAAATTAAAAATCATGAATTGAAATGATTCTTAAATAACCATTTATCACTGAAACTTTTCCACAAATTTGTTGATGAAACTGCAATATTTATAATTTTGAATATACTGTTGATAATGAAAAAAATTATTTTATTTATTATAGTTTGATGTTTTCAACATGATAATAGTTTTCAAAGCGGAGAAAATTCATTTTCCCCCCTTTGAATTTTCCGCCCCTAAAAATTTGCCACCCTAGGCAGTAGTCCCGAATGTCCCTTTCAGTCCAGCGTTGATTGGATCATAGAGCTTCAATGAAAATATCATTTTCTATGGCTGTGGTTTCCAGTCTTTAATTAAGCGTTAATTTGTGGAAAGCCATATCATTTATTCAGTGCTTTTTTTTCCGAAAATGTTTGGCCATACTAACATTTCAAAAGGAAATCGTATTCTTTTTAGAATGCGTTTTGTAATACCCAATATCAGCCCATGTATAAACAAGCAAAAAATTGGAAATAGTAAACTTTAAAATCATCCTTTTATGTTTTCGAAGTTTCGGTAAGTTTACAGTTTCGGAACCCTATGGTCTTATTCCATTGGGGAATTTCAAAATCATAATCTTAGCGATTTCCCCTCTACAAACTTTTAATAAGACACACACGTGCAAAATGTAATTCTTCTAGGCCAGGCACCTCTAGCTCCACATTGATATGTTAGTCAGTCATTTATCCTTTTATACATAGAGATTGCATTTTAAGGAACAAGAAGAAGTAACAACTAAGAAAGGTAATTGTTTAGATACTCGACTTAAGATTGAGTATGATTGTTTGAACTTTTTTAATTAACATTCATAAAATACTCTAAATATCTAGTCTATATAATATCTACTGTAAATATCTAGTCTAATTAATTGTAATTATATGTATTTATTAGCTAAATTTGAGCTAAGTTTGTTCCAACATTTTACGAAAAAAAGTCTTTTGTTTTACAAAAACCAACATTCTATGCAGGAAATTTTATATTTTCAAAAAAATTCAATTATGGTTAAAAAGTTGGATTACGGATCCATTGTATATAATGGACCGATTTTGATCATTCACGATCTTGACCTTTTTAGGTCTAGAATACACCATCAAAAATTACTAACTAGTTATCTTCGTTATTGAGTTATCGTGATGACGGACGGACGGGAATGCACTAATCAGGTAATTCTATTATTATTATAAATTTTTGTTTGTGTGGTCATTATTTACTAGTGTTACAAACTTTAGACTAAAATTAATACAGTCTGACATATTATATATGTGAGTATAAAAAATTAATTCCAATAAAGAATTAATTATTTTCAACTTTTGTGATAAGATTTTATAAAATCAATTTGTTAATAATTTCACTTTACAATAACAATTATTAAAAACCACAGACTTATAAATATTTTACCTCCATGCCCCAGAGCAATAGTAAAATATATCTGATAGTAATTAAATAATATTGTTATTTAAAATATTATTCCGGTATAAGATAAGGATATTATTTTAGACGAAGATGAAGATGATGCAGACAAATAGAAGGTTTATCTCTATAATATTTTGCGGTATAATTAATTAATTAAATTATCCCAGAAACCAATTAAAATGATATACAGTATAGAAATGATGAATATTATATATGAATATATTGTTGGTATGGAAGAAATTATTAGAAAGGAACTTTCAAATATATAATTTATCTTAGAGGTATTATAGGCCACAGTACGTAGGATTGATTAGTTTTTATTTATTTTTTTAATTTTTTGGTACATTACAAAGTTAATCTAAATATCTGAAATATTTTCCAAGCCGATCGAAGGCCGAAAATTCCCGTCAATTTATCTTTGGTATTATAGGCCACAGTACATGAGATTTGTAGTTTTTTTTTTAACAACCTAAATTTGAAACTTGATCGAAATGTCTGAAATATTTTTCATCCAAGCCTACCGAAGTAGAGGAAGGTCTGTTAGTCCCTTTTGGGAGAAAATTGTTGATCTCCTATTACACAATTCCCGTCAATTTATATTAGGTATTATAGGCCACAGTACATCAGAAATTTTATCGGCACTGTGCATTAAAATGTTTTCATTCGTTTCTATGGTTACGAAATACTACTTCATCGATCAAATGGCAAGTCTGTGCATCGTATATGATTTGACATTGGATATTTCTCAAAATTTATTAACTAACTAAAATGAATTATTATTTATATTTGTAATTAAAATTAATTACTAATTACTTCATCCATTCGTACAATGTTCAACCCAATAACTACAAATAAATATCTTTATTGTAATTATAAAATAATTTTTGTTTGATATTTGCTATACAATGGGCGAATTTGGCCGAAGTAAGTACTTACTAAACTAGGTAAGCCAGTCAGCATAAAAAAATTAAAATCTTACTAGCTGACTTTAGCGTTATTCGGCCAGGACAGACTTACTGGCTTAAAATTACACAAAACACCGATTTACGTTATATCCTGTACATAACCTTATTGACTGAATATAATTGACAGTACCAGATTTAGGAATATAATTTAATCTCTGTAAATAGTTGCAAATGGATAATTTTATGAGAAATATTTTATTGGAAGAAATATTAAATGACCCAGTGGAAAATATCGATAATTTTGTGAATTAAGTGCTTATGTATCTGAACAATGACAGATCTGTTCCTGTCCGTTTTGTTACATCATCAATAAGCAAAATGGCGTTGTATATTAAGCCATGCTTACTGCGTTAGCACTTATTTTATGTCCCGGCCGAAAATTTTGTAAGTATAGTGACTTACTAAATTTAGTAAGTACGTACTTCGACCAAACACGCCCAATTTATATGCAAACAATTGAATAAATAATTATATTTTCTAAAATGTTAATATTTTAATACAAATTTTATACACTCATAGCGCATAAATCGATTAAGAAGCCCCTTCCATATACTATGCATGGTACGAAGACATACAGACAAATAGTTGACTGTCACTAGTAGAGTAAACAATAGTTTTTGACACCAAGTTTACTTCTGATAACCTTACAATGACCTATTTTGCGCATCAGCAAATATATTTTTTTGAACGAAAATCAATAATTTTTACATTGTAAACTATCATCAACAACATTTCTCACTACATAGAAATCAATAACATTTATTCAGATGTTCAATTTAGTGACAGCCTTATTTATATAAGAGCTTAATCTACCCAGAACACATTTGTGACATTAAATGTTACAAATCTAGAGATTTATATTTCAAATTTCATATTTAACTAGAAATTCTATTTCTATTTATAAAACGTACAATAATAATGATAATAATAATAATAAAATGCTTATCAGTTATAACATCATATAGAGCAGAATGTCTGGATGTACTTGAGCAAAATTCGAGCACCTTTTACGATTCTATAAATGGAATTGATATGAGAATAGCTTAAATATCCTCTACAATTCGAATGTTAGTAGGTTAATTTTTATTCCAATTTTTTTAAGTAAAACTTCTTTAGGCAAGCTTAACCTGAGGAGTAAGCTGGAACAGAAGTTGAGAGGGAGGTATAAGTTATTAAAGATGGAGAGAGAGAGAGGGAGAGAGAGTTTAAACATATTCTCTAGTCCCTACACCAAGATATTATTTCTACAAGAATTGATAAATATTTGCTTTGCAAAATATTTTCTGGAAAATAGACTTCTTAAAGAGATTCGTATTTGACTTCTAACGCAATTTACAGAAAAGAGCTCATAACTCTGACATCTTACGAGATTGGAAAGAAGACTTCTTGAAGAGAAGTTTTATGTCATAATGAGATATCTTACAGTGTTCTTCATAAAAACTTCTTTTTGAATTAAAAACTTCCTTTTTGAAGTGTATTTTTGATTTGGATTTATGGTGGGTTTTGCTTTGTTTTCGTGCTCTAAGCGATTAAAATGAAATACAGTCACCAAATCAAATATTAGGATAAGCCCGGGGGAGATAAACGTAAGTCAGTTACGACCAGTCTAATTATTTTCCGAACCCGTAGTTCCATAGCAATATTCAAACCTTAGTTCAATTCTGTCGATGTAGGCTACTATCAGTACGTGGTACGTCGGCAGAAGTAAAATAAACTTACTGACCATCTCTCCGGGACTTAAAAATTAAATAAGTTACAGTACAAGCCATATTTAAACCATATTTAAAAAAGGCGTATTGCGAATGTTTTTTTATTTTAAATCGGTGTATTTTCGCACATTTTACATAAGAAGATTCATCGAATGATGAAGGTGTGGAAGAAACAAAAAACTTGAACAAAATTTTATCCAGTATCATTCGCTTCTATATTGTTTGAGATGTTCTTAACACAATTCCATTGACAGGCTATGGTGCCCCGTTTTAGCATACTCAAGTACCTTCAAATTTTACTCGAATACTAACAATAACACTATAGTTTGTAATTATATATCCATCTGAAAAGTCAGCTATAGTTGTTATAGGTAGTTTTTAGTACATAATATTTACTGAAACTGATTATATATTTGTAACATCTGTATATATAAATTTATTCACAGTTAAATGAATATTATGACAGGCAGACAGTCATATTCACATAATACATGTAGATAGATATTGGAAATGTCTCCACGACCATGGCCGGCAACGAGTATTTTCAATTAATAATCCCGACACCGGCAAATATTCGAATATAAATGCTGGCGCTTGTCATTTTATTAGTAACCGGTATTTAATAGTTATCTGTAATCTGTGACCTTGGGGACCCAGGATCTTAGTAGAATCCAAGCGATAGAAATGAGACATCTAAGATCAATAAAAGGTTGCACAATCGCCGACAACATCCGTAATGAAGATATTAGGAACGAATTGAAGATATTCAATTTATGTGATAGAGTACAAGTATACCGTACTAAATGAAAAGATCATGAATAGATTCCCCAAAGCTGCCCTTGACTAAACCCCGAAAGGCAGAAGAGATCGAGGACGACCGAGAAAACGGTGGATCGACCAATTAAGCCGGAACAGGCATTCTGCCTACTCCTTGAAGCTGATCATGATGATGATGTAATCTCCAATAGCGTTAATTTTGACAGATCCACAACGATTGTGATTTTTAACCCATATTTATGTCATTTTGATATTATAAACGATAACTACTCATAAAAATAAGCATTCGTCAACATGAAATTATTAAATGGATAAAAATGCATTTTGAAGAATTAGTAGAAAAACTACTAATAATTTATAAATACTTTCTATAAATTTTGGATGACTGCTTTAATTTTGTCTAAAATCCATAATGATTATAGAAACAAGATATAAGTTTTTGAAAAATTAAATACACTGGGATAATTTTTATTCTTTTAAATATTTCTCACTCTAAAGTATTCTATCTTGAATAATAATGTTTTATCTCTATGGTAAAATTAATTTTTAGTATTCTGTGATATAAATACAGATTACTTTGTACTTAATATCTCTAATATAATATATTGTTTTTGAAAAAAAAAATGCATTAAAAATTTTAATATCAAATTAAACATTTAGAGCAGATTGGATGAAATAAATATCAGTTTAACTGCATATTTTTCTTATTCAAATAAATGTAATACTAAATTAAATTTTCATTTACATTTTTTTTTTTTGAGTTTTCGAATTTCTATTATCTAATATTGTTTGGAAACATTTTTCTTATAAATTTCTACTTTTTCTATAAACTTTTCACATTAAATTTTTCGCTTATTTTAAATTTACTGGGTAGATTTAAATTTTCAAAATGATTCATATTTTAATACTCATAAATTAGATCAAAAACTATTCAAATTATTATTGGTTAAAAAACAAACGATATGAACCATAAATATAAAGCCACGGTTGGTTGTATACAAAAACAAATGTATATTTTTTAATATTTGTTGCCGACGCGGTTACGGCGACAGTTCCGATAGATATTGTGTTGTGAGACTAAAGGAAAATCAATGGAAAATAACGGCACGGTTATATATATATATATATACATATATAAACCAGATGCCCTGTATTATTTTATCTTCGATAATATTTCTTCGGAATTCTTCAAACAGTTATAAGAATGTGGAATTTTGTATAAAATCAACACAATTTAGTTGAAACAGTCCACACAAAATTAATGTTGATTATCTATATAAAAAATACATGTTGAATTTTTTAACACAAATTCAGTGTTAACTTAATTATTATTTGAGTTTCAATACAAAGGTTAGATAAATAAATTTGGTATGCACAATAAGTTGACATTGAGTGCATTTCATATCAAACGTCTTCTTTGCCTCCATAAAAATATTATAATGGTGTCATGATGGAATTGTAGCAGAATAAATTGTTATAATAGATAAATAAAACAATGCGAAAATGACAAATCGGAAATGTTTCAGAAATATTGTTCGGGTAAATTTTCCAGTTTTAATTTTTGATTCCTATAACTCTGTCCATAAAGCTATTTTAATTGTTTCGACGAAAATATTTTCGTAAGACTTCAATGTATTTGTTTCCAAAAAAAAAAACTTTTTTTATAATCGCTTATTGTTTAAGCAATTATGTAAACAATTTTTAAAGAATTGAAATAAAAAATTTAAAAAAAAAAATGTTCTTACGTGCCATTTAAAAAAGAAAAAAACAAATAATCAGAAAATTTTTAGCAACAAAGAATTTGTAGACTTTATAATTTTTTGGCCTCTTTAATTGTTTATAATAAAAATGAAAAATGCAATTTTTATAATTCATTTAACTTTGTTCCATAGGACTTGTAGTTATAGCGGAAATCGAGATAAACCGTGTTTTACCCTTAAAAATGCATCGCCTTCTCTTCTAATATTCTCTTCTATTTCCAATGAGTTTCATCACACTATTATTTTTTTAGTTTCAAAAATTATCGACCCTGGACAAATTTCGTAAAAAAAAAATTTTTTGTAAAATAATAAACCAAAAACTTTTAGGATATATGTGAAAAAAGTGTTAATACAAAAGTTGTAGATCTTTTTATTACCTACATCTTTTCCATTTAATACTTTGCGATAGGACTTGTAGTTTTGCCGGAAATCAAGATAAACCGTGTTTTTCCCTTAAAAATTCACGTCCATCCCCTTCAGATAGCCTATTAATTATTTTTATATAAATAAATGTGCATATTTTTATATAAATAAATATGTATATTTATTTATATAACACTTTTTTTTATTACATCACAGACATAATATAAAAATAGATAATTAAAAAAAAAAAAATATCATAAAACTATATTATTATAGAAATATCTTTAGATATTATTTATAAATTTATAAAATATGATTGGTTACGCTACCTCTATATTTATATAAATTAATTCAATACTTTATGTCTGTTTTATTTTCATTCAGATATTTTTACAGAAGTGCTTGTCATATAATTATGAATACATTGTTTTCTTGTTATTTGGTTTATTTCAAGGTATGTTTTTTTTTTTTTAATCAATGTTTACTAAGTATTGAACATTGTTCGAAATTCTATGTCTGTCATTTTTTTTTTATATAAAAAAATGTACAAGTATTATATTTTTTTGAATTCTATATAAAGGATTTTTTGTATATTTCGTGGAAAAAATTATATAAAGAGTTTATAGGCACTCCGTATGATTTTCTGATCAGAAAATCTGATGTAACTCAAGAAGCATGTATTTTTTATTAGTTCCCACACATGGTAAGAAAACGGAAAAGGGGACCACGGAAATGTTAACAATAGAGATTAATTATAGGTTAAAAGTAGAGAAAAATAAAGTATTATACAAAAATTAAAAGTAAATTGAGGTAAGCAATTAAATTTAAAAATTAAGCAAATTGGGATTTTGGTCTTGTTAAGGAAAGTACAAAGACTAGAAAGGATTTCTGTATTATTTAGAGATAAATATAAGGAATATTGTAAGGACCAAAAACACCCATACGGACTAGGGAACTTAGAAATAAGGGTCTATGCTGTTTGAGGAGTGGGCAGACGAAAGTAATACGATTTATATCACAGAATTGGTAGCCACATCTGCATCTAGTGCCGGGCACAACATGTATACGATGTAGATGCCCTGGTAGACAGTTGTATTCCGTTCTGAAGCGGCTTTAATTGATACATGTTTCCTGCCCACGTCCCGTTTATGGAACCATGTTTGATGAGATGTCGTAGATTGAAGCTCACTCTATATTTGGTTCCATTCTAGTAACATAGATCGTTTGCAATGTGTCCAGAGATCTTGTGCAGGTGAAGGTGATGTATTCTCTGCAACAGTTATCCAATATATCAAGAAACTCGTATCCCAATATGTGATGGGACCTACTATATATAGAGGTCAAATTTTAGTAACAATCTCCTTTGTACCCCTATAAAACCTAACTATTTAAGATGCTAAAGTTTACATTTCTTTGTTTTTATGTTATACTAGCTGGCCCGTCAAACGTCGTTTTGCCATATATTTCTAATCAACATCAACATTTTCTAAGTATAACAACATATTCTCAACACTCTATTTCTAAATAATGAAAAAGCTGAGCAAATCAAAATAAATAATGATATTAATTTATATTTTAAAGCAGACCCGCCCGGTTCATTGGTTGCTGTGTTAATTTTCCCATTTTATTAAATGATATTACATCGATTACATGCGAATGCAATTCTACCCTTAACGGTATAATTTCAGAAAATCCTTTCTTATCGAAATCCCGGTATTTAGTGTGCACCCGATACATTATCTGCATCCGATATTTACCTGGTATTTGGTCGGGTACCCGCTATTTGGTGGGGTACACCCGGTACCACGTTCACCCGATAATTTTTGCCGTGGTACTCATACACTTCTGGAAAGATATATGGACCTCCTCAACCACGAATGATTCCGGTTATACTTGAACAATACGATATGCACACTTTATACAGTTGACAGTTCGACATACTGCTAGTGAGAAGAGATAAAGAAATTTTATTTAAAATTTCAAATTTCGATTTTGGTTTCTATGGAAATGATGCTAATAGGATTTGTAACATGTGAGAAAAAAAGACAGCTAGGAACATTTTGTATTCGATAATTCAATTGTCGTTTATAGTATTTTCCGTTACTTATTATTTATGTACCATTTAAACCTTCCCTGAACTTTCACGAATATTTCAAGACCAAAATTAGCCAAATCGGTCCAGCCATTCTCGAGTTTTAGCATGACTAATGAACAGCAATTGATTTATATATATAGATAGATATAGATTATTGTGGTATAAGAATTGAAATGGTCCCAGATAAAATATATTATCATATTTCCCAGAATCAATAAACGTATTTATGTAATTATAAAATAATAAAATAATAAAAAAAGAATATATGATATATTCTTTGATAATACATCAAAGGTGAAAATATAAAATCTTCGAAACATCTCAAATCTTCCAAATACTTAATTTCCGTTTCATTTAACCTGATTTCTTTTCTGCATGACTTCACATCACACAGTTAGTTTAACAATGTATGCTGGGTGATACATCGTTTTTCTATCAAAGTTTAAAAGAAAAACAAACACACAAAAAGAAAGTAAACCTTTCGCTTCTAAGAGACAGCATTTATAATCTAGTTTTTGTTTTTCAGAAATAATTTTTTTTGTTATAAAATAACGTCTTCTACATCGAAGTTTTTATAATATTTTATATTCAAATTTTCGTAGAAAATATTGTGATTATTCCTAGCTCGAAATATCAACGAAGGCTGAATTACTTTTTAAAATTTATAAAAACTAGGGAAGATAACAACTACTAGAGTTAATTGTTTAGATACTCGAAATATGATTGAATATCATATTGTTTGTACTCTTGTTAAATATCATTCATAAAATACTATAAATATCCAATCTATACAGTTATACTTATATACTTGTATAATATGTATTGTAATATGTGATAATTAGATATATTTGAGCTTAAATTGTGGCGAATTTTACGAAAAATTTTTCAAACAAAAACTTGTTTGTTTTCAAGAAATAAACATTTAAAATTTTTCTTCTATTTTTTATAGTTTAAATGTTGGGTCAAAGCTCCATGGACCTAATGGACCGATTTTGTTAATGTTTAGATTACGCCATCAAAATTTCGGCTCGCTATCTCGTTTCGTTTTTGATGTATCGTGATGACAGGCAGTCGGAAATGGACTAATTAGGTGTTTCTATGAACACCTGTACCAAAATTTTGTTTGTGCGATCAATATTTCCTAGTGTTTTCTGTATGATGCTTAGCTTAAATCATATTTTCAGTACCAGGTTTTTTTTATATTATCGTAATTTTATTTGATTTTGAGTTGTGGTTAAATAAAAAATACTGATAAGTATTATACAGTTCAAATTTTACAAACAGCCTTTTTAAATTATTTAAGAGTTTTTGCTTGGATCTTCAAAATAAGAAAATTTATGTGGATAAGTTTTCAGTAAATACCCCCTAGAGAATGTCCTGATAGGGATTTTTATATAATTTTTAAGCAGACATGCCTTGCTTTTATCCAAAATATAATATCTGCAAGTAGTAAAAGCAAAATATAATATCTGCAAGTAATATAACAAATAGTCAATGTGATATTTGGATTTGAAAATTTTTTAAACTGGAAGTAACTTTTGCAACCCACCCTAGCAAAGGTGTCATGGTCTACCGGGCTTTTAAAAATTTTAACGAGCAATCTGCTAGCACGTTTTAAGTACGTTTAATAGGCCTCAACACATGTAAAAACAGAATAGCAACCTTTGTGGAAAGTGGAAAGAGTAGAAATTACTTTAGTTATCCTTTTCACAAGCAGAGTGCAGTCAATGACATGGCAGAAACTATTTTTACAATAAACCACGTGTTTATGATTTGGTATTCACATATTACATGATATTTTGAAAAGAAAATTAATATAAATTTTGTTAACCCTTCCCAGCTGCTACCAAAACTGTCATTCTATTTTTACATGCTTTGCGGTAAAGTAAACCCAATAAATCCATGTTCAACCATTTAGCATTTGCTAATTTTGGTAAAATCTTTAATTGCTCCTGACGTTTTTGTTTGGGTTAAGTGACCAATATTACTTCCAACACAGTTCCAACTTTTTGTCTAAAATCCAAATATCACATTGGCAGTCTGTAAGCTGAAGCTTTTTAATAACCAAATTTAAAATCAAAAGAAACCCTTTTGCACGCCTTTTTAGAAAATATTAATAAATCACGGTCACGACTGCCTCCAGGTGAAATAATTACATTTCAACCTAGATTTTAGCTCATATTTATAACACAGAAATAATCATTTTTAATCCTGGTACCCGTTAGAATTTGATACCATTGATAAATCCACTTCTAGAGAGTAAAAAGGGAAGATACAGCTTCACTGTATAATCTCTAGAGCTGAATTTCTGGAATTTCTTTACAGGAGAATTTGATATTTTACTCATTAAAATGTGAAACTAGGATCAATACCAAACAAAATTCGAAAATAATATTAAAATTTATTTAAAAATGACAAAGTTTTATGCCCTTAAAGATTTTTTTGGCAAAAAAATTTTGATAGGTGATTCTACGATAAGCAAATATAATACTGTAATTTATATGGCATTTTTATTCACAATCAACTCATTTGTGCATACTTACATTATTTATATTAAATTTTGAAGGAAAGTGGATATCGATAGGACCTCTTACCGTAGAATGACCCTTATGTATAATCACTATGGAGATGAACATGTATGACGTCATTTATGCAAACTTTCTTTATTTAATTAAGATATTTGAACGTCCATATTTTGGTTATTTGTTAAGATTTATACAGACACTTCAATTGAAGTGATACAAACATTTATACATCTTGCCTACTTTTACTAACATCATTTTCAATAGATGGCTACCGGCACATACCACTGTTCTATATCATTGAGTATTTCGTAAATTGAGTTATGTTTTTCTGCTGCTTTTTTCTTGAACACAGAAAATCAATGGTTGATATACTTTTTTGTTTATATATTTTATTTTTATATTGACTTGACTGTACAAGATAGTAGAAGAGAAAAAAGGTCAAAAAAAGATTTTATATAACAATGAAATTTTTTAAGATTTTGTATTTTTTTATTTTTTTCATCATGTCCTAATTTTTTCTATTTTTTTTATGTTTCGTATGTATACTTCATGGTTTTCTATAAATACTCAGTTCTCAGATTCTATGTAGATTATCTTTAGGATTGCCTCATATGCTTTGTATATTATGTATTACTTATTCGTTATTTCACGCAAACCAAAGGACGTGAAAACAATTAGGTTTATTATTTCTAATATTTACTTTCAATTCAATTATTTATTCATTCTTTTTTTTAAATAATACATAATTGTACAGAATTATATGAAGAGAAAGGGAAGCTATGCATCTATGACTGACTTTATAAGGAACTATCCTAGTGTTCACTTTGTGTAAACAAAATGGGAAACCATAGAAAACCACCGATAAGGATAGCCCGCACGAGATGCTAATGATCAAATGCCTGCCGAATATCACTGAGACAGTGATTCGGTTCAGGATGTGGAATACACTTAATACATAGATAAAGTACATTTAAATAAAAGATTTAAAACCTGTAAAATGACAGCAGTCATAAAAGTTAAGATTTCCAGTTGAATCGACGCATGATTAGAATACCAAACAAAAATTCATTTATCAATCTAAATGAAATAAACATTATTATAATTAAAATTTAAATCGACTAATTATTATCGATTTAACTGATAAAACAAATTTGTAGGGAGAAATATCCTTATAGAATGAATAGAAATTTGTATACATAAATCTATTTTTAATACGATTGTGTGAAGCACATTGTAAGTCACTCCACAAACAAAGTGTGATTGTCGTTAATTAATTTTCAAGAGATGGAAAATCGTGTCCAAGGATCACAGCAAAACTTGTTCTAAAGATTGTGTACAAATATTTATTAAATGCTTTTTTACTGCAGGTACAAAACTCGATCTATCCCTCTCTATTATACAATTTATTGTTTAACAATTTGCAAATTTATTATACATACGAATTGCCTGATTACGAGGTCCAATATCTACACATTTGTAACTGCAACAAGGATGCAAATAACCACGCAGTTGTAAAACGAGTTGAACTGATTTTATTTGGAATAACATAATTTTTAAATTCTTCTATCTCTGAATATGTTTCAGCAACTGTCAGTTTTTTTTTAGTCCAAATATAATTCTAATGACTTTTTTGCAAAATAAAGATTTTGCAATTGATTTTAATTGCTGAAATAGAAGTTGACAATCCTAGTTTGTAGCAATAGTACATATCGTATAAAGCAGTAAGTACTTGTATATATGCACAAGTATAGTTTATTAATTAATGACTTTTATAACAGCATTAAAACGCGAAGAATGGAAATTCTCGTCTGCATTTTCTATTGTAAAACATTTTAATAATTTCTCAGATGAATTTAATGAAAACTATGTATTTATAATTAAACAAGCTGTTAGCAGCTCGCTTCGCTAAACGTTTAGAGTAATGATTATTTAATGAAAATTATTTGATAAATTATTAAAATTCTAATAAGTAAAATCTTCATGCCATTATGCATATAATAGACCAGGGTCGATAATTTTTGAAACCAAAAAAAAATTATAGTAGGTTGAAATATATTGGAAACAGAAGAGAATATAAGACAAATCAAAGGAAAAATAATTTATGGACGATCTGAGGTTGGAAAGTGGAAGGGGATGAGTTTTTAAGGGTAAAACATGGTTTATCTCGTTTTCCTGCAAAACTACAAGTCCAATGGTAAAAAGCAACTTTTGTAGTTTTTTCACATAGCCTGAAAATTTATGCGAAAAATTAAAATAACCAAGTTTTTGGTTTTTTTTCCTGTACAAAAAAATTTTTTTCACGAAATTTGGTAAAAATTTACCTTTTTATGACACTGTAATTATTTTGATTTAAAATATGTATTTTTTCACCTTATTTTGAATAAATATCGAAAAAGTGTTAATACAAAAGTTGTCTATCTTTTTATTACCTACAACTTTGCCTTTTTACTTTTTTCCATAGATCTTTTAGTTTTACCAAAAATCGAGATAAACCGTGTTTTACTTCTTCACCACCTTGCTCTTCACTACCCCAGATCGACCGTAAATTATTTTTTCATTAATTATTTTTTTGTATTTTCTTCCATTTCTAATGGGTTTCATCCTACTATATTTTTTTTTTTTCACTTTTTACAATTTTGCAAATGCTTCTAGCCTGGTGTAGAAAAATCACATAAATTTCGATCGAATTTGTTTATTGATATTCAATAATCACAAAAAACTATTAATTCAACATTTTTTACCTGCAAGGTCAATTTAAAATTCTTTATGAATTATTCAGAATTTTTTATAATTATCAAAAATATTTTTGTAATAACATTTATACTCTAAGCATGTTAAAGTTTTTCATGACTAATGATTTTCATGTAGTAAATACTTACTACAAACGGACACAAAAATTTGGTAGAGTACACAGCCAAAGCATGAAATAAAAATGAATCTGATTTGATTTTTGGGAATATTAAAATGGTGGCCAGTTAAACTTGAATGAAAAAGAGTTGTTTTTTTCGATTTTTCAAATTATCTGCTAAACTAAGATATGAAATAAAATAATTTTAATGCTATTTTAAAGAAAAAAAACGAATTAAGTTGACTTTTAAATTTTTGTAAAAATAAGACTTTTTTTTAAAATAAAAATCATACCACTTCGACCTGAAGAATTAATGGCTTTTGTGCAGGGTGCCTTTTTATATAAACATGTGAATTTCTCAAAATCTATTTACATCACAGAATTCTGATTTCGCCCACTTATTGAGTTTATAAGAGAGCATCATCTCTGAAATTTTTAAGTCAATCAATAAATTCTTGCAAAAGTTATTGCAATTTTAAAAAATCCCTATATTTTGAAAGTTATTTTACTTTTTAGGACAAAACTCATAAACCAATTTTAATTTTGCGCATGCCAATTTGTAGGCGTTTTTATGAAGCTGTTTTCATCTTAAAGCTTTGTTAAGCAGATAATTTGAAAAAATCGAAAAAAACCTTTTTGTTATTTCCGAAATAGAGTATTTTTTTTTCATGTTTTGAGTGTACTCTATCAAATTTTGATGCCCATTTGTAACATAGACTTTAAGTCATGAATATCTTTTTTGCTTGGTGTTTAAAAATACATTTAATATTTATTTTAAGCCGATTTTATTTTTAAAAATTACAAAAATAACCTATGACTACAAAACAGAAATGATAAATATATTAAAAAAAAATTTTTGTTATTTTTAAAAATATAATTAATAAATCCAAACATTGGAAGCGTCTTATTTTTTAACAAAGAATCATTGAGAATTTTTTAATATTTTTAATTTTCTTTTTACAGGAAAAAAACATGGGATTTTTTGAAACATCGGATTTCAAAAAAAATTTTTTTTTTGGGTATTTTCAATACAAAGAATTTATCGATATTAAAAATATAAATTTTTGAAAAAATCCGAAAATTTGAAAAGAATCACAACGAAATTTTTGTTTTGCATTTGATACAAGAAATTTTGGTATATACATTACAAAATTTGGGTTCAGGACAAAAAATAATTTCGGATTCATTAAACAAGTAGTCAAAATGTCACCCGCAAGATCCATATGACTAACTACCCTTTTCATTTTTCTTCTTTGCTTCATGCATTTTCATGCATTGTCATCCACTTTTGAGCTACGGTCCAAATTTCAAGTATCTACCTCATTGGAAAAATAGTTTAAAATCAATTATAAAATTCCATTCGAACAGACAAAACATCGAGTTAACAAATGAAGATAACAACTAAGAGAGTTAATTGTTTAAATACTCTACACAATATTGAATTTCACTTGTTTTGACTTATTTTTAATAAGCATTCATATAATACTATAAATATCCAGTCTTTACAGTTATATATGAAAAATGAATAATAATAATAATAATATGCATTGTAATTACCAATATGTTTCTTAGCCAAAATTGTGGAGAACGTTTTACGAAAAAACTTTTCAAACAAAAGTTGTTTGTTTCAAAGAACTATACATTTTTTTTTTATTTAAAAGTTTTTTCTTTATAGATTAAAAGTTGTTATTTTTATAGATTAAAAGTTGAGTCAAGGATCTATTGGACCCAATAAACCGATTTTGCTCATTTACGATCATAAACTCACTTTTTATGTTAAGAATACGTCAGCAGAATTTCAGTTCGCTGTCTTTTTTTTTGTTTTATTTATCTTGATGACAGACAGTCGAAAATGGACTAATTAGGTGTTTCTATGAACACCGATACCAAAATTATAATTAATATTATGTAGCGTTGCAAACTTAAGGTCTAAAATTAATATACTCTGGCATATAATGTGTATCGAATGTAAAAAATTTGGAAAACGGTTGACCCTAAAGGCCATCCCTGCAACTTCCCGCTGATTCCATACCTAAGCACTTACAATTTAACATATTACAATTTTTTTTATTTTTGATCTCCCCGAGCTCAAAAGCTAGGCTATTCCCGACTATTTCGTTAACGATATCTTTTCGATCCAATCAACTGATTTTCACGTTCTAGACGGCGATCGACGTGGTTTTTTGAGCTTTTATTATTATTCTATTTCATCATAAACGATCCAAAAAGAAAAAAAAAACGCTTTTTTTGAAGTTTTTCATTTACGATATCTCTCGAAAAAATTAACCTGTTAAATCGGTCGAGCCGTTCAAAAGTTATAAGCGGTTAACTTACTTTCACACACACATATACAGACATAGTGACAACCTCGCAGGGGTAGTTAGTGAAGCTTCCTGTAACCTCAAAACGTCGAGATCTGATGTAAACTTGATTTTTTCAAAACTGGGTGAAACCAATCACTTCCCGATTTTTGAAAATATTCGATTTTCTTAGCGGGAAGTTAAAGAACTATAATAAAAGCACTCTATATACATTTGTATATATAAAATATAAATATTGTAAATAAATTTATCTACAAATATTTTCTATCGAAAGGTTAAAAACATTGATTTTTCTTAAAACTGTATATTTAAATAAATAAAACAGTACTCAAGTTATAAAAAGTTAGATATAGGGTTGAACAAACATTTTATAAATCGATTTATTTATTATACATATATATTTTTATTTGATTTATTTATGAAATTAGAGCATAACACATATTTTTGGAATATGTGTGTCAACCATAAATATAAATATTGTATATAAGTGGGATCATCACCAGTAGTTAGAAGCACACTCCTATCTATATAATATCATTCAATTAACTCAAATGTTATGAAATGTTGTATACACAATACTGGCATGAAAGCATAAAACTTTTCGAAGTTTTTCTCGAAAGAAGCATTTGTTAATATCAAATTAAATTTTGATTTTTACCTTTAAATTTTATTTTAGAGATAAACTTTTGACAATGAAATCTGTTTGCATGCAAATACTATTCATACTAAATTGAATAATTTTGAAAGAAATACAATGTATATTACATGTTATTGTCAAGAGCTTCTAGAAGTACACTCTTTAGACAGCTGAGAATTAGCCCTCATGTTTCTTTTGATATTTATGATAGTAATTTCGTTACCATATTGACAAATATTTATATCTGTCAAACCTTATCAGAGTAAATTTGTTTTTTTCTGGCTTCAGCTACTTTCAACTATATAGCCATTAACCAAAGGGGATTATAATTATTTTTATACAAAAACAGTACACAGTTCTGCTAGGTGGTCACCCATCCAAATACTGACTACAAACGGCTGTTGCTTAACTTTCTTGATTGGTCAAAGTCTGTAATGACGTTACGTCAGTTCGGATTCAAAGTGAATCTTCTTATACAATCTTTCAAATGAAAACCATCGAAGTAATTCTTTTGGTACAGAGTCGATATCGTCTAAAAATGAAGGATGATAGTAAGAATCCAAAATAATTAAATCACCGAACAGTGCATGGTGTCAAGTTGCAACAAGCCGTTGTGTGAGTATTTACTAGTGATGTACCGCATAATCAAATCCACGGATATACGAGGGAGCAAAACATATCCGTGCCCGTATCCGCTACTTTTTCAGCAGATCTTGAACGCATCTTTTGCATTAATTAAGTTTTATTACGTAAGTTTATTAATTTATAAATGCTGGTAGCAATAAAATACTGTTAAATATAATAAAACAAGTGGAAATAGCAATTAATATTATTAATTTTTTTTTTTTTTTTATAATTGACACATAGTTGAAATAAATATGCAGTCCAGAAAGCTATGCAAAGGCATATAAAAAAAATCAATCAAAAAGTTGTTTGTTTTCAAAAGCCAAATATTTATAACTTATCTTTAATCCTGAAAGGTATATTCACACATATCAGTCACGTTACAGTTCAGTCATGCCGTTTCAGTCAGAAATACTATTATTCAGTTTAGTCTTCAGTGATTCACTTGCGGCATCAGTTACAGTGCCGTCATTATTAAATTCATCGCCAAAGATAATTTTAATACTTGGGTGACGGCATTTCTTGTTGTGTGACAGAAGAACAAGGTTAGCAAAAAAACTTAACTGTGACTGAACTGCCACACGATGATCATGTGTTGATAATTAGGTCATGTCTGGTTTGATGGATGACTGAACTGTGACGTGTCTGATATGTGTGAATGGACCTATATGGTTTAAAAGTTCAGTCATGCATCCATCGGACCCAATTTCTCGATTTGGCCCAATCCCGAATCACTGTTTTAAAGACTAATTAGGTGATTGTATGAACACTTATACCAAAATTGTTCGAGTGCCTTGAATATTCTTAGCGTTACAAACTTTACCCAATATAGTTAATTTTCTGGCGATGTAAAACGTGTCTAGCAAATTTCATAAACAAGCATTGATAGTTTTATAATTATAACTGACAACTCTAGGATTTTCCCAATAAATTTTGATTTTTTCTCCAATTTCCTTGTTTGAACAACCGTCACCAAATTAGCAACGAATAACATCTCCTCAGAGAATCATTTCAACTATCTAATTTATATTGATGATGACTATTTTGTAATCGAAATACGTATTTATAAAAATACAAAATAATTTGATCTAGAAAACTGGAACAAAAATCGAAATTTAAGCATTAATAGTCTTTTGAAGAATAGACGTTTTAGTCGATTGATAGATGAGAAGATGATAACGACAAGACACATCATTTGAACAAGTTTTGATCTAATTTTTTTAATGATTTATGTAAATTTTATTTATTCATCTTCACTATCAAATACATAAAAATTATGAAACCACAAACATATTTCCCTACGTATCTACTGACGAATTAATGATAAAAAAATATTTAAATAATTAAAATAAGGAAATTCGTATCTATTTTTAATAAAATGACGAATACATAACACAGGAACATAAAATTACAAACCACAATATGAAAACCAAATGGAAATTCTAACAAAAAAAAAAACTAAAATAACTTTGGTAAAAATATTACATTTGAATATATAATAATAGATACAATTTATCATAAATTCATATTTTCTTCTATGGTCTTATAAAATAAATATTTATATCATTTTAATATACACAACTATTTTTTTGATTTATTCTTATAATAATTTATATATAGTTGAAACTATCCATGACTCTGTTGTTGCACACGCGACTTTTAATACAAGACAATTTATAAATATAAGAAGTGAAGTGAAACAACTAACAGAGTTTATTGTTTAGATATTCGACATATAATTGAATATCATTGTTTGGACTATTTTTAATTAGCATTCATAAAATACTATAAATATTCAGTCTATACAGTTATACATGTATTATAATAATATGTATTGTTATTACCTATATGTGTTTATTAGTCAAATTTGACATAAAATTGTGGAGATTATATAAAAAAGTCTTTCAAATAAAAGTTTTTTTCAAAAAAATAAACATTTTTTTGTATTTTGAATTCTTCTTCTATCTTTTATAATTTAAAAGTTGAAACTGAAATATCCATTAGATCTAATGTACAGATTTTGCTCATTCACTCACTTTTTATGTTTAGAATACGTCACCAAAATTTTAGCTCGCTATGTCTTTTTATCGTGATGATGGATGAACAGTTGGAAATGAACTAATAGTGTGTTTGTATGACCATGTATACCAAAATTTTGTTTGTGCGGTCAATATTATACAGCGTTAAAAAATTTGGACTAAAATTAAAATAGTCTGATATGTATGGATCGCGTATAAAAATGAGAAAATTTTAATATAGCACGATTTTTTAATACAAAAAACAATATAATTTAAATTACATTTGTTAAAATTTACCTACACATTTATGTCATGATAATTGTCCTGAAAATTTGAGGTACATAACAGAAAAAAGTATAAAGAATAGCTCTATCAATGACAGAATTATAACATCAATTGATATCATTTGATGTTCAATAAAAATGTTAACTGAACTAAATAGTGCTACAATTATTTTTATTTCAAAATTTTTATTTAAAGAATATAAATCAAGTTTAGCTCTACATTGGGACGTTCTTGTAATGGAGCCGATTCACCAGAATTCTAATCCAACAAATAATTACATCGATGTGGAATTGCTTAAATTTGGCGAGTAATTACAAAAAAAAAAAAAAAATACTTTTCAGAAAAATCGGTTGTTACTTTTTTATTTCTATCTTTTACTAAATAAATTTTTTTCACAAAACCTTTTTATGTTCCAAATACTCTATAATTTTTTTAATTTAAAATATTTATTTAAAAAGCACACTATTTTTCAATCAAAAAAATTGTAAGTTATGTGAAAAAAGTGTAAATACAAAAGTTGTAGATCTTTTTATTACGCACAACTTTGCCATTTAACTTTGGTCCATAGGAGCTAGTAGTTTCGTCGGAAATTGGTATAAACCCTGTTTTATCCTTAAAAACTCACCCCCTTCCACTTCTCGACCTCAAATCACCCATAAATTATTTTTCCTTTCATTTTTGTTATATTCTCTTCCATTTCCAATGTGTTTCATCCTAATATAACTTTTTTTTTCACTTTTTACCATTTTTAAAGGCTTCTACTCTGGTCTAACTTGACAGACGTACTTTAAATATAATTTATTAATGGTTTAGTATTTATTTATAACAATTTTATTCACACAACATTATTTAAATAATAATAGTAATACTAATAATAATATCTATAATATAAACGTGTTTAATGTTGGAGGGAGATTGTAGTGAGTTCAAAAACAGATGTACATTTATATTTATGTGTGTGCTGCTATATTGTATATAATTTTACTCTTTATTGCATGTAATAAAGCTTTAACAACTATTTCTTAACTACTTACTACTGTGTAGGTAAATCATTTAAAATTGTACTTCTATAGTCTTTTCAAACTGTAGAGAGTATTCCTTTTGTTTTGTTTCATTAGTCTTAATTTTCACCATAAAAAAATAATACAAATTCGCTTAAACACTATAGCACCAAGCCTGATCTTTATCTATAATATATCATCTTATAGTAATAAAGCTTTAACAACTATTTCTACAACTGCTGTGTAGGTAAATCATTTCAAGTTGTACTTCTATAGTCTTTTCAAACTGTAGAGAGTCTTTATTTTCACGATAAAAAAATTATACAAGTTAGCTTAAAAACTATAGCACCTAGCCCGAGCTTTATCTATAATACATCATCTGATATACTAGTTACATACATATTACAATTTTTAATACATCGTTTAAGAAATGGAAAAAATTTAAAATAAAAACCATTGAAATGAGAGAGCATTCCTAAGCCATACTTAATTTATATGGGGCTATAAATTGACGGAGTATTTCATCAAATATATTCCTGTTCTTTTTTATTTGCTAGAATTTCCGTTCTCATTGTTTTATTTTATGATCAATATTTTAAATATTTCAGTAAATTTAATTTTTTTTTTTTTTTTTAATTAACATTTAAAATTTTAATTACGAAGTGATAAAAATATCGTTTTGAATAGCATTAATATTATAACAAAAGTCTATTTTGTAGGTTCTGTTTTGATTTTCTAATTAAAGTAAGTGTTAAAACATTAGTCTGATGCATATCCGTGCTCATATGATAAACATAACCACAAATTTGATTTTTAATATGAAATTATTGCTATCAAAAAAAACTTGTTAACACTCCCGAAATAAAATGATAATAATTTCAGGATTGTCGTGGTATTTTTTTCAAATAAATTTTACCTCAATAAAAAGGTTGAATAATAACCATGTATTGTTAAAGCAATATGTAATGTAAATATAAAAGAACAAGTATGTCAATTTTATAATTATTAATGAGAACTCTAGGATTTTTCGAATAAATTTCGATTTTTGCCCCAATTTTCTAGATCAAATTATTTTGTATTTTTATAAATACGTATTTCGACTACAAAGTAGTCATCATCAGTATGAATTAGCTAGTTGTAATGATTCTCTGAGGAGATGTTACTCGTTGCTAATTTGGTGACGGTTTGCAAACCTTGAATAAAAATATTAAACTAAATATTAAACCAAACTTTGAATAAAAATATTAAACTAAACACACATTGAACAAATACCAATAAATATCGATGTTTTATTGTGTAAACTATCGTATGTATATATACTTTAATTGATATATGGTAACAACTAAATATCTTGCATTAAATTATCCCTATTTTTGAATCATTCTGTCTAACATGTAAGTAATCAAATTTAGCTTTTGCACTATCATGAGCTTTTAGATGAAACAATAATTAATCAAACGTTTTTCATTATTTTCGCAAGTATTAAATATACGGTTTACCTTCGAATCATAAACTCATTATATCATAATTCGTAATAAAAAATGACACGTTGTAATATTTACGTTTTCATATTCGAAAACAAATCATCTTATTCTAGAAGAAAAAACGACGTGAAGTCATTAATCATACAATAAATATATTACCTATATTATATATTATGTTTTTCCCTTGAAATAATAACACAATTCGATTATAACACGTACGAAGAACCATTCCACTTTTACTCGAATCGAAAATCGTTTTCACCTCAATGATGAATATTGTAATCTAATTCAGTTACAGAAAGAAAAAAAAATATCCTTCAAATTTTTTTATTAAGTTATTTGACTTTTCTATTCCTTGTATATCGGTTCCAATATTTAATGTATGGTAAAAGCGGGTAAGCGCAGTCAACCGATAATATATTGTATCCTAGATAAGAATTCAATTTAAAAAAATCCTTGAAGAGATACCGTATATACGGTAATTGTGTTTGTGCATGATTATTTTATTATTTAAGAGTTTAAAAATAACGATTAATGCTGGAATTGTCACAAAAAATGAGACCCCTATAAGACAGTCTCGAATGTAATATACACTCAAAAAAATGCGATACTTGAATTTTAAAAACAATAAATTAACGATTTTTATGTTGTGTTTAGTTGTTTATTAGAATTAAATTTGTTTATCTATCTAAAACATTCATTATAAAATATATCATAAAATCAGTGCATTTTATAATTTTTAGCAAACATGGAAGATTTAGGTCATCACGTATTTTTTATTTTACGGTATTTCTTTCTACTTTGCAATAAAAACGGAGGGCTTGCCAACGACTTTCTCGCGAATAACAATGCGCCTATATAAATAAAACAAAGTCCTTTGGCGCGTCTATCTGTCTGATAACGATAAACCCAACAACTACTGAACGGATTTTCATGAGTAGTTCGTGAGGAAGGTATATAATTTGTCAAGGTTTTCTGTTAATTGGTTGAAATATAACGATAAAGCAAGCACGGAGCATAAAGCCTAGTTCAGGCTATAATTCAGGCCAAAAACCAAGTTTAAGATTGAAAGGAACAATCTAAGGGTGGAGTTACTTTACAAGCGAAGTGTGCTGTTTGGGCTAAAATCCAACTTTTCTTTCTTTGCAGCAGATGGAGCAGTTAAACTGAAGACTGGCACATCTCTTTTCTGAGGCCAAAGCAACTTTCTCCTGTATTTTTATCCTGTGTAAGACAGCAACAAAAGTAAAATTAACAAACCTAATATTATTAAATCAGTTATATTTTTGTACTTCTACGCTAGTGAAGCGGTAAGAACCAGCTAGTATAAATATAAACTAAAATTTTCTTTAAGAAACTCATTTTCATGGAAAACTCTTCGACACGCTTTCCGGTTTCATGTCAAGTTTTTGCATACCAAATTTCATATGATTTGAATATAAACTTTTTTTCGATCTTTAATGGTTTAAGACAGGGGTCTCCGAACTACGGCCCGCGGACAAATTTTGTACATTTTATAGTGTACTGAAGTATTCCAATTTTATGTTAAATAATTATTAATATGGTTTTGGCCCTCGAAACTTACTGGAGTAATCAGTATGGCCCTAAGGCTGGAAAGTTTGGAGACCCCTGGTTTAAGAGATGGGTCATGGGATCTATGGAACACAATTGACCGATTTTGTTCATTTAAGAATTTTAACTTGCTTTTTGGATCTAGAATACGCAATTTAAATTTCTGAACTAGCTATATCTTTTCATTTTTGAGTTATCTTGATGACGTACATATATGGACAAACGAAAACACCTTGATATCAAAATTTTGTTGGTACTTTCAATATTTTTTCAACTTTAAGAACTTTAGACTAAATTAAATATATCCTCGTATATTTTATGCATGTTGGGTACAAAAACTTCAATTGGTTTTCAAAATTGTAACTTCTAGTTAAGTTAGAAGTTCATATAAACCCGACTACCCGAATGCATGTTCCTGACAATTACAGAAAACAGAGACTCGCCTTTAGTTTTAACAGCAGGCATATTTTTAAACGTATTTGAAATATTGAAAATTATATTTCTCAAATCTCAACCTCTCTTCAAAATTTCATTTATTATATTACATGGAACTGTCAATCCCATCTTCACAAAGGGGCACCTCTTTCGGCTATCTTGCCCGAGCTTCCTTTTAATTATTTTTTACTACCAATTTCTTTTGCCCCGAAATATTTTACTCAACTTCTAAAATGTATAGTCAATTTTTATGTCTAATTAACTTTGTACCATCTCTTTATAGAATAGCAAATCTTTTCAAATTTAAAATTTTCAAATTCTTGTTAGTTCTCAAGGACAATAGGATAGAACTGGATGTTAAACGTTTATAAATAAACTAGGATAAACATGTCTTGTCCGAGCATCCTTTTGATCTTATCTGATGCTAATTTTTATCTCCCTCAGTTTAATTTTTACTTCCTTGACCCCAAAAATATTTTCCCCAATATGTATAATAAATTTTTGGCTCTTATCTTTAGGGAAAACATGTTTGTCCTAGTTAGGATAAACCGTGGATTAGTAAAAAAAAAATACATTAAAAATAAAACCTTTTCACGGATATAAATAAAAAACACGGAAAGAGTGAAATCTACATACATTGCGCCCTACACCACTGAATAAATTATTATCCTCATTGAATTGTGGGTAACACTTAGTGTTTCTCATTTAAATATCTTCCTTACAAAAAAATTAACAATTTTTAAGACAAAAACCTCAAACAAATCATTCAAACCTTTGTTTTTTTGACAATCGTTGATTATTTGACAACACTCACTTGAAAATTTTACATAAAAATCGGAAAAAATTATTGAAAAAAAAAAACCAAAAAAAAAATAAAACTAATCACTAATAAACAAATAATTTAAGAATCGTATCCATGAAAAAAACCAATCACTCTTATTTAATAAAACACTATGATGGTAAAATTGTAAATATTAAAAAGTTACATATCGATGATATTACTTTTTAACAATACAACAACACAAACATCATGTAAATAGACGAAGTATTCTTGTGTATTAATATTTACAACATATATGCATGCACCACCAGCTCTCAGTACTTGAGCTTTGTAATCACTATACACAACTTAAACAACACACATATACACTTGATACTATTTTTTTTTCCTATTTTCCTATATATTTCTCATAAGTGTATATATGAATGGTATGTGTTTGATAAGCGTCACGACGCACCGCACTCGAATGATGATAACGATATACTACTCGAATATACTCTTCTTGCAAGAATATATATATAAACTGTATATGTTTTTCCACAGATACATTATGAATTATTTTACACAGTTTATGTGTATATACAGAAATTGAGCATACATACACTTGGCGACATAAAAAAAGACACAATGAACTCTTCCAATTTTCGAATAAGTGGTCTGGATGTGACCCGCTAGGTTCACATGACGCACTTGTCCCAATAAGGAGAATAAAAACACAGTAATTACTTTAATATGAGTATTTTTTTTGTCTGTTTTTAGAATTTTTACCCTCAACAAAAGAAAGCTAAACCGACATTTTGAATTATTTTACACAGTTCATGTGTATATATAGAAATTGAGCATATATACACTTAGCGTCATACAAAAAGGCACAACGATCTCTTCCAATTTTCGAATAAGTGGTCGAGATGCGATCCGCTAGGTCCACATGACGAACTTCCCAATGACGAAAAAAGAAAACAATAATTAGTTTATTATTACGAATGTGGATTTTTCGTCTGTTTTGATTTTTTTCCTCTCGACAAAAGTAGGCTGACCTAGTTTTGCTGAAAGGACATCCAATTTAAGTTCAATAATTTAGCGTCGAAAAAAGGTGTTTCCACATCGATTTCATTATTTGTTCTTGAAATAATCGAGACGAGAAATTCCAAACGCATAAACATACAAACACACATCTCTCTGAAAACGATTGATTTGTATTTTAGTGATCTTAAAACGTAAAGATCTGTCATAATTCGGGATTCTCAATATCGGCTCAATTACAAAGACTGGGAAGTTCATAACAGGTTATCTAAAGAATTATTTTCCAATTTTTGATATGTCGTTGATGGTGGGATATCGGGAACTATCTATCCAATTAGGCCAAATCAATGCTTATTTTTAAGGTTAATTTGTGTTAAAAGTTATAAACATTTAAACATTAATAAAGTTTCTGAAGATGTGATACTTTTTCAGTATAGAAAATGATATAACGCATCAGAAACATACAGAGAAACTTGTGCTGTTTACGGCGAGGATAGTGTAACTGATCATACCTTGCGTAAGTGGTTGTTCACGTTTCCACGGTAGGAATTTGGATGTGAAATATTTTTCTCGCTTTGACTGAACTTTCAGAGGAAAAACCGATGAAATGTTGAAGATCGGCATGCAATCTCTCAAGACATCCGTGACACACTGGGCATTATCCATCAAAAAGTTTCAGATCATTTTGTAAGAGTTGGGATAAATCGCAATAAAATGGAGCCATTTTTTAAAAGCGACGAAAAATGGATAAACTACAGGAACATCAAACGCAAACGATCGTCTTCGAAGTCTGGTAAAGTGTCACAAGCCAGTAACGTGATGTTGAGTGTATGGTGGAACTAGAATGGAATACTCAACTATGCAATTCTAGAATTTGATCAAATGGTCAATTCAGTAAAAATTGGAAATACTTCATATATACAACCAATATATAAAAATATATTCGATTTTATGCTCGACATATAGAATATGCTAGAATTAATAATGAATATTAAAATACTTTTGCCGAATACCGAAGAGTAGTTGCAATTTTGTTGTTGTCATGTTTACAACGATCAGTGCACATACAACAACGAATATCTATCGTTGTACATTATGTTCGGCGGGGCAACGAAGATCCCTGTTTAACGGTTCCCATCGTTAACGTTCACTCACTCACGTTTCGTATATATGTTTAGTAGCGATGCGTGCGCATATTCTTCAGGTCTTCTCCAACACAGCATACAAAAATTTTATTATTATATACATTTGTATGCACAAACCTACACCGAACCGATGTATGTGTTATTTTATACATGGTTCTGCTATCCCCGGTTGATACTAACTTTACCAAGGTTATATATTATTTTAATAGGTTAGATCGATTGGAACCTACTCTATACCCGAAGAAAATAATTTGTGGCCGACAGCATATTGTTTGCTATTAACGTTTCTTTTTCGAGTCAATTCTAAACACAAGCGAATTTTGAAGCACATATTTTGAATAATCTTTATGTAAACATGGAAATTAGATAAACAAAAAGGAAAAAATAAATTTTTAAATCAAGGTCAATCAAGGTTAATAACTAGCAGTGTTAATTGTTTATATACTTGACATATTGTTCATTATCACTTTTTGAATTATTTTATGAAGCAATTTCTGTGCAAAGACTTCTGATAAATAAATAATTACGGAGAAATTCGATTTATTATTATAAAAGGCGCGTTCAATAAAATTAAATTTCCTAATTCGGTGTGGTCAGATTTTTATTTTGAAATGAAAGTTCTGGCTCTAATATTTTTATATTAATATCTAGATATTAATCAATTCCAAACACTAGTAACAACAGACAAGTGATATTCCGATATGGCTTTCTTAGAAAATTTCAACGGAAAAAGGCTAATTATAATATACTCGGGTATAAACCCGACATACATAATATACTTGTCAAATTCCACCAACAACGATCGATCTAGACGGGAGAGCAGACTACCCCGGGTGCTAGTGACCAGACGCATTAGTTACAAAATGGGCATTTTGTGATTTGTAGACAAGTGAGAAGAGCTAGACGTTACTTTTGCCCCGGGCGGCAAAAAGTATATATCCGTCCCTGGTAGACAATTTTTGAGACTGTATTAATTTTAGTCTAATGTTTGTAACCCTAGAAAACATTGAAGCCACAAACAATACTTTCGTAAAGGTATTCATAGAATCACTTACCACGTTCATTTCCGCCTATTCGTCCAGCCGACTGTCTATTCGTCCGTACGTCATCAAGATAACCGAAGATAACGAAAAGGGATAGTATGTTGATTGAATAATAGTGACGGATTCTAGCCATAAAAATAGAGTTTAAATTCGTGCATGAGCAAAATCCAATTGTTACATCCAATGAATCCATGACGCGACTTTTAACCACAAAAGAAAAATTCAAAGACAAAAAATGTTTGATTTTAAACAGAAACGACTTTTGTAGTTCGCTACAAATTTAGCTAATTAGCTGGATATTTTATGTATTTTATGAATGCTAATGATTGAAAATAATTCAAACATTGATACTCAATTAAATGTCGAGTATCTAAACAATTAACTCTGCTAAGTTTCATATTCACTTTTTATTTTAATTTATAATAATTTATTTATTTAACATTAGACTAATCACCACCAAAAGAACAATAATATTCTAAAAAAAAAGAGAGAAAATGAATAAATTTAGGTAACTAGCCCATTGAATAAAATAGTAAAAAACTAAAAAGATTTCCTGACCCAACTAAATTATTGCATATTATTATGCAACAATGTAAGTATACAAATTGTTCCCAGAATCATTTTCCATATTGCAAAAAAGAGATCGCCGCCAAGAACGTGAAAATCAGTTGATTGGTTCGAAAGATATCGTTAACGAAATATTTGGGAACAAGTGTTTTTTTAACATCAAAGCTCAAAAACAAAATTTTAAGCTCAAAAACATTGTTATTTGTTAAATTTTAAGTGTTTAGGTATGGAATTAGCGGGAAGTTGCAGGGATGGCCATTAGGATTAACCGTTTTCAAATTTTTTTTTTTTTTTTGTATAAATGTGTAAATTTTATATAAATGTATTTTAATATCATTTCCCCTTTTTGTCCTATGGAATATGATTTTTTTTTACGGCCAATCTGTATATGTTTATAACAAATTCAAATAGTTTTGTTGCCTTAACATGTTTTTATATTCGACAAGTCCGTATCATGTCATAACAATTCAAACAAATTGTTAGGTAACGAAAAAATATATTGAAAAATATTCAACTACATATATGTGACAATTTATTCGTGACAAATAAAACTACGCAGCCAATAATGGACAGAAAACTTCCAAGCAATGTACGTCTACAACGAATGGCGTTGAAGACTGTTTCAATTTGAATAAGAGATGAACAATTATAATCAGAAGCATGCATAAGTTTCTGAATCATTAAGCTAACGATATCAAATTCCCTCAATATACAGAATATAGATTAATTTTAACAGAACTCCAGGAAGAAAACTTCACCATGTACCTTCTTAAAAAATTTCATAAAAATCAGAAGAATCGATTCAGTGACATCTATGTTCAAATACCCATTATCGATTATATTTACTTTAATAGCTTTATCTTTGGAACGACTTGACCAATTGAGTTGTAATAAAGCATCGGTCAGATTCTAAATTTGCTATATTTCACATTAAAATCTGAATCTAGACTCAACACAATAACAAAAAGTTGTAACTTAAATTATAATTTATTTAAAAACAAAAAACTTATAAGCTACCAAAGATTATTCACTGTTCTATCTCTTTGTTGGAAACGATGTTTAACATGTAAGTTATATGGAGATAGTAACAATAAATGTCATACATTGGTATTTTCCTCTTAGTTTTAATTAGGAATTTTAATGTCCATGTCTTGCTTATCAATAAAAAATATGAAATTATTATAAAAAACAAGAACAGTTCATAAGATATCGGCATTTAAATGAAAAAAAAATAGGTTCGAATGCTATATCCCCGGTATCGTAATTGAAAGATGAAATGTTTCGAAATTGGTTTAATGATACTAAATATTTGTTCATTGTTTGTGGAGTTTTACGCGTTTTTTTTGAATGAGTTTCACAAACCAACAAACCGACATGGATACAAAACAAAATTGCTTTTTTTAATCAGGGCAACAATATTTCCGAACTCGGAAGTAATATATATATATATATATATATATATATATATATATATATATATATATATATATATATATATATATATATATATATATATATATATATATATATATATATATGTATATATATATATGTATATATATATATATATATATATATATATTCTCTCATTCGATAAAGTAATATTTTATATAATATAAAATATTCATAAATTTATTTTCGTTGAATTTTCAAGTATAACAAGAGCCAGACTGGTCAGATTTTCTTATTTTGGAAAATTTTTTATATTGGTTTTTATAGACTAGACAAGCGATGTATTATATCAGCCTAGGCCTGGATCTCGCAAGAACTGCAAGACTACATGCAGACTAAGCCTAACATAGCAAAAACTGTTAAGGCATGAAAGAGGCTTACGGCTAGACATGAAGGAGCAGGATCACATCAGTAATACGGCCAAAAACATACATATACTAGCTAGCAGAAGGCTACAACCAACGAAGCAAAAACAACACGAAAAGATTATCATCAAAACTAAAACAAACGCTACACTTGCGATATTAAGAGCATAAATCTTCAAGATTAATGTCAAAATTTTACTTTACAACACCAAGTGCATCATAATGTTAGGTCCTTAATGATATTTACTAGTTTCACTGTCATGACTTTCCAAAGTCAAATGACTTTAGGCAACTTTAGACAAAGTCTTTAGGATAACTGTCGTCACAAATTTGCAAGCAATGAGTAACAATAAAATTCAACTACAGTTTATGCATTCCGTAAGGTCATCTCTATCTATCGCTACTAAATATATGTATCTTCTATGATTCCAGTAATATGTGCTGGTACAAATAGTCTCTAACACGATGATAATTTAACGAACCTGGCTCTTGGTATACAGTTTATTTATTATGTATTCTTATTGCAATCTTGTTTTCCGTTTCATATGGCGTAATAACGAAATCAATAAGCATTCAAAATTGTGTCATTTATAATTAATAATTAGTTAACAATAGATAGCTTCCAGTAGTACTCATTCAAATTTATAGCAAGAATTCCAAAAAAAAAAAAAACAGACATCTATAATTATGATCAAACAAGTGCAAATAACAACTTACAGTGTTCATTCAATGGTATCAATGTTTTTTAAAGATTATCATTCATAAAATACCTTAAATATGCAGTTCATACATGTCTAATAGTTGTGTTGTAAAATAGCTGTTTTTTTGAGCAGAAATTGTGGCGAAACTAAACAGTTCTCGAAAAAATGTTTCAAACAAAAGTTTTTTGTTTAGAAAAGAATAAACATTTTTTGTCTTTTTTTATGGTTTAAAAGTAGGGTCATGGATCCATTGAACCCTATGAACCAATTTTGCTCATTCACGAACTAAAATTCACTTTTTACGTCCAAAATACGCTATCAAAATGTCTACTCGCTATCTCATTTCGGTTTTCAGAAAGAAATCTTTATGACAGACAGGCAGACGAACAGACACATGAAAGTGAATTGATTAACAGGAATTTTGTTTGTGCGGTCAGTCAGCCCTGGATTTATAGTAAGGGCAATCGCGGCTTGTGCCCAGGGCGGCAAATTTTTAGGTGCGGAAAAATTCGTAGAGTATGAAAATAAATTTCCTTCGCATTATGGAAAATGCTTTGAAAAGTGTCATCGTGCTAAAAACATCTTCAAATTATAATACTTAAAATAATTTTTTTCATTCTCAAGAGTATGGTCAAAATTATGAATATTGTAGTTTCATCAAGAAAATTGTGAAAAAGTTTCAGTGGTAATTGGTTATTTAAGAATTATTTCAATTCATAAATTTTAATTCCACGTTATGAAAATTAAAAGTTTTCAAGAATTCCAATTTATTGATTTTCATCCAATTTGTGTTGAAGGTTTTCGGCGGCCGATTGCTGAAAGTTCTACTTAAAAATTGTAATATATAGAAAATTTATTCATTTTATGTAATTTTCATTGTAAGGGGCGGCACTAAGGTTTAATCCGGCTCTGCGGTCAATATTTGCTGGCGTTACAAATTTTTATTACTATTAATATATAACATATTCTGTCGAATATCGAATAGAAAAATAATATAATTGAAATTATTTTAAACATTGTTTGAAAATTGGTTTTAAAGCTATAAAATATACGAATCAATAAAATATGAAGAATAAAAAATGTTAACAAAAAAAATTACAGTTTTCATATATACATTTATGAAAGCATATTATTTGGCATCGCAATGGAAAATTGAAAATTGAATTTAAAAACTTAATGAAGTTGAAAATTGTTTTTATTTCTGAGCAATATGAAACTGAATATAAATATAATATACTCTACATTAAAAATAACATCAAACACCCAAGTTTTTTTTTTTATATTTTGATATGAAAATTGTATTTTCATTTCAATTTTTATTCCAGTATTTATCTATAATTGTATTATTTTATGAGAAAATGGACTGTCCTATTTAATGGGCTAGTAGTAATATTTTAAATATTTTACAAGCTTTTATTTCATTTCACCTGCCCCGATGTTTGTTTGTTCCATTCGATCCATTTCCCATTTATCGATTGATCTGAAATTGGGCATACATATAGAAATCGGAGAACAAAACAATAATATGATATAATATAGTGCAAAAATAATACCGTAACGTTGAAAAACTGTGTTCATCTTTATTTTATTGAGCTCGCACCTTTTGATAAGAAATAGGACTTTAATGTTTATTTTCAAAATTGTATTTTTAAAAAATATTTTTGAACTTCTCTTGGCGCGTTTGGATGATAGTGGATTTGTGAGCTGCGCGCGCACGATCCCATAAAAACGACATGTTGAAGTTGGCTACAGAATAAAATTAATAATATATATTTCTTTAAATGACTAAGATAACTTATATACTTTTGTCACTCACATGCCTATTCAATCATTACCAGAAAAACCTATGGATATAGCTTTGTATAATTTAAATATTTAAAAAATATATTTGATTCGTTCACATAATTAATTAATGATTGTTTATTTTGACTGTATATCTATTTTTACTGAAATAAAACCTTTTTGATTAATTTTAATATTTTTCTTCAATCTTTACTGTAGTTTTATTTTTTGAAATTTTTGAAATTTTTGAAAGTGCCAAAGAAGTATAACTTCTAACGTGAGTAAGAAATACACACAAACTTTTTTTTACACATTGGTATTTAGATAATACTAAACATAACTGTAATCTTTGTCTTACTTTAAAAAATTGAGAAAATTAGGATAGCTTGCCCAACCCAAATAATGAGACTGGTAAAAAAATTTTAAAAAAACTACTAATTTCACAACTGAAACTGTTACTCCGGGGTTTTTGGGGTCGCTGATTACGAAGCAGAGGTCAAAGTGCAATCGATAATTGTATCAACCTCAATAAAATCAGCCCTGGAAATCCAATATGGCAATTATGGTCCTCATTCCCCTAGATTCACGTTTGTGTGGCTTGGAGTTAAGACAAGACTTACAAAAAACACGATCTCTGATGATCTATAATGGGTATGTTTCGAAAGTATGATGCTGTTACTGGGCAGTAAGGTATGACGTCTTCAATCGTGGCTGGCTTAAATATATTGTGCTGGTTTAAATGATGGCCAGTGATGACATTAGTGCATAATGGGTTATTCTTGAATATATATGTGTTCTTTACATGCTCAATGTAACTTGGCGTCATATTGTGATATTGCAGGAATTTTGAGAAATCTGACGGGAGTGTGGTTTCTCCTAACGGCAGAAGCAGTTACTAATAATTTTAAAATGAATTTTTAAAATTTACATGAGATATTGTTTAATTAATTGTTTTAATTTAAAAAATAAATAACAAAGTTTTCACTAAATAATGAATGTTATCAAAGAATTCAAACGTCCACAAAAGCTCATCAGTACAATTTTTATGTATGTAAAAAATTTTAGTACTCACCCTGCCCACTTGTTGGCTAAGGTTGTTATTTAAGGATATGGTTCGGTATATAATGCGATTACCAGCAATGACCAACAGATGGCTATACATTCTCAATGTCGGTAAGGAATGTAGGTCTGACATCTTTGATAAAACGGATACAACATCGCATTGTACAATTACATATCTGTTAATTGTTTTGTGTATATATAAATTATATATGTGCTTTTTCTTTCATCGATGAAATTCACACACGCTTATAGATTTTAAAAGTCAGTTAATCGTCACAATCGACGGTAAATATACTTTATTTAATAATTAATATTAACCGATTTGAGAGAAAATAATAGATCATATTACTATTTATTGTAATTTACGAATAATTGACTTTCAAAACCTATAAGTTCTGTGGGAATTCCATTCATGCAAGAAAAAACACATATAGATACACAAAACTATTGACCCATATTCAATTGTATATTAATTGGTGCATTCGTTTTATGAAAGATTTTAGACCTCCATTTTTTACCAATAATGAACTATATGAACTATAGCCATCTGTTGATCACTGCTGGTAATCACATTAAATACCACTAAACTCTTAAAAAACAACTATTAGCCAATTAGTGATCAGGTATAAGTACTAAAATTTTTTGAATACATAAAAAGTAGTTTGATTTTCTATGGGTGTGTTAGTATTTTTGGATATTATAAATAAAAATTAAATTTTTATTATCGCCGAATAAATTATTTTGTCACTTTAAATTTATAACTCCAGAATGGACATGACATAATCTATTATGGAGTAATTGAGCTTAGGATAGTTCATATTATATCCGTCAGATAGCATATTTAAGGGGATTATGTAAAAACTTGACTCATTTTATGTAAAATTTCGATAATGGGGCAGCGTCTTGCACAGTGCCTAGGGGTAGCACTCAGTTTAAATCAGGCTTTGAATGTATATGTTATTACATTTGAGATTGTTATTATTATAGAGGTCTCCGTCAAAAACATAACCCACCATAAATGATTATTTTTGAAGTAAATATATTTCTGTTTTAAATATAAAACATTGAATAGGAATAAAAAAAACAACATTAATATCAAATTTGTTTGATAGTATCAACTGTTTTTTTTATTCATTCTTGTTGTATACAATTATTTGGCATTCTGCCTTACAATTAATCATTTATGAAAATAAAACAACTGTTTTTGTTGAACAATTCAATTTATTTTTGTTTTAAAAATATGTAAAACATAACATGAATACATCTCTACTATTATAAATGTAAATGTAATTTTGTTTGTTACGCTTTCACGCGTAAATTACTTAACTGATCATCATGAAACTTTGTACGAATATTCTTGGATGTATTAAAAATAACATAGGATACTTTTTATTGAAAAAATATTATTTTTTACGAAAGACAAATAAATCTCAAAAAATCTCATAGTCTAGCTACTTTAACACCATCTAGCATTCCAGTAATGAAGTTTCAACCATAAGTACTGTAATACCGTTGCACTGTATTATCGACGGTCACGTAAGTATCCAATCCAATTGATTATAGTTTCAGATGTTTGGAATTTTTCTCTGTATATATGCAGTATAAAACTATTTGCATTTTTGAGGCTAAGTGTCATTTTTATGCTATTCATTATTTTGGATCTTCCTCGGTGGTTTCAATTCTTACTCTGTTCTTTGCATTTATATCTTTTAAAATTTTATTGCAGAGTAATAATATATTTTATTGATTTATTTCTATTGTAATGATCTCTGATACTTATTTAATGGCTTTAATGCGAGCGAGGCCGTGGGTAAAAGCTAGTGAATAAATAAATAATAAATACCTTCTAATATTACCCTGATTTAATTAATAGTCCTTTAAAAATAATTAACAAAGTATATTTCGACTATGGAAGTGAGCCGCTATATAATTAGCGTTAAATAGAATTACTTAGTCGAAATGATTCTCCGAGGAGATGTTACTCAATGTTTATAACACAACAATTGTTGTTTTTGCCTATAAAACAGTAAACTGTTTCATTTTATAAAAATTAAAAGTGTTATCAATGAGTTTTACCATAACATTTAGATAATTATTTTTTAAATTGATTTGTATATAAATTTATGAATTTATACCACTGATATTTAATTTCCTCGAAACGAGGTCCAATGAATTGCATCAAACTTGGTTTATTTATAAAGCGTTTATTCCTGTTAAAACGCTGTCTACAATTTTGGTGACGGTATATCGGTATATAATATTAAGAATACTGTTATAACACATTGGGAAAAAAACATAAGCTAACACTTTCAAATATTTTTTTATTAAGATAACTGTTTAGATTGAACTGACGGATGACAACTAAAAATTTTTACCAAAATGACGTTATGCCATGGCAGCCTAGTCTTTTAGATCACGTGATATAAAGATAAAAATATCGAATTTTAATTTTAACTCTAATTCAGAATATTTCTACATAAATTTTAATTTTTGTCAAATTTCATGCTATATTTTACACTATCGAAAGTACCATTTTGTTATAAACAAAATTGATGTACTTCACTTGATGATTATATTTCGCTATGCTTAACTATATAAACTAATCGTTTGACCTTCACGAATACTGTAAGTTATCCATTTATATTGTTTGAAAAAAATAAAAATAAATAAGTATACAAAGTTACTCTCGACAGCCTGAGATGTTTCGTCGATATCAATTCAGTCATTTCAAAGATTAGCAAGAACAGACTACGATTTTTTATGAATAGAATAAATAGGTGAACATTTTTTCTTTTGAAAAAATAAAAACTATTGAGTTTTGTAATTATTTACTAGAAAAAAAGAATAATTTACAAATTAACTTAAAATCAACATTGCAATAAAAACTTTATGAGAATAAAATGATATTTTGAATTTATTAAAATATATTTATTGTAACATATTCAATTTGAAAATGGTCAAATTTAGAAAATAACTATGGAATTAACCACTTGCTGAGGCAGCTTGTTTCTCATGGAATTTTCTCATACGTTCTTCTAATTCTGGTCTAAAATGACGAATTAATCCTTGTACAGGCCAAGCTGCACCATCACCCAATGCACAGATCGAATGTCCTTCAATTTGTTTACTGATTTCCCATAACATATCAATTTCTTCTTTTTTAGCGTTTCCATCTACAAATCGATAGATGATTTTATTCATCCAATTAACACCTTCACGACATGGCGTACATTGACCACATGATTCATGCTTATAGAACATAATTAAACGGGCAATTGCTTTGACAATATCACATTGTTTATTCATTACAATTACTGCAGCTGTTCCTAAACTTGTTTGTACTGCGACTAATCCATCAAAATCCATAATTGCTTCTTCGCAAACTCTGAAAATATGTATATGAGAAATTGTAAACCATATTCTCCCTAAATTACTCCTTAGAGTTTAAAAAAACAAACGAGATCTCACTAAATGGCCGTTCTTGTTATACAAAAAAAAATTCGATACGAAATTATTTCAATACATGCAATTTACATCACATAAAATTTGTTTACTTTTGCATAAACTTATGAAACTTACTAGCAGTTTCTTGAACTGTAGACCTTATAGTTTGAGAGGTGAGCGACAAAAAAATTTTATAATATCTACAAAGTAGTTATGATTAGAATTCTAAGGTTCAGTAATTCTCTAAGATTCATTTTATTGTTTTGGCAAAATTTTTAATAGTTTTTTTTTCGCTTATCAACCTTACGTACGAACATCTGCCCTTATGTTTCCTGACAATTTAATAAGATGTAGTGTATCTTGAATCTTAATTATGCCTTAAATGATGAATTTAGTCGAAGAACATACTTTTTGTGATTGCTTAAACTTGAGAAATGTTAAAAGACCGACGAAAAGTTCAAAAATTTTTTGTTCGTTGTTTATGGATTTTCTATAATTGAGGTCTAAAAAATTCAAAAATAATATTATTTTACGATCGGTTGATTTGTTTTCGAAATATTGAAATAAATACATACGATAATTCGGTCTCTGGATCGGATTTCTAGCAATGTCTCAAAAACTACGCATTCAAAAGTTAAATATTATATATCAAACTACCTTTTTGAACATAAATTATTTTAAATCGAATTAAAAAAAAATTTGTCAAATCGCAATTTGAAAAAATTGAGATCAAGCCGATTTATCGAGTGTATTTCATGAAATATCACGAAAACTAGTCGACCGCCGATCGTAAAATGAATATTTTTTAATACTATTTTATAATTGGCTTCCTTCAGTCAAGTATAAAACATATGGGTAACGACTAATATAAAATATATGATTATATACAAATTTTATCTTACTTTTTAGGAATTAAAGGAGTTGATGAACCACCTGGAATAACTGCAAGAAGATTATCCCAACCTCCAATAACACCTCCAGCATGTCGTTCAATTAATTCTTTTAATGGAATACTCATTTCTTCTTCGACAGTACATGGTGTATTTACATGGCCAGAAATATTAAATAATTTTGTTCCAGAATTACGTGTGCGACCAAAACCGGCAAACCATGCTCCGCCTCGTCTGCAAATTGTCTAGAAAAAAATTTATAGACACAAAGAAATAATCGAAAGAAATTTATAATTTCTTTCTATTACTTACTGGTGCAACTGCTACAGTTTCTACATTGGTTACAGTTGTAGGGCATCCAAAGACACCAACATCTGCAGGGAATGGAGGCTTCAATCGTGGTTTACCCTGTTTACCTTCTAAACTTTCAATCAGAGCAGTTTCTTCTCCACAAATATATGCACCAGCACCACGATGCATAAAAACATCGAAATCAAAACCTGATCCACAAGCATTTTTACCTAATAATCCAGCCTGGTACGCCTAAAAAAAGTCAATTCATAAAATTAAACCAAATTAATTTATCGATAATATTTTAATAGACATACTTCAGCAATTGCGACTTGCATATTAGATGCTTCATTATAAAACTCGCCCCGAATATAAATGTATGCTGCTTTAGCTCCCATTGCTTTACCAGCAATTAAGCAACCTTCAACAAGCTTGTGTGGATCATGACGCATGATTTCACGATCTTTACATGTTCCAGGTTCACCTTCATCAGCATTTACAACTAAATATTTTGGTCGACCATCGCTTGGTTTATTCATAAAACTCCACTTCATTCCTGAAGGAAAACCAGCTCCACCACGACCCCGTAATCCAGATGTTTTAATTTCATCTAATTAAAATTAATAAATTCCTTCAATTATAGAAACTTATCTTTTGAAATAACTCATGGAAAAGGCTAAATTATGTGCTTGAATATTGAAGGAAGTGCCTAAATTTTATTAGAACATTCTTTGGAATTTTTGATCTACCAGTTCCTGAAATACCGCATAAATGACACCGAGATACAAATGAGATACCACATAAAATATCTCAGAAACTATGTATACGATCGTTAAATAAACATTACTTTTGAAATTCTTGGATCCACATTACCCAAGTAACACAATTTTATCGACAACTGCTGGGAATTGTAAGACAACCGTTGTTATGTAAAAATAACTAACGAAATGTCAAACAAAATAAAAAAAAAATAAAAAAAAAAAAAAACATACTTAAAATCCAATCAACTCCTTTATCCAAAATTTCTTTAGTTTTGTACCAATCTCCCCGTTTAAGTGCTCCCTTCAACCTCCAATCATGTCGGCCATATAAATTGGTAAAAATTCGATCAGAATCCGCAAGTGGTCCAAATTTTGTTTTTGTTTGTGGTGGTGGTGTACCTGGTGGTGGAGGACCTGCTGAATTATGTCGCAATGAACCATTATTAAATAATGGACTAATTATTCCTGTTATCCCTAAAATAAAAATAAAGGTTATGGTGTAACTTATGTAATAATGATGGAAGTTTATGGCAACAGATTGTTTGTTTTTATATTAATTTGTGTAATATTTTTGTTTAATTAATACTAAGATTGTAAATAAATTATTTTTTTAAATTTACCTGAATAGTTCTTTGGTAATGAACCATATCTAGCAATAATAACTCCTGCCATTTTGGCAAAAGTGACATAAGTGACGAACACTATCGTTTCACAAATAAACACTGACTGAAATCATATGAAATGCGCATAAATTTTTGTTTTTACCATTTCTCCTTGAGTAATTAAAATTAAATTCCTTACAAGTTACGTTTCGGAAGAATTATTTCCTCTGAATTAATGTAAAAATAATATTGTATCAATCAAATGTAAATTGTACCAATAAATCTAAATAATGGTAGATAAGAATCGTCTATAAATAAAGCTGTAATTTAATGGTTAAAGTCTAGTCAAATATTAAAATGGCTTCAGTTTCTTTAGCACATATTCCAAAAATTACTCAAATATCAAAAAGTATTATTCGTATATTAGGATGTAATCCAGGACCGATGACTTTACAAGGGACGAATACATATTTAATTGGTACTGGCAAAAAGTAAGTTTTTTCAAAGCATACCAATAAATTAGGATAGAGCTAGAATTCAAACTTCTTTTAAATTATTTATTTAAAAGTTAGTAAAAAAAGTATCTGTATGACGTATTAAGGATGTATTCACAAGGTATTTTCAAAATTATTATGAACATTTCCTTTTCTGGAAACTTGTTTGAATTGCTATTCATTTTATTTGTGATTTTGTGTCTCGAAATTTATGATAATTAACTTTTTATTATACGTACATTGTAGTATACAGTGTTCCATAATCATTCTAGGTATAGTAATACTTTCGCCTACCATGTTATTTCAAATAAGGTATTTTCTTAATATTTCAAACGCAAAAAATAGAAAAACTTTTTAATTTTTTAATCTGAATAACAATATAATTATGGGATTTTCCGTTTATCAGAAATATTGATTAGACATCAATTTTTTTAATGTACCCACAAGTAAATTCATAACGTGGGTGAAGAATAGTATATTGATTGAAGACGGGGTAGGAAGCTCAATTATTCTATGTTAGAAAGTGTTTGCAGCAATAGTCATAAAGACCATGTTTACAATCGTTTATTGTAAGGAATGAGGAGTAACTATGCCGATGTAGGTCTGAAACTGTTAGAGAAAACCATTTGTTTTTATTCATTATGACTCAAACGAATCTATTTGACAATTATATCAGTAGTTTCTGAAATAACGATTGAAATTTAAATGAAGCTCAATATATCTCGAAGCGTTTAACTAAACAGAATTATAGATTGTATCATAATATTAAACTCTCAATATATAGTCCTTGAAAATGCCACTGTAATAAAGACTACAAATATATAAATGTTTAATACAGCGCACAGAAATAGTTACATGTTTATTCTATATCCAATGGTTAAAAAAATTGGTATGTTTCTATTTGAATTAAGCAAATTCAGTTCATTTCAAACAATATTACATTAAATATTTAATATTTTTAAAGTGAAAAACGTATGTCTACTACGTATAGTTCTCTATTTGAGCGCTATTCTTGCAACTTATTTTTTGAACAATAGACACATAAGAATAGACTGCCCGTTTAAATTGATGCCAGTCTATATCAAAAATTGTACAAAGATATTTTGGCAAATATGTACTGCAGAACTTTTTCACAAAAGATAGATTTTATTTTCCATGTTGCTAAATTCTCGATTGTGGTGGCTGAATACAACGCATACCATATAGAGCGTTCACAAATGATTCATTTTTTTCTTCTATAACATTTTATATTGTCTACATGTGTACAAAGTGCAATTTTCTGCACTTTTCTAAATATGGTACTAATATGCAAATCCTTTCATTTTAGGCGAATTTTGATTGATTCAGGTTCTCCGGATTTCTCAGAGTATATAACAAATTTAAAAAGTGAAATTACCAAAGAAAACATAGAAATTTCCGATATTATAATTACTCACTGGCATTCTGATCATATTGGAGGTGTTAAAGATATTCTAAAACATGTCTCAAAACCAGGTAAGTAATATTCTAGGAGCAAAACTGCTTTTCATAGCCAATCAAACGTAAACAAAAAAAATTTTTCATATATATTGCAAATATGGCGTATGGATTTTTTGTGTATAGCGATTTTCAAAAATTTTTAAGTTAGTTTTGACACACTGAATTAGGAAAAAACTATTAGCACAGCCTTGGCTTCAGAGTTGGTTACGAAAAGTGGCTTAGCAAATAGGGTAGAAAGCTAATTTCTAGTTTTATTACAATATTAATTTTATCATCGTATAAAATAGATTGTTCAATTTGGAAATATCCTAGATCAGATGAAGAATCATCCTACGATTTTAAAATAAAATGGTTGGAAAATAATCAACAATTTCAAGTCGATGATAGTACTTTAAAAATTATTCATACTCCTGGTCATACCACCGATCATATTGTTTTACATTTACTTGAAGATAATGCGATTTTCAGTGGAGATTGTGTCCTTGGAGAAGGTACTGCAGTATTTGAAGATTTACACGATTATATGTTGTCTTTAAAATTAATACTTAACTTAAAACCAAGTATTATTTATCCAGCACATGGCAGTGTCATTAACGTAAGTGAATTTTCAAAATGTCTACTCTACTTTAATTCGGGAATGTTTTAAAATTATTTTTGTGTATTTAGAACTGAATTACCCTAAAAAATAAAAATTCCAATAATTTTCTAAATAAAAAAAATTCATTTAAATTAAAAATTATTTTTAGGATCCAGTTAAAAAACTCGAATATTATATTGAACATCGAAATCAGCGTGAAAAACAAATATTAGATTGTCTAAATAAAAACAAATCGAAAACATTAACCGAAATGGATATTGTAGAACAAATTTATACAACTACACCGAAACATTTATGGCCAGCAGCTGCCATTAATGTATCACATCATTTAACAAAATTAGAAAAGGAGAATAAAGTGAAATGTGTTCAAAGTGAAGGTTTCAGATCAAATTTATAAAAAAAAAAAACACCATTAAATTGTTTAATAAAAAAATTTGTTCCTTTAATTTGAAAAAAAATTCACATAATAAATATTCTTTTTTCATATTTTGTTTTTAATTACGTCGTGCCACTTTCTGTGGTGGAGGCATTATCTGTTTATCGTCAACGTATCGATTGTGATCGATAAATTCTAATAGTGATTCTTTTGTCACAGGGTCTCGTATACTTTGACATACACCTGAAATAATAAATTTATTATTTTTTTTTTTTAATTGGTTTATACTTGTAACAAAAATACTAGAATTTATAAGCCCTCACCAACTCTCAAAATTTCACCTGAGCATTTTAATTACACTGTGAAATAACGGACACAAATCTTCCAGTCTTTGCAAACTCGACTTTAATCTGATGGGTTAGAGTCGAGCTAGCCTAGCAAGACCTGCGTAATCTGGTCGGTTTTTATTACCTAATCTATGGGTAATATTCCAATGAATAAACCTCACATTTATTACTCTGTCGAATATATGAATACTGCCCGATCAACTTAATCATTTGAATAACAAGCCGTGTGGTGTCGTTGGACACCCGATAAGAACAAAATACTTTACGCACGCTATTTGTCAAATATTTTATTTATTTATTTATTTTATTGATTTATTTTCAAAAAATAAAAAACCATAGGCTTACTGGGAATTAAACTAAAAATGTAGTTATAAATGAAAATTTATTCTTTAAAATTTAATTTATTTAAAAATTACAGATTCGAAACGGGTACCTTTGGTATAGCATGGCCGTTAACAATTAACCAACTTGACTTGCACAATCATCTGTTTTATATACATATTTTCTCGCGTTGTTTTTTATTAAAAAATGAGTAACCCGAAAACATAAAGCAGAATGATGAAACTAATCTCATTAGATTCTTTGGAAAATTCTCTAAAAATGATACGCATCGTGTCTTGATCTCTCATGAGTGGTTTCCAGTTACTGACTTATTTAAAATTTGTGTTGTGCAAGTAGTCGGATTACTTTCTCTTTTACTCCCTCCGCTGGCAGTAAGTTTACAGAAAAAGAAATGACGACTAATGTATTCTTCTTGCGCACTGTTTTTCCTGGCTAGACTCTTTCACCGTAACATGCGATAAGAAACTTCGTACCTATTATTATCATCCTTTATATTAGACATTTTGCATACAGTCCGAGCATTGTGTATAATGACCAATTAAGGAATTGCTCTAGAGTAATAAAAAAAAACAAAGGTTCAACCATCAAGCGGAAGGTGAAGAACGTTACTAATTCTTTTCTTCTGTTACATGACTTGAATATAAACGAATCATAATCTAAATTCATTACCTAGTGCAGTGTTGTAACTATTTGGGAATGATTTATCAGTACGTTCTCTCATAAACACCCATTTATTGTTTTCGAATTTGCACTCGATAATTTTATTATTCAATTCTTTCAATTGTTTTGATAATCTAATCTCTGCAAAAGGTTGATCCAATTGACCAACATATAAGTGACCAACTGCATTAGGTAAATAGCTAAAAAAAAAATTTTTATTTTAAATTCAACAAATATTTTGAAGAAAGGTAACACATTCCAACAAATAAGCTGTTTAAATAACTTGTTTTTATTAATACACTTTTTTGTATGTCTGTTCGGGTAGAATTTTGTAATTGACGAATTTTGTAACTTCCCGATGAGTTAGATACTTTGTCATTAGCTCAGAAGTGGATCACAATGTATGAAAATGCGAAAAAGAAAAGTAGAGAAAGATGTAGAAAATGAAAAAGACGAGAACAAAACAGCAGAAATAAAAAATAAAAAAATGAAGAAGAATTACGATTTTTGTTTTCAAAACGAAGTAGAAGTTAAATAATGAACAATCTTACCCTGGACGCGATTCTGTGACAATTTTCAACTTAAAATCTACTGAGTTTAACGTAAGAGGTTTCCATTTAAGAACATCGTCACATCTACCAGCGGTATACGGCTATAAAAGAAAATAAATTATCATTATTATTGTTATTAACACAAAAATTAACTCATCTTACTTCTTTCGAAGGTTGAAAAATTAAGCCATCAGGTTCGTGTGAAAGCATTTTACTAAACCTTTCACCTAATAAATTTTTCGTTTGTGTTATATCCCAAAATTCTTTATGTCTTATACTAAACGGTTCTTTAGTTTTATCAATAGAACCTGCAATTATCGCTTGATGCCGTGGTTCGATTATTTCTTTTTGTATGCATGATAATCGAACTGGATAAAATGGCGATTTACCAACATCAATATTTTCAAATTTAATAATATCGTATACTAAATAACGTGGAATCGCAACGTTATTTACAATGTCACGATCAATAACCATTTCCTAAAAAATATTTGTAATGTTATTAAATTATAAAACAATATTAGTTTGTAGCTAAGCCATACTCTACACAGTGTCTACTCTGGTTTAAAGTGCACCAAGTACGTACTTACTTCTCCTCTTATGCATCCCGACAATTTAATAAATATTTGGTGTATCTTGAATTTTAATTAGGTTTAATGGTGAATTTTGTCGAAAAACATACTTATTTGATCGCAATAATTTTTGGATTGTAAGAAACATTAAAAAAACCGTTTAAAAGTTCAAGAATTACATCTACTTAAGGATTGGATACGTAGTTTTTGAAATATCACTAGAAATCCGATCCAGAGACCAATTTATCGGATATATTTCATGCAATATTAAATAAACTAGTTGACCGACCATAAAATAAATATTATTTTTGAATTTTATGAACCCCAATTATCCTAGAAAACCTATAAACAGTGAACAAAAAATTTTGAGCTTTTGGTCGGTTTTTTTGAAGTTTTCTTATACAATCGCAAAAATTTCGGAAAATTTTAAAAGCTACAAACCAGTTTTTTGATAAAAATTACCATTTAAAATATAATTAGGATTAAAAAATACATAACACTTCATTAATTTAAACACTAATTTTTAGTTAATATATTGCTCGAAATTCACTTATCAGTTTTTAGAAAGTAGTTGCAATGTACATGGCTTTTTTTACAACTTTAATTTGACTGACAATAGACTATTTCTTTACACCATGAATGTGTCTTAAAATCAAAAAGCATCCTTTAGAAAAAGGTTTACATTTTTTTGTTGCTAACCTCTACGGCTATCAGTAAAATACGAATATGAAAAAAAGAAAAGCTGAATTGTTTAATAATAAATCAAAATGATCCGATAAAAATGACACATTTTTCACAAAAAGAGCCCTCAGCTTTGCCAAAAACAACAAGTTTTTTAATTTTAATGTGGAGCTTTAAGTGGAGAAGATCAAGCAAGCAAGCATAGAGAAGGCTAAGCTTTGAGATTATTTGAGAAAAATATATTTTAATTAAGAATGGAAAAAAAAAACTCTTAAAACTAACCCCATCTAAAAGTGTATTTGTTAGATGCCTTCTTTCTTTTCTATGCGGAAATGAGACTCCATCAACTTTAAATACATTGTTATCGCGATCAAAAAAATACACTTCATTTTGCCCACCAATGAGCATCATATAACTAAAAAATAATTAGTTGACGATTTAATTATAATACAATCTTTCATAGTTCAAAAAATTACCGCATTCCATCGGCTTTCCAAGATACACGATATGGTTTCTCGTGTAACAATTGTAAATTTGTACGATCCATAGAAACAGGTTGTGATCCGGGAAATCCTTTACTGAAATTTTATAATAAATCAAGTTTAAATGAGAAATGTAATTTGACACACACCAAAAATACATTTTTTTGTAGTGTATCACATGTTTAGTGGCTTAGGTATTGCCACTAAAAATCCAAAAAGAGACTTTTTGCATAAATTTTTATTATAGTATAAAAAACTATTGCAGTATTTTCAAATTGTCATATAAATCAAGATTAAAATTGTGCAGAGAGAAGATTTATGTATAGATTGTAATAAAATTGGCTTACCTTTTCCATTGACACATGCTTTGAACTTTACGTTGCAATTTAAATGCTTTTGGTTGATCTTTAAAATGTGTTACACCTGAAACACCTTCCATAAATGATGCGGTTTTTTGTTTTTTCTTTGATGATTTCTTCTCATGATTGTCATCACTTCGACCAACCTCTTCTCCATCATCATCACCATCATCGAATTCTATAATATATTGCTCATAGAGAACATAAAATATTGTTGGAAATTGAAAAGTATAAAGACACATACTATTAGTGTCAAATTAGGCTTGGACAAAGAAATTTTGAAATAATTTGAATTTGTTTAAATAAATAGTTATATGCACGGAACGTCACAAATGTGAAAATTAACCAAAAGTCGTCCAATATTACATGAAGTTTGTTTATGATTGTATATCGCCCTATTATTATCTTAGGTATTCAGAGATTCAACTAAACTTTGTATTATATGAAAGCTACTGAAAAAATTTAGTGCGATTAAGTATATGCTTTTTCGCTATGAGAAAAAAATTAATTAATAAAGTATAGCCTTGTGTTTAAAACAAAATATATCTTTACAATCGTTAGTAATATTTTAGTTCTTTAGTAATAATAAATTTACTTGAAGGTGTGGAATCCATAATGGTTTAATCCTGATATTTGCTAAATAAAATACTAAACTTTATTTAAACAAATCTTCAAAATACTCCATAATCAATCACTGTTTAAATCAAAAGTGTGGGTAATTAAGTACAAAGTGTTAAACGCTAGACAGGACACTGATAGGTGGCGTCATATGTCTTGTTACAAATTTAGATTACTGCTTCTTAAACAGATTAATTTTACATCTGCGCGTTTTCACCAAATGAATTGTAATTTGAGTATGAGGTAAAGGAATGCATTTTCTATATTACAATCACATTAAATTTTCTGTATAACATATTAAATTTCATAAAAATCGAATGAATGGTTCATGATATATCTCCATTTAATTGAAAATATTCATTATCAAGTATATTTACTTAAAAGCACAGGAACGGCTTGACCGATTGAGTCGAAATTTGAATATAAAGTAAAAAAATTCGTCTTTTATTACATAAAAGTCTCTAAATCAATAGTTAACAGTGTTTTTCACATTTTTTAGATATTTTATTTTTCTTTAATAAAAATTTCCCAGATTTTAACATAATTTAAAAGACTTATGTAAACCTATATCACGCATGTACATATAAAATTTCATCAAAATCGCATGAACGGTTCACGTTATATCGACATTAAAATGCGAAAAATAAGTGATAATTAAAATGCGATAGGTGATAATTTAAGGCTTTATTATTTATTATTTTTAGAATTTTAATATAAAATAAACCAATGTATAGAGTAATGAAAAGATATTAAAGTAAAAATTATTTATTTAAATTTATAATAAATAAATTTCTTTAGTTTTTAAATAAGATAAATTTCGTTAGGTGCCCCTTTCCAGGTAATCAGTTGGCTTTGTAGTTATAAATCCACCACTACTTATAGTAACTAATTAATATAAAATAAATTTTATTTACCTTTACACCAATTAGGTAATTCAGGAGCGGGTGGTGCATCATCAATATCATCATATCTTCGATAGAGTTCCTCAATATAATCTTCTTTGTATATCCCAGGTGGTCTGAAACAGGAGATGATAATGTTTAACAAATGAATTTCTTAAATAATTCAAAATAACTTACCGCACACTAGCAAATTGCGCAAGAGCACTCTCTACACTGCAATCTTGTTTTTCGATTAAATATGAAGCAATTAAAAATCCAGTACGATTGAAACCATGAGTACAATGTACTCCTACAATTTCTAATGGATTCTGTGATACAAAATTATGAACTATTGATATAAATAATTGCGTTTGCTCACTCGAAGGAGTCTCTCCATGTCCCCTACATTGTAATTTTATATATTTACAATCTTCCCCTTCAATATCTGCTTTATCATAGAATCTAGTAGTATTTGTTAAATCAATCCAAAGACCCAATTTTGCCTAAAATTTAAATTACAGTATTGATTGCCTACTTTAGTATTCAATACAAAAAATTAATTTACCTTAAATTGTTTTGTTTGGAATACCATTTTTGGAGGAAAACGACATTCAGGAGGGACAACCACATTAAAGCGTTCGCTTAAAGGTGTTTTAAATGCTAAAAATTTATCCGCAATTAACCTAGACGATTTTCTGGGGCAATGTAACCAGCGAGGGGGTACTGGTCCGGGATTTGATGACGAGTTACTCATTTTTAAAATATTATCTCTAAAAACTGCTAGATAATGAAAAACTTATCAAACATTATTTTCACAGAATAAACGTATACTTAATATATTTTTAAATTATTTCATCATTTTATTTAATATACTATTCAACAGCTGCATCACTTTCTTTGGAAGTTGACAACTTTTACTGCTAGGTACTATAACCTAGTTCACGTCACTAATTTCAAAAGCTTGTCAATACATTGAAATTACTGACATTCAAAATAAAATCGGGACTGTTGATGTCGTTATTATTCCTCGGTGATATTCCTAACCTCTTTGATAAACTTAATGAATTAAGAAACAAATCAAAATAGTCACTTTATAACAATATCAGATAAAGTTTATTCTAATATAATAAATATAATTTTTGTTTTCATTGCCAATTAGTTATTTGAATATTTTAAAATCAATATATTTTTATTTCATATATAAATAGATCAAGACCCAGATTTTTACAAAAGTCATGAAATGCATATTATTTTCGTTAAATAATGTGTATTTTATAATTTGCCTGTGTTTAATGTTATGTTAAACTGACTTCTATTCAATTCGAGAAATTATTTCAAAATTCGAGAAAAATTAAAAAATAACTTATATTTTGGTAACTTGTTTTAAGTATTTCCCTACTCTAATCATTTGGTTTTAATAAAAAACATTTTGTGTCTACCTCTACCTTTAATCGAACGAGTATTTTTTAAATGTGCATTCATAAAAATGACAGACATACTAGAAAAAATATTCACACTCAATTAAATAAAAAAATGTTTGTGATTTTTTTATAAACTATTACAATGGACTTTTAAAATAATGATCTTCTAAATTTTAGATACATTTAAATGAATAAAAAAATTAACGTTTAAAGTTAAATATAAAATTACTGATAAAACTCTTTATCTGTTATAAATTTGGCAATCTTATTGTGATATGACCATTTTATTAGTTTTTATGAAAAAAAAAATGGTCACTTTATATGCTCGATAAAGAGTCGCTTTGAGGAAAAAAATAAGTGTTGGTAAATATATATAAAAATATCAAAAGCGTAAAACATCACAGCTTTATTAAAAAATAATTATATCTGTCACATAATATAATATGAACAAATCCTTTATAACAGATTTTGGAAATATTTTGACTTCCAGTTAAATGTCAAATGTACTTCACCCATATTTGTTCTAGATTATTGAAAATATTAATCATCATCCGTCAATTAGGAATCCAGTTTATAATTTGCAGATAAATTTTTAACAATTTCAGAAGCTTTGTTGTAAACATATTCTTTTCGTATTCCGTCATAATCAATGTCCATAGTACCACCATATTCTTTTGGAAGTATATCAGGGCTTACAAATTTATGTAATGAAGGCCAATTCGTGTAATGAAAATGGATCTAAAATAAAAAAATAAATAAAATATTTAATAATACTAGGATATATATGAATATCCTATTCCAAAACTTTGTGAAATCACGAGAATACATTACTAAAGTATATTTACACCCGTTTTTTTTTTTTAAATTTGGGTTCAATAAAAAAAAAATTAAATCCATGTTCTGAAATAACTGGATCACTGTAACAGTACTCGTTGCAATGAATAAATGTATAGGCGAGACAAGGACAAGGACTGTGACATTCATTCAGTTTATTTCAGAACATGGGCTAAAATTGTGATATGAAAAGCATACGAATTATATATTCAGTAATTTTTTTTTATGAATCTATTTATAATCTATTACCATGGAGGATAGTAAAGGAAGTAGAACCATTTTGTATAGGGGACAAGTTGAAAGTGTCCACCTGTAAACAGCAAATTATAATTCGAAGATTCACCGAAATGGCGCTCGTGTAGCTAATGGAAATGTTGTGTATTTAGCGGTTATAAGCCGAGTGAAGCGTAATTTGATAAACGAAGTTTTTAAAATCTTTCCACTTGCTACTATGGCGCCATCTTAATTTGCTCCCTTTCGATGGACACTTTTTAATACATTCAGATGGTTCTCCTTCCTTTTCTATTCCCCATGTCCATTATTTAAATTTTAACCACTTGTAGCGTTGTGATCGAAAGTAGCCTGTTCATGTATCATAGAAATAGATAATGCAATATGAACGGTACAAAGTAACCGTACTAAAAGTACATTATGCTTGAATTTCTTTTACTTATTATTATTTGCAAGGAATAAGCGATGAAGTATCATATCAATGTTAATTTTTAAATATATTGTTAAAAGTTAAAAAATATACAGAAAAAGATTGACGAAAATACTATATTATAAAAGAAAAAATATTTTTATGTATGATTAGTAGGCAACTTGTTAATCACTTAAGCATGTACTATTGCAAAAAAAAAAAACATGAATGACTAATATGATACCATTTTCAGAAGTTCAAAAAATAAAAAGAAAAAAATTTCCTCATAAAATTACTTTTATTCATTTTGAAAATAGATTTAGTAAATATTACTAAAACATACAGAAAATTTTCAACGATTTTCAGACCATTGTATTATCCAAAACTTCGTTCTTTGTAATTCCTAAGATCTTCCACTTTCATTTCGAAGGAATTTAAATACTGATCAGAATATAAAGAACTATAGGCATCTTAATTCGAATAAATCATGACCTTAAGCCCCCAAATAATACCGAATATAAACTTACATGTTCTTTTAAATTCGCGCTCAAAAATGGGAATATTATAGAAATTGCTGCATTTAAAAACGGTGAACTGTTCACAACATGCATATGTAAATCTGTGAATGGTACTAAGTCTGCTTTTCTTGATGCAACACGTAAATTATTTGGTGTTAACCATTTAAATACCGTCCAGGCAGGCACCTTAGATAAATCAATAATACTGGATAAGCCATGCCTTTGTGTTTCCGGCTCATCAAGTACTGCTTCGATCCAAACATCGTCCATGTGAGTTAAATCGTAAAAACCCATGGTATTTGGAATCTTACCTATAAATAAGAACATTTTTATTTGACTTCTATATAAAACTAGCCTTTGCGCGGAGCTTTCCTTTTGCGCTAAGTTTGATATTGATTAATAAGTTTCAGTTTTAGCTTTTAAGTTAATTTTTGGTTTATCGTTTTAGGTTTAGTGTCAAAGAATATAGTTCAAATTATAGAAGAAATATTATAAAACTTTATCATAAAGAATATTCTTCTCTGATCTATTGGTTGCTGTCGAATGGCAGGACAAGAACTTGAGATATCGTTCTGAAATCCGATTCAGAGATCAATATTTCGGATAAATTACAAGCTAAATCTCGAAAAATTGCCACTTAATCGTAAAATAAGTATTCTTTTTCGTTTATCTAGTCCTGAACTACCCTATCAAAATTAAAGCCAATAAATTAAATGCACTAAAACTACCTAAGCTATAACGCATATTATATCACAATCTAGATATTTTATATAAATTTCGATTTTTTGCACCAATTTTCTAGATCAAATTATTTTGTATTTTTATTTCAACGAATTTTTCAGCAGTTTTTGACAGAGTCTAAAAATGTATTAAATACCACGCCAAAACTATGTGCATCATTTCCCCCCAATCAAATCATCTATCTGCTTGTAGAGAGATCCGCTATTGGCTAATTCACAGTTTTTGAAAAAATTGAAAATACTATACTAAAAAGTTATTAAACAAAAAGAGAACCAACCCTATCTGTAAATGGCGGTTAATTGCCATATCAATTATTATTTATCAGTTTATGATCTAAATGTCTCATTTGTTTAAGTATCTCAAGCGATAGGTTTGGGAGAAAAAAATATTTTTGATGCAAAATTTGTTCTTTTAAAATAATTTTCCAGTGACACTCTGGCAATTAAAACGAATTTTATGACATATAATTCATCAAAATCGGTACAGATGTTGAATAGTTACGAGACAGAAGGGAAGGGACGTATATACATACAGGTCACAAACATAACCCTTTTTTTTTCTCTCAATGGTTTTTTATGTTAAATTTTCCATTTTTCAACCGATGTATCAAAAATTGTAATCTCGTTACATAACTAATATACAGGATGATGTATAATAGATAAAGCTTAGGCTAGGTGTTATATTTGTCAGCCGACTTGTATGTATATTATGATGCTAATAAAGAATTATCAAACTAAAAACCCATCCTTTTTTGGCTTCGCTACAGTCAGATAAAACAACTTGTGTATGACTGTGTATGTATCTTTGAATTATTAATTTTACCTAATTTTGTAATAAAAACTCTTCGGCCGTCAGAATCCCGTTCGGGTAATAAAATTTTCAGTTCTGTATCCAACCAATGTGACATTTTGTTTGGTGATTCTGTAAAAAAAAATTTTGGATTCTCCGCTTTTAATTTGTACCAGTCCACCATCTGTAAATCGAATATATATATATATTATTTTTATTTGTTTAAAAGGCAAACAATTAAATGAAATAATTACTCTTTTGTAGGCATCTTCAGGATCAAATTTCGTTGGATATAGGAATCGCGTTAGCCAATTATCATCAGTACGAACATCTAAGTTTTTATCATCTGAAACAAAATAAAATTTAAATTATTATTGAGTTTATGTTTATATTATACTCTGAAGTAACTCTACAAAAATATTGAAGTCACAAACAAAATTTTGGTATAGGTGCTCATAGAATCACCTAATTAGTCCATTTCCGCATGTCCGTCCGCCATCAAGGCAATTGAAAAAGGAAAAGAGATAGAGAGTTGGAATTTTAATGGTGTATTCTAGACTTACTTGAAAACTGAAATCTAGTTCGTGAATAAGCAAAATCATTCCACTGGGTCCAATGGACCAATGATATAACTTTTCATGGTACAAAGTATGCTTATTTTTATAAAACAAATTACTTTTGTTTGAAACATTATTTCATAAAATGTTTGGATTCTCTACAATTTTCACACAAATTTAGCTAATAGACTCATATATAATTATAATACCTTTTATTATTATAATACATGGACTGAAAAGTCCCGGGCCTAACACATAGTTGGTGCTAGTTTTATTGCAGTCACCTTTTTTTCAGTTAATACTAACCTTCAAAAGACAGTTGTTAAAATTTCAAGATATTCTATTCATTAGTTTGTGAGTTATTGTGCTACGAGTGACGCTACTTTTGTTATTTTCAAAACAATGGATCAAAAACAATTTCGTGTTTTAATTTTACACTGCTTCTTGATGATACCGTTCAAGCGAAGCAATGGCTTGAAAAGTGTTATGGGGACTCCGCTCCATCAGAAACAATAATAAAACGTTGGTTTGCTGACTTCAAACGTGGTCGTAGAGACACCGATGATGCAGAACGCAGTGGACTGGAATGATTGCGTTGCTCTTGATGGAGCTTACGTTGATGAATAAAGCTAATTTTGAACCAAAAAAACTGTGTTTTCTTTGTTAGGCCCGGGACTTTTCAGTGTTATATGAATTTATAATTGTATTAACTGGATATATATAGAGTATTTTAAAAATCTGATCTGAAACATTCTTTCGTAAAATGTTAGTATTCGCCACAAGTTCAGCTCAAGTGTAGCTATTAAGCATATTATATAATTTCAATAAATATATTATTATATATCTATTTTATGAATGCTTATAATTAAAAATAGTTCAAACATTGATAATGAAGCATATGTCGAGTATCTAAACAATTATCTCAGTTAGTTGTTATCTTTTATCTGTTTATATTATTTTTTTAAAGACATCAGCCATTTTTACACATCCATACAATAAAATATGATGCTGAAGTAACACAAACAACTACTGAAGATAAATAACCAAAAAAAAGACTTGTAGACCAGAGTAGAAGCCTTAAAAAATGATAAAAACTGGAAGAAAATTACAGTAGGATGAAAGCCATTGGAAACGCAAGATAATATGATAAAAATTAAATGGGAAAAAAACTAAGGCCGATCTGAATTCGAGAAGTAGGACGGGGTAAGTTTTTAAGGGTATTTAAGTATTTATCGTCATCGGGCCCTCTACGATTTAGAATCGGCTTCTGATGTGGTTGTCGTATTTTTAATGAGAACCGATTTTTTGCATGCATAACTAAAAGTATATATTCACAAACATTAATTATAAACAAAGTTAATGGCGTGCGAGTGAAGGTAAACCAGTTTAACCTTCAGTCAGATGTAAGTTTTTTTTTCTCCCATATGTATATTATCAAAAATAAATAAAAAAAAAATTAATAAAATTAAAAAAAAATATATTTATAACCGCTGTGAAAAAAAAGAGGTTCTTAAGCCGACCCATTTATATTTTTTTAATGCAAGACCATGTATAACTTTTTACAGTATGGTTCAGTTTCAATATGGTTTATTTTGAATTTGGTTCCATTAAAGAATACAAACGATAAAAGAAGCTGGACCATAGCTATTGAATGGCAGTTTTGATAAAACGAATGCAATAATGAATTAGAATTACGTGATTAATTATTGATTTTTAAAATCTATAAGTGTGTGCGTGAATACCATCGATGAAAGAAAAGACACATATATAGATAAATACACATAACAACTAACTGACATTCAGTTTTCTAATTCATTATTGCATACATTTTATCTATAAAGATGGCAGATTCTCATTATTTGTCTACATTCAACGGCTATGGCCATCTCTTGGTCACTATTGGCAAATTACATTAAAAACCGACATTGAACAGCTATAGCCAACTGGTGGTTAGGGTAAGTACTAATTTTTTTTGAATACACAAAAATTGGACTAATTAGCTTTTATGGGCGTTTGTATTCTTTGATACAATTAATTTTTGATGACTGAATATTACAAAGTATTATCCGATTTGAATAATTCACTTTTATTGTATAGCCCTATTTAAGCCCTAAAACGATTGGGGGAGGGTAGACGCAAAATAAATTTCTAGTGATTAATCATCCCAACAAAAATTTTACACTAAACCAAGAGCCAAGAGTAGAAATTGAAAAGTAAAAAATAATTTTACATAAAAAATTCTAGAAATAAAAAGAGTTTAAAGTTCGTTAATGAGCAAAATCTGTTCATTGGACCCAACGGATTCATGATCCAACTTTTAAGCGATAAAATAAATAAGAAAATTTTAAAATAAAAAAAGTTTTTTTCAAACTTTTGTTTGAAACACTTTTTCATAAAATGTTTAGGTGAGACACTACACAATTTCAGTACAAATTTAGCAAATAAGCACATATATTTGCAATACATTAGTGTTAAATATATATTTATAACTGTATAGACCTACATACTTTGAGTATTTTATTAATGATAATCATAAAAATAATTCAAACATTTATATGGAATTAATAATCGAGTATTTAAACAATTAATTTTGTAAGTTGTTATTTCTATTTGATACTTTTTAAACACTATTTTTGCAGTCAGTTTAAGTTTTGTAAATTAAAAAAAAAAAATAATACAATAAATAACCTTGTGGAATATATTTTTATAACTTACTTTCCAAACAAAATAATATAGGGGTCATTCAAGTATTATGTAAGGAAAGTTTTTGGTGATTTGATGACCGACCCCCTCCCTCTTTCCAGTAAATAAAAGATAATAATAATGTTTTGAATTCTACTCCTTGTAAATAATACTGCGATTTTGGTTAAAGCATTAATTAAATCAAATTAAAGTAAGGTTTTGCAATTTCCTCAATTAAATTCAAAAATTTCGTGATAAATCTCAATTTGTCCCAAGGTTACTACTACAAAAAATTCTAGTGACCACAGGTTAGTTCCATCAGCAAAGTCATTTTTCGTACTCATTAAATGTGTCGTACAAGATGCCTTATATCGTACAAGATGGGGCTTTATAAACACCCAGAAAAACCGCCAAAATGATAATTTGAAAAACGGGTAGATGGTAAAAATAACACTTATTTTACAACTGAATTTGTAGCCTTCGAGATATTACTAGACATTTCAGGATTTGATTTCAGGCCATATTAAAAAAATTATGCATCGACTACTGTTATGAACATTATTTTATCCAAATGAGTTGTAGATTTCAAAAACAGCACATATTCAACTATTGGATGCGTAGTTTTTGAGATATGGCCTGAAATCCGATCTGCAGGTCTATATTTTGCATAAATTTCTAGCGATATCTGGTAAACTACAGTTTCAATTTTAAAATAAGTGTTATATTCGATTTGCCATAATTAACCTACAAAACTACAAGTGTACTTATGTACGCGCGTCAGAAGTTATACTTCTTTGGCATCATTAAAAAACAATATTTAATTGTATGCAACTACAATAAAAGGACTGGAGAAGGAAAGTGAAAACCGTCAATAAAGCTCAGTTTAAATTTGAAAAATTAAATAAATATATATTTTCTTACATTAAGTGTAACATAAATCATAACAACACCTTCAACCTGTGAATTGTGTGTGACGGTGATGCGTGCGCATCTTAAAATTTCACTCATTTTTTCATCATTTTTTCATAACGTGTCTAAAGAAGTATAACTGCAAAAACAGAAATTTAATTCTTTCGGATTTATTTGACGTTTTATAAGGTACTAGTGGACATCACGCGGTTTCACCCGCGTAGTTCCGCTTCCCGTGACAATGCTTGGATAAAAAGCATATGTCACCCAGAGATAGTGTAGCTTCCCAATGGTGGAACAATTTTTCAAATCGATCCAGTAGTTTTTACGTTTTATCGTTACATACAAAATTTAACAAAAGTTTTATTTTTTCATATTGATCCGAATTGCCATCAAAAATTTATCGAGGGATTACATAAAAATTATAGCAGTTTTTAGTCCAAAAACAATAAGATATTTTGCATGTTTGTAACTGTCTTACAAATCAGGTAAAAAATTAATTTTATTGATGGGTCATCAAAAAAAAAAAAAAAAAAAATGAAAAATTGAATTTTTGATAATACAACGCAATTTTTTATAGCAATAAAATAAATTTGCAATTAATCAATTAATTGTTATTTTCAATTTATATCAATATTGTTTTCAAAAATTTAAATTTAATGCAAATATTTAAAAATGACGACGCATCATACTATTTGTTGAAAATTTGCTTTTTATGAAAATATTTTATCGAAATTTTATATTTATTCAAATTAAAAAAATATTATTCACGATATTTTGCACAAAATATTTCCATATTTTGTGCAAAAATGTGTATTTAATATCCCACTTGGTTGTGACACCCGTATGGGCTTCCAAAACCACTCGTGGTTCTGGAGATAATTAAATGATGTGATATGCACACTTTTTACAGATGACAATTCGACATACTGCTAGTGAGAAGAGATAAATAAATTTTATTTTTAATTTCAATTTTTGTTTTTGGTTACGATGGAAATGATGCTTATAGGATTTGTAATATACTTCGAGTGAGAACTTAATAAAAAATTGCGCCTGGTTTCAACCCCTTTAAGGTAGAAAATGGACCTAAAACGTATCTCTATTAGTATCTGTTATAAGTTGGAACAAATCACATATTTTGATAATAATTTGTTAAAAATCGGTTCGGTAGTTTTTGCGTGAAAGAGTAACAAACAAACATGCATACATACATAGAAAATACATACATCGAAAAAACTTGAAGAAATAATTTCTTTGTGACCAATTCTGTTTAGAAGTAGAAGGCAATGAACCAATTTTTAGAAATTTACTATAAGGAAACTATTTATAGAAGTTTTCAATTACACAAGTTTCTTTTACTGTTTGAATCCTAATTTTTGAAGTCGGTTAGAAAAATTTTAATAATGTTAAGAGTAAGAATATAAATTATATGCAACAATTAAAGAATAATTAAATTTTTCTCTTATAAATGTTATGAAAAATAAAAACAGTAAACAAATTCATTAGACAATTTTATCATTAATTTTAAACATGAAAATGCAATACTTTTAATTATTTCTTGTATGATGAAAGTTTTTTGTGTGTGTTAAATATAAGAATTTTTATAATAATTTTTCATGCGTTTACTTAAATACATATAATCAATATATAGACCAGGGTCGATAGTTTTTGAAATAAAAAAAAATTATAGTAAGATGAAACCCATTGGAAACGGAAGAGAAAAATCAAAATGAAAGGAAAAATAATTTACCTATGATGTGAGTTCGGGCATTGGAAGGGGGTGAGTTTTGATGTCAAACATCTATAGGCGAGGGTAAACCTGATTGTTGCCGTGGCTATATGGACCGTGGCTACGCATCCACACGCTATGTGATGGAATATATGTCTTATACGTAGTCTATAGGTAATGCGCAAGCGATTGTACGCAATCTCTCTCACCACATTGAGGTTACATACATATAGTATATATAGTATTATTAACTATGTTACACATATGGCGGGTAACCTACAAAATAATTTCGATGTTTCACATCTGCCAGGCGTCCCATGACGGTTCACAATTTTTTTTAAGGGTAAAACACTGTTTATCTCAATTTCCGGCAAAACTACAAGTCCTATGAAAAAAATAATAATTGGCAAAGTTGTAGGTAATAAAAAGATCTGCAACTTTTGTTTTTAGACTTTTTTCACATAACCTCAAACTTTATTTGAAAAATTGAAAACAAGTTTTTGGTTTTCAATTTCTATCTTTTCCTGAAATTTGGTGAAAACTTACCTTTTTATGATTAGTAATTTTTTTTTTTTTTTTTAATATAAAATATTTATATTTTCACCTTATTTTGAATCAATATCGAAAAAAGCACTTGATTTTTCCATCGAAAAAATTTGGAGATTATGTGAAAAAATTATAAATACAAAAGTTGCAGATCTTTTTATTACTCAAAACTTTGCTATTTTACTTTTTTCCATGAGAATTGCTGAGATCAACCGCATTATACCTTCAAAAACTGACCCCTACAACTTCCCGAACTCAGATCACCCGTAAATTATTTTTCCTGTAATTTTTGTTATATTCTCTTTCGGTTCCAATGCGTTTCGCCCTACTATAATTTTTGTTTTCGGTTTTTACCATTTTTAAAGGTTTCTAACCTGGTCTAATAGTTAATTATATTAAATTATACTGATGATATTATTGTAATTTGTTTACAAACAGTAAGTACACTTAGTTCTAAGTGCATCAAAAGATTGTTGTTAATTAGACCATTAAAATTAAATAATAATTTAAAACAATAGAAAAAGTATTATCTCCGCTTGTCTATTTTAAAAGTGAATTATGAAAAGTTTTTTTTGTATATACCTATTATAAATGTTATTAATTTTAAAACGTAAAATAGTCTGACGTTCGTAATAAATAAATTAATTCGATTCATAGTAATTAAGACAATAAATAATAGAATTTTTTTTTTAGCGATTGTGTTCAAAAAGTTTACAATGTATGTCAACTTAGCAAAACATCTTTTTTCGATCGGTTTCTAAATAAACCGATAATTTAAATATTAATTAGTTGTGAGAAAAATAGTTTTTTCTATTCTCATCTTTACGGAGAAAATTAATGTTTTACTAAGTCGACAATTTTTTTCGTAATGGCTTGAGCGGAAAATTTTTTTTTCTACATCTATTTAACGATTAAATTAGTGGCTAATTACAGGCCTATTTCGAAGTTGTCTGGTAAAAGTTGTATTTGAAACACAAAAAAATATTTGTTTCTTCAAAACAAATACTTTTGGCTCCCTAGTTTGTTATGAAATCTAGAGGCCTAATTTAGAGGCTTAATTTAAGTTTTTACTGACTGTGAATGCAAACAATTAATTTTGTACAACTACAAATAAAAAATTACAACCATCTTAATAAATTTTTAACAATTGAAAAAAAAATTCAATTAATATTTTGATAAACAAGTGAAGATACCAACAGAGTTAATTGTTTAGATACTCGACAGGTAATTGAATATCACTGTTTGAACTATTTTTTATTAGCATTCATAAAATACTATAAATATGCAGTCTATACAGTTATATATGCAGACATGTATAATATGTATTATAATTATCAATATGTGATAATTAGATAAATTTAAGCTTAAATTGTGGCGAATCCGAAAATTTTACGGAAACAAAAGTATTTTGTTTCAAAGAAATAAACATTTTTTTAATGTAAATTTATAATTTAAAAGTTGGGTTAAGAATCTATTGGACCCAATGTACCGATTTAGCTTATTCAAGAACTTGAACTCACTTTTAATGATAATTAGAATACGTCACCCAAATTTTCATTATGTCTTTTTGTTTTTTAGTTATCGTGATGGCGGACAGGCAAAAAACCGGAAATGGACTAATTAGATGATTCTATGAAAATCTATAACAAAATTTTGTTTGTATGGTCAATATTTTCTAGCGTTACAAACTTTAGACTTAAATCACTATTTTCTAGCCTTACAAACTTTAGACTTAAATCATTATTTTCTAGCGTTACAAACTTTAGACTAAAATGAATATTTCTTATCGTTACAAACTTTAGACTAAAATCAATATTTACTAGCGTTACAAATTTTAGACGAAAATCACTAATTTCTAGCGTTAGAAACTTTAGACTAAAATCAATATTTCTTATCGTTACAAACTTTAGACTAAAATTAATATTTTCTAGCGTTACAAACTTTAGACTTAAATCACTATTTTCTAGCGTTACAAACTTTAGACTAAAATCAATATTTCCCAGCGTTACCAACTTAAGACTATAATCAATATTTTCTAGCGTTATAAACTTTAGAATAAAATTAATATTTCCTAGCTTTACAAACTTTAGACTAAAATCAATATTTCCTGGCATTACAAACTTTAGACTAAAATCAATATTTCCTAGCATTACAAACTTTAGACTAAAATCAATATTTCCTAGCATTACAAACTTTAGACTAAAATCAATATTTCCTAGCATTACAAACTTTGGACTAATATCAATATTTCCTAGCGTTACAAACTTTAGAATAAAATCAATATTTCCTAGCATTACAAATTTTAGACTAAAATCAATATTTCCTAGCATTACAAACTTTAAATATTTTTTTATTGTAAAATCATTCAGATGTCAGTTATCGTCTTTAAAATCAGGCTGTTGAATTATATGATAATCTGCGTCAAAATCGCCTATAAAAAGTCTATATTAATTTTTCATCATATTTTTTTGCCTTTAAGTAAACCATACTTTGTAATGAAAGTAAAATACGGTTTGTAACAATAATTTTCAATTATTCACGTGTTTCAGACATGTCGATGTGCAAAAAACAGTCTACAAAATTACGCAAAAACAAATTTAATTCTTAATAATATTACATTCTGTATATAAATATATTATACATATTTTTTTATTCTTCGAATTAGGTAATAAATTAGACTCATCAAAAAAAATCGTTAAAATTAATAATCACCAATATTAAATTTCATAATCAGAAATTTTAAAAACATTTATAGGTATGAAGCTACATGTATAAATAATTATCACATTGTGTACAAAATTCAAATTACCACTAGCTAATTCATACTGATGATGACTACTTTGTAGTCGAAATATGTATTTAAGAAAATACAAAAATGAAATTGGGACAAAAAATCGAAATTTCTAGATAGATACATCTACAGGCAAACAAAAATATGCAAAATTGTATAATTATACAGTACGTTAAACATGTTTTCTTTAATTCAATTAAATGTTTAATTCTAATTTTTTTTTTCATTAAAATTGTTAATTAAAAAATTAAAATATGTTTAAAACTGGAATAAAAAATAATTTTTAAATATAAATTAAAATACGTTAAAATTTTTTAAGAAATAAAAACAAAAATTTAAAAAAGTTTTACAGTTATTTTAAATTTATAGAAAAATATTTGCCTGAGGCATCTAAGAATTTTAACATTTTTATAATATTATCTATAAACAAATTTTTGTTAACTTATGCCATATTAGATAAAATAACGGACAGTATCAAAATGTTATAATGACTATACTTCGAAACGCTGATTATGTTACTGGGCAGTAAGGTATGAATGATTTCATCAAATATGATATTAAAACATTAAGGGCCTGAATTTGTCAAACTTTATGTTTTCATCAAACAAACGCGTATATGATCAAACCAATAGATCAAATAAATTTGTTAAATAAAACTATTTGTCAGATTTTTGTTTGACAAACGTGTTCGTTAAATTTTTGCAAATGTGCAAGCTTGTTTGACGTGTGTGTCAAACAATGTTGTAATTCATGGCAATTGTGTTCTCCATGATTTCAAGGCGATAACAGAGTTCTTATTTGAATAGATTAGCTTATGGGAAAAATAAGCCATAATGTTTGCCTGAGTGACATTGTACAGGAGGATAGGTTACCTACACACAACTACACTACTTATATATACGTATACACACATACTGTTAAATTATTCTATTTTTTCATATATTGTTGAACTTTCAGTGTTATATCTTGATAACAAAATGCTAAATAATTTTTAAGTGAAAACTTCTTTACCCGCGTTAGGCACTCTTTGGAATTGATGTATTGCGCATCATTAATGCTATCTTATGAATGAAATTGTTTTCTCTTGATGTTGTACAGTATTTAATATATTTAAATCATAAAAAACCATATAAACATGCATATAATTGTTGGTCCAAGTGACTATAACTGCCAATATTTTTTAAATTAATATTCTATTAGTTTTTCAAAAGTTTGTTACTGTAAGTTTTTTTATTATAATCGTGAATGTTGCTTAAACCGCTTGCTCGCAATGTAAATTATCCAAACTTTGATTATAAATAACTCGAATTTCATACATTCAATCGACTTTAAATAGTAATTGTATCTCAATACCTTTAATGAATATACAAAAATTTAGAATTATCGGATATTATGACTTCAGTAGCACAACTACCTTAAGTCTAGACTTTATACAATAATTATAATGAAAAGAATACAAAGTAAACATCATCTATTAACAAAGTAGAACAAAAGGCTGCTGAGCCACATTAAAATGGAAATAAATATAAGAAAAATTTGAAAAACATTCCGAAGTTGGTAATAAAATAATAAATGTTAACAGCATTGAAAAATCAAGTATAAACAATCATTTATATATAAAAAAAAAATATCAAAAATTTTTTGCTTTGCTATTTGAATCATTTGATATAAAATCAGAACCTTGAACCAGTAAAAAAAAAAAAACATTTGCCTCGGCATTGACCCGAGGGCATCCAACATAACGAACTTTATTTATTTATTTCATTAATTTATAATTTTTTGTCCATTACTCGAAATTAATTTTGATCGGGTACCAAATAAAGATTTGTCTATTCAAAAAACTTATTTATTGAATTAATAAATTTTATTTTTTAATTTAAGAAATTTATTTAAATAATTTAACAAATACACAGAAATATTTGCTGTACTTAATACTTAATAAGTGAAAATAACAACTACAAGAGTTAATTGTTTAGATACATGTTTGGACTATTTTTAATTAGCATTCATGAAATACTATAAATATCTAGTCTATACAGATATAAATATATGTATAATTTCCTAGATCAAATTATTTGGTTATTTTTATAAATATCAATTTCGACTACAAAGTTGTCATCATCAGTATGAATTAGCTAATTGTAATGATTCTCTGACCTTGTGATCGAAATACGTATTTATAAAAATACAAAATAATTTGATCTAGGAAATTGGGGCAAAAAATCGAAATTTATAAGTTCTCATTAATAATAATAATAAAAAAACAAACATTTTACGAAAAAATGTTTCAAATAAAAGTTGGTTGTTTTAAAAAAACAAATTTTTCTTCATCTTTAATGCTTCAAAAATTGGGAAACCTCTCATTCAGAAACTCAGAAAACTCTTTCTCTCAAATTTTTGTTGATCATAATGCATCTGTTCCTGAAAAAATTTAAAATGAGTAGCTTTGATTTGACGCGTTTGTGTTAATTTAATACTAAATATATCAGGGTATATTAAATTTAGTATACAGTTTGAAGGCATTCATAAAACCAAGTTATTACTCAAAAAAGAAAATGTATAGCGAGTTTAAATTTGTATTGCCTGTATTAGACTTGATTGTACCTTATTCTGTTTTAAAATTTATCTTGTTTTGATATTTATTTTCTCAAATTAAAGGAAGTTACCAACCCTACTTTTATCACTTTTAAATTAAATATTTTCAAAAGTGTTTTAGGTCAATGTTAATTTTTCGATCTTGACTTAAAAACTACAATTTTTGTTTAAATTGTGAATTGAATTAGTCGACAAATGTCGACATAATGAATTCATTTAATGACCATATTATACATTTGGTGACTCTTCAAGGATTTTTGGTTTTTTTAGACCTTAAAAAACATCGGTCATATACATAAAATTCAAAGTTGAAATCCAAATAAATATGTAAATATTTACTAACGTATTTCATGTATTTACCTCACTGATCTTAATCTTGTCAAGGGCAAATACAAATTAAACTAAAAAAATTATTTAAAAAAAAATTAATTAGCAAGTTAGATGCCGGTCTGTATATGTACAGTGCGTTTTTTCCAATTATTTTTTATAGGGGAAATCAATATTAAAATACACCTATATAGAATAAACACATACGTAAATGATAATATTATTTTTAAAAGATACAACAATTGAGATGTTAATTTTTGTTATTTACATAAAATAATAATATTATCCCATGTATATGTATGTGTTAATTTTAATTATATTAATTTCCCCTATTTCCCTAAGAAAAGTGATCCTAAAATCGATCTGTCTAAGGTGATTTATAAAAGTCTAAAAATCTTCCAAAAGAATTTATAGTCAAATAAAAAAAAAAACTGTAATTCACTTAGTTTAAAAAAGACGAAAATATTTTTTAGGAAATATACAACTTTTGTTTGAAATTTGGCCACAACTTCAGCTCAAAATTACCTAATAATCACCCGAATTTTCAATATATATATATTATTATAAATGTATTTATAACTGTATGGACTACATATTTAGTATATTTTATGATTCCGAATCTATATAAATAACTAAAATGTTGATACTGATCCATATTTTGAGTATCTAAACAATTATCACTTTTAATTGTTATTTTCACTAGTTTATTTTAATATTTAGATTGTTGCATTCCATATTAGAAGACATTATAAATAATTATTTTACGACTTAATATTTATTAATAAGCGATAATAATTAATTATTAAACAACATATTAATGAAAACAAATATACAATTAACCTTGAATTAATTTTCGTAAAATTTCAATACATTCTTGAATTTCTTCTTCTGTTAATTCTTTACCATTTTTATCATAAACAATTTGTTTATTTTCTGGCATTTTAAATATAATTTCACTTTATATTATAAACTTTTTCAACAAAAATTATTTTAAATGACAACAACAATCACTTTGAGAGTTTTTATTATTCAATTGATTAAATAATATGTTTAATACGGTGGTTGCATTATTGTTATTAATAAAAGGTATTTTTTATTAATTTAAGCAATCATAAAATAAATATCATTCTCACACCACGAATATATTTGTTGATGATGTTGTATTCGCGGTATTTCAAATGAATAATAATTTATTAAGAATATTATGATACTGTATTTTTTGTATAAAAAAATATTGCTTATGCCAGTGTGTTGCGTTCAACACCAGAGCTACGCGGACTCTAATCGGACTACTAATGTTGTTATGTATTACGAAAAAAGTAAATTGTTGTATTTTAGATCAGGATTTGGGTGGACTTGAGTGTGCAACATTTGGAGCACCACATTCTATGAATGGAATTCTGTTTTAGGAAGGTCATTTAAAAATTATAATTTTTTAATAATTTTACTCCATATAGAATGATTCTGATATAAGATCAGGACAGGTTATCGAACAACTAAAGTAGATATTTATGGTCACAATCAGAACTTCATGTAATAATAATTCGTAAATAAAAAATCTAAAATTTAGAAATTTTGCAGCTTACTGATTGACAAATTCATTTTTATATATGTTTTATTAGGAACTAGCAGACCTGGTTGCTGTGACAATTTGAAACACCCGGTATTTCGTGTAGGAAACTCGTGCCACGCAATTTTTATATTTACACCTCGTATTTGGTATGCAACACCCGGTACTTCTGGGTTGGCCTACGACCTTGGTTCCGCGTCAGCAAATGTACGGAACCCTTTTGACCAGGTATTTGGTGTAGACACCCGGTACCTCAGCCCTATGACCCACGGGGTGGTGGTCGGCTTAAGCCGTGCATCATAGAAATTTTGTAGCCGATGACGGTTATTTTTATATAGATATTAAATTAATAATTAAAATAAATCGCTTTGAAAATTAGGCATTATTTGTTGTAAAAAGTAAATCACAAAAAAAGGTTATTGTGGGATATCCATAAGAGATAGACATATACCATAGCGGAGTTTTCTGTAGACCTTTTCAATGTGTACAATACTTAGTACATTATTCTGATAAATCTTGTAGGGTTCAGCCTGCGTTTGCAATGTAAGCGGAAAAAAATGTAATTATTTACGACATCACATTATAAACCTCAAAAATAACAGTATTTCTCCACTACTTAATGGATGTTATTATACATATAAACCTTCCTCTTCAATCACTCTATCTATAAAAAAAAACCGTATCAATATCCGTTGCGTAGTTTTAAAGATTTAAGCATACATAGAGATATAGGGACAGAGAAAGCGACTTTGTTTTATACTAAGTAGTGATAGTGATATTTTAAATTAAGATACATTAAGGAGTTAAGGACGTAGGTTGAAGTCAGAAATCTACCGAAAAAAAATTAAACGTCATTATAAACCATCATAATGTAAGAGTTGAACAGCTTTTATTTATTACAAATCTTTTGTCTATGGTAGTACATAAATGACCTTCTTACGAATAACTTAAATATTAAGGATTCGGGGATGTTTCAGCACTAATTTATGGTCCAATATTTTTTAAGGTTCTCTTTTCCTTTTTTGACGGGCTATAAGGTTTGGAGATATTACAACGATTGTTCCTATATATATATTGGGCTAAAATAAACACTTTTTGAAAAATTTTTAAATTCCAGATTCTACAGCAATTTCTTAATTAAACATTTTTTTGGAATTCCTTACATAAATTTGGTTATTGTTGACTGTTTTTCGAACTTAAATCGTTAATAGTATGAAAACGTAGAAATTTTCGAAAAAATAATAATGTTCAATTCACCCGCTACAGAAGTGAAACCTAAAAAATGTGAACTTCAAGATAGAGGAGCCTAATATAGAATTCCAGTTGTAGGATTCTATTCTGCATTTGACTCACACATATATATACATATATATATATATATATATATATATATATATATATATATATATATATATATATATATATATATATATATATATATATATATATATATATATATATATGTCATCGAGTTTGAATTTTGGATAAATGACAAGAGTAGCTTATGGTAATTGACGTATGAAATAAATATTTTATCTTTGATCTAATAAATATAGCATAGATAAATCAAGTCTTGTTTCATTACTATTTTTCCCGATATTCATGACAATATTCTGCATTCATTTTCGGTATACTTCAAAAAATTTATTAAAATAATGACATGTTTATATAAACAAAACACATTTACATTACTGAATGCCCTATAGATGTTATGGTACCCTTACAAATAAATGTGTGCAACGCACTACAGTTGTGTACAGATGCCATTACGTAGGCGCATAGATACACACCCTAACCCAGTAAAAAACACTGTATAATGCTTTCTATCTAATTTTCTCGCAGGTCAATGCCTATTGATGTATGAGACTCATTATTTTAATTGTCGCACATATGTACGGTAATAAACAGTGTATAATGTCGTCTATCTCATTCTGTGGCATGTTAAATCCCATAGATACTTCTGTCTCATTTTCTCGCACGTTATATCCTATAGATGTATGTGATTATCTTTTTTTATTGTCGCTTTTTTGTTACAAGTTTGAAATCATAACGATATTAAAAATGATTCACTTCCAAAGTTGGTCCATTAAACATTTCTTTACACAATTGATAGAATGTGGTTCTCAATTTTTGCACACTCAAGTCCATCCAGATGCTGGTTTATTTTTGTTGTATTCAATTGGTGATTGTAAAGCATTGTAACAACAAATACTATACAATGAATTGGTTAATTTTTAAGTAGAATTAATCAAATTAGTTTAAGAGTTCCATTCATTGATACTTAAGTATCATCTACAGATAAGACACATTATATAAAAGGTTGGAATTTTCTTGAGTACACCAACGAGGATGCCTTTTATCAACTCATGTCAGTTGTCTTATTCTTATCTTTATTTTGATCTTGATTATTAAAACAAATGAAAAACGAAAAAAACTTGATAAAAAAGTTAAAATTCATAATATTCATGATGGCCTATATACTAATTCAGAATTTTTAAAATAATGGGTGTGTGTACGAGCGTCGGAAGTTATACATCTTTAGCATAATTAAAAAACAATTTTTAATTGCATGTGAATAATTAATTACAATAAAATAATAAAAGGACTGAAGAAGGATAGTCAACACAGCCAATAAAGCTCAGTTTAAATTTGAAAAATAAATTAACATAAATCATAACAGCTTTAATCTGTGAATATTGTGTGACGAAGATGCTTGTGGATCTTAAAATTTCACTCTCATCTTTTTTTCCTAGCGCACCTAAAAATGAAGTCGAAATAATTCGCAGCAATGGGATTCAGTTTTGCTAAACTAAGCCACTTGGAGCAGCAGAATAACTGGTACTTTTTTAGCGCTAATTTTCAAATAGAAAATATTTATAAAATATTTATAAACTTGAATTATTTATGAATAAAAATTAAAATAAATTAATGTTTTAAATTTATAAATAATAAATAATTTTTTCATAAATATTACCAATTTTTAGAGGATTTAAATTTATTTTATACGTTCATTATTTGGTATCTCATGTTTGAAATTGATTGTATGTGTAACATCAAAAATATCGAGGTTATGTTGAAGCATTTTAATTATTAAAATGAAAAATTTATTACACACGTAAGTTGGATTGTTTTGTTGTTGTTTACTATTAACGACAAATCAGTAAACTTCTTATTTATGTAATTAATATTGTATTACAAATACCATAATTTGACTTAATTGCGCGGCACTATGTATGATGCTGCCATCTATGTCGAGCTTGACAAAAAAACGGATTCCCATTGGTTTTAATTGGATAGTATTTGTTTGAAATTGGCCAAAATATAATATTTCACAAATACTTTCCGGGAAATGGAAAATTCCCGCTATGTCATGAGGGATTTTTATCAGATTTTATAAAAGAAAGAAGTTATCAATTCGTCTGTATCTGTTTGTTGAAGTCTTACTTCTCTAGGCGCATTATGCAAAAATAATGAGGAAGAAATTTTAAAATGCGCGCGTATCACCATCACACAAAATTCACAGGTTGAAGATGTTATTATGATTTATGGCACACTTAATGTAAGAAAATATATATTAATTTATCTTCAAATTTAAACTGAGCTTAATTGACTGTGTTGACTATCCTTCTCTAGTCCTTTTATTATTTTATTGTAATTAATTATTTGTATGCAATTAAAAATTTTTGATGCTAAAAAAGTATAACTTCTGACGTGCGCACATAAGTACACGTACCCATTTTGTATTTACTTTTTAGTTCATTTTTTTGAAGGCCCTTTTTTTTTGAAAAATTTGTATTACATAATTTTTTATAGATCAACCTATAAACAGGATTGAAAAATTAATAAAATCATGTTTATATCAAAAATATAATATAAATAACAAAATTTTGTATCACAAACTTTTCAACACTTCAAAAGCTTTCATCCTAGTAATATTATGAAATTGTTTTTTCATTTTAGCTAAGGTAATTTTAATAACTTGCTTTTAATTTTGTTTGATAAAACTTATTAAAATTTACTTGTATTAGAAGGATTATTATGATAACGAAATTATTTCGATAATAAATTAACTATTGATAGTTCTGGAAAATAAATTTGACGGCAATCCTAGTATATTTACAGATAGTTCGGTAGGATTATAGGATATTGTTCGTATAAAATAATCGAATTGTTTGTTATTATTTAACTAGCCTTGATCTCTAATGTAACTATTATTAATATTTTAGAATATTCAACGTGTTTGTTGCAAGGTTATTATTAGATAAAAGTTTATTTAGTTACCAATCTATGATAGATAATTTGATTAAATTTATATTAGAAACAAAATCATGTAGGTGGGAAATTAATAGGATATCGGACAGATTCGGAATTTGCTATATTTTAAACCATTACCATTTAGACCAGGGGAGAAGTCTTTTAAAAATGATAAAAAGTGAACAAAAAATTAAAGTAGAATGAAAAACCCATTGGAAACGGAAGAGAATATAAGAAAAATAGAAGGAAAGATAATTTACGGGTGATCTAAGGTCGGCGAGTGGAAAAGGGTGAGTTTTTAAGGGAAAAACATGGATTATTTCGATTTTCAGCAAAACTAGAAGGCCTATAGAAAAAGTTAAATGGCAAAGTTGTAGGTAATAAAAACATCTACAACTTTCGTATTTGCACACATTCATTACGTGTTCACATTAAGGCTTATTTTATCGATTTTATAAATAATAGGGAACTATTATTTAGAAATGAATAAATAATAGACTTTAAACAACCAATCAAATAGTCGCATATAAATGTTCACGTGAAACTTTTGTTTACAAACAATGGACTAATGAAAACGATTCAACTGTAAATAAAAATAGGACACTTGTTATATATATGCAAATTTTCTGTTTTACCAAGTCCTCAAATATTTACTATGTCTCCTGAAATATTTTGTATACAGACAAATGTATAAGCTTCTATTTTTTTGTTTTTGGATTCGGTCAAAAATTGTCATGTTTAAGAAGTTCATACACTCTTTGTTATTATTATTATTATTTTTTATTTATTTATAAACGAATAATATAATTTTTTTAATCAATAAACTTTTATTTTTGTACTATAGATAATTCATTGATATTCTTATGAACTCTGGGTCAATTTATTAAAATTCACTCTCAACACATATACTGCAGATAAAAATGGATATATTCTTTTCGATTATATTATTTACATAGAACATAACGATTTAAACAAAACAATGCCTTTTATAATTTCTTAATTCTGTTGAGGGTACGGATTTGTATAATTGGAAATATCCAACAAAATATTCAGAGCAGGATTTAATCTTAGTGCCTACCCTGAGCACTGTGTAAAATATCTCCTCACTATCGAAATTTTACATAAAACTAATAAATTTTCTATATAATATAATTTTTAAGTAGGACTTTCAGCAATCGGCCGAAACCTTTAAGAATATTGTAGAACGCTCCAAACCGTAAGTCGATCTATCAAGCCGTTGAGATGTTATGTGAGGTTTACATGATTGTTAGAAATGGGTTCTAGGATCTTAAAATACCGATATCTGATGACAACCCCTTTAATCCAAATAAGATGGAAATAAATAAATTGGAATTTTTGTAAATTTTTAATTTTATCAATTTTGTTGATGAAACTGCAATATATATAATTTTGACCAAACTCTTGATAATGAAAAGAAATTTTATTTAATTATAATTTGAAGATATTTTAAAAAGATGACACTTTTCAAATCATTTTGTATAACGCGGAGAAAGTTTACTTAAAATTTTTCCGCCACTAAAAATTTGCCGCCTTGGGTACTAGCCTCGACTGCTCCAATTATAAATCCAAGGCTGAAAATATTACTTACATACAATCATTTCGACGCATTAGAATTAAACTTTTTTTAACGTGAAGATTGCTATAATTTTCAAAATTTCCGGCAATAGATTTTTTCATAATTAATTTCAATGTGCCTTATACATAACGAAAATTATGTATTGAGGAATATTGACGATTGAGAAAACTTTATTGTATGTATAACACTTCCAAAAAATTTACCGCCAAAATGGCTGTTAAAATCAAAACAATTATTTTTGATTGTTCAGACTAAATGAGAGTTTTTGAATAAAAAAACAATTATCTAGTTTTTTCATGAATTTTATAACTTTCAACAATATTGATCGAGTGTGCAAAAATAAATTATAAAGTATTTGTTTATAAAGTTTAATTTTTTACATTCAAGCAGATGGGTAAAGACTATTGCAGATTATATATCAAATAAGTGAAGATAATAACTAACATAGTTAATTTTGTAGATATTCGACATATGTTTGGACTATTTTTAATTAGCATTCATAAAATACTATAAATATCCAGTTAATACAGTTATACAGTCAAACCTGAGTAAGAGAGAACTGGGTAAGCGAGAAAACTCTATAAGTGAAAATAATTCTCAGGTCCCGAGCTTTGACCCCTCAAAAACCTCTATATGTGAGAAACAAAAACCTCTTTAAGTGACAGTCGTTTTTCCCATTCTGACCTCTATAACTGAGAGCCTCTTTTGTATTTACCTCTATAAGCGACAATTTTCCTATGTATGACTCTTTCTTTTTTTTCAGGAATTAGAAACTATATTGTTTTCTTGTAATTCAAGGAAATAATATTTAACAAAAGAAGTTGACTGATTTTTTTAAATAAAATTTACCTGTTACTTGCTTCTTTGTATTTATGTATTTCAATAATCACTTCGTAATCACTCTAATAAATTATTCTTTATCATGTTTACAACTAAATATTTTGAATAAACCTCTGTTAGTGAGACAAATCTCTTCTATACCTCTATAAGCTAGAAACTTGCATTAGTGAGAAACCTTGACAAGCGAGAATAAAATAATGGTCCCTTGAACTCTCTCTTAACCAGGTTTGACTGTATATGTATAATAATATGTATTGTTATTACCTGTATTTGTTACATTTTTGAAATTTTTCTTAGTTTAATAGTCACCAAAATATCAGCTCGCTACTCCTTTTTGTTTAGATATTATCGTGATGACAGACGGATGAACGGACATGGTTATCATATTTAATGTAATGGAATTGTATTTAGAAATCCTTCACCTATTTTAAGACGGGCTGATGTTCGGTGACAGTTTTCGAAAAGAGGTGATATATTTTCATGCTATATCGTTGATATTTATTTATCAGTATCTGTCACGCATAAGTATGTCCAGGTGGATGTTTTTTTTACATTTTTCAAAGACAGTACTGTCGCTAAAAAGTTATGCATCGGGGCATATGATGCATAACTTTTTAGCGACAGTACTGTCTTTGAAAAATGTAAAAAAAACATCCACCTGGACATACTTATGCGTGACAGATACTGATATAGAGTATAGCTCCCAGGTGTTCCTGAAGATAGTATGGAAATAAGTAGGTTTTCATGGTGGAGATGGTAGTATGCAAAGGGAAGAAGAATTGCGGTTAACATTATAGGTAGCGTTCCAAACTTTAGACTAAAATTAATATAATCTGGCATATTATGTGTGTCGAACCAAACTTCTAGTAGGCAGTAAAATATTTGCCTATAAGGAAAAGAAATATCAACGATATAGCATGAAAATATATCATCCCTTTTCGAACATCAGCTCGTCTTAAAATAGGTGAAGGATTTCTAAACACAATTCCAGTACCAGAATCTGGTACTCGATTTTTGTACACTCAGCATTATTAGATCTTGGCTCTAATCATCATTTTATACTACCTGTTAATTTTCACCTCTTAATTATATTCTACTTTATTTATGATAAACAGCAAATGCATAGAAAAAAACTTAATCCATGTAATAAATTTTCTTCTATAAATTATTATATGTAATAAAATTTTTCATACTGGAAATTTTTTTTTTTCATATTCTGACCATGAAAATTGAAAAATTTTATTATTTCCAGAAGTATGCTAATTATTTAAAGTTTGCATAGAAAATCAAGTTTATGAGTAAACTTTAATTACCTCGATTATTATTTACATTATTAAGTAAATAATAATAATTAACACCTTTCATGTTAGACACCATTATTAGTTCCGGAACTGTGAATATGGGGAATTTAAAGGGGACAGTAAGCAGTATTAAAGTATGACACTTTATTACTTGCCCATAATTAAAATTTTATTAGCTCAGAAATATATCTAAAAACTGTTTCTTATGCTTTTTTAAGTAAGTTGTTTGGTTGTAAAAATAATCTAGGAATTAAAACCTCAATACCATATCAAAACATATCAAAAATAATTACTGGCGACCTGAGGTTGGAAAGTGGAAGGGTAGAACACGGTTTATCTCGATTTCCGGCAAAACGAAAAGGCTTATGGAAAAAAATTAAACGGCAAAGTTGTAGGTAATAACAATATCTACAACTGTTGATTTTTGTTTTTGCTTTTACAAAAAAAATTGTTATTCCACGAAACTTGGTGAAAACTTATCTTTTTATGTTCCAAATTAATTGTTTTACCGTTAAAAGCTCACACGCTTCCACTTCACGACCTCAGATAGCCAAAAAATTATTTTTCCTTTCATTTTGATTTTTCTCATTCGTTTCCAATGGGTTTCATCTACCTATAATTTTTTTTTGGTTTCAAAAAATATCGACCCTGGTCTATATGTTGATTATATGTATTTAAGTAAACGCATGAAAAATTATTATAGAAATTCTTATATTTAACACACGAAAAAAAAAACTTTCATCATACAAGAAATAATTAAATGTATTACATTTTCATGCTTAAAATTAATGATAAAATTGACTAATGAATTTGTTTACTGTTTTTACATTTCAAAACATTTATATGAGAAAAATTTAATTATTTTTTAATTGTTACATATAATTTATATTGTTTCTCTTCAAATTATTAATATTTTTTCACCTACTTCAAAAGTTTTTGAGCTAAAAATTTGGTTTTTGAGCTTTGATGTTAAAACAACACTTGTTACCGAATATTTCGTTAAGGATATCTCTCGAACAAATCAACCGATTTTTACGTTCTTGACGGCGATCGACGCGGTTTTAAGAGCTTTATTATTTATTCTATGTCATCAAAAACGACCCGAAAAGAAATGTCGAATTTATGTAAAAAAAACATTTTTATATCAAATTTTTCGTTTTCGATATCTCTCGAACGAATTAATCGGTTTTAACCGGTTGGTGATCGACGTGGTTTATCAAGGTTAAGATCTGATTAGTTTTTGGAGTTGATCGATATAGCCGTTTAAAAGTTATTCCAAATAAACCACTTTTGAAAAAATTTGCTTTCGTAGTTTTTTTGAGATTTCTTGGAATCTACCAGTCCGAATCGGTTCAAATTTTCAGAAAAGCTAAGTTTCGTGATTCTTATTTAAACGCCACTTGTTTGGTTCAAGCCGTTTAAAAGTTTTAAGCGGGTCACATACTTACATACATACACACACATACATATAGACAGGGTGACACCCTCACAGAAACCGTCAAAAAATAGTTTTCTACGCCTTAAAACGTCAAGATCTGATCAAAACACGATTTTTGCAAAACGGGGTAAAAACAATAACTTCCCAATTTCCGAAAATTTTTAATTAAGTTAAAAAAGACTTTTTTAACTGAAAACTTCTATTAAAATTTTTCTTATAGTAATTTTCCATTTCCAATAGTATTTTCGTTAAAAAATTGATACATTCGCTTCGACTTCTAAACAGAATTCAGATCACGATGAAATTATTTATAGAAATTTCCAATAGGTTTCAACCTACTATCACTTTTTTTTTCTTCCATTTTTTCCAATTTTTAAGGGCTTCCACGCTGATCTATATACCTATTCCGAGTTTATATGAATTTTATGAACTTGACAAATTTATTTGTATTATAATATTTCGTTTTTTTCATTTTGATTTCAATGATATTTTATCACACAAAACATAAATTTATTTTTTTTTAATAATTATTTTTACATATTTACATATTTACCCTGAATTATAAATAGAGGAAAAAACGAAGGTTGTAAATATTAATAAAAATAAATATTAATTACATAAATTAAATTAATATCCCTTAATTATTAGCAACAACAACAACAAAAATTGGATCTGTCGTATCCGTGGTTTATGTTAAAAAGTATAACGGTAACAATTATATGTAGAACATTTCCATTGGTATTTTCTATGATATCCGATATTATGTAAGGAATCTTAAAAAAACAAGTGTATATAACTACTAACAGAGTTAATTGCATAAATACACGACATAGGGTTGAGTATCAATGAATTATTTTTCGTTATTATAAAATACTATAAATATGCAGTCCATATTGTTATAAATATTATATTATTTATCATAGAATAAATTATTTGCATTCATATTACATTATGTGGTTTTTCTGTAACTGTAAAGCAAATTTAATAATTGTCAAAAAACCTACAAAATTGTTTATTTCTTTCTAAAATTGATTGGATTGAAATTTTTTATGGAATACACGGACCTCTGAATCGGATTTCCGATGAGATCTCAAAAACTACACATCCAATCCTAAAATAAATTTAGAAATCTGCATGAAATCTGGGACAAAAAATGTTCTGTTTTGTAAAATTTTGTAAAAAACTCTTTGAAAAATACCTCAAAAAAATTTTTGTCTTTGATATAATTATGGATAAAATATTTAGTTTTTGAGATTTTTTCAGAAATCCCATCCTGGAATTAGTATTTCAGACAAATTGCAAAGCTATATCGACATACAGACCTTAGCTTACAGTTTTTGAAAAAATTACAGTTTTGTCATCGAGTCCAATTTAATCTTAGAAAAGCAGTACCGGATTTTGGCTTAGGTCCGAGAAGCCCGGGCCTAGGGCGGCAAATTTTGAGGGGCGCCAAAATTTTCAAGATGGCTAAAATACAAAATCAATTGGGTTTTCTGTAAACTGTAAGACCAAATTTTGAAGTTTATTTTATCACTCGCATCCAATTAACAGTCCGGTCAATGTTTCCGTCCTGGCTGACATGGGACTATCCGCCCGGCGTCATTTGACCGGTGGCCAGCCTCATGTCACAATATAAATTTATATACTGATACAAAAGAAAAAGGGCTAAGGCGTCTTCAAACCTAAATCCACTACTGTAGAAAAGTATATGTTTATGGAAGCCAGAAAAGCTATATGAATATAAAACATAGGTAAAATATGTCAGAGTACATTTAGTTTTTGTCTAAATTTTGTAACGCTAGAAAATATTGAAGTCTCAAACAAAATTTGTGTATTGGTATTGATAAAATCATGTAATTAGTCCATTTTCTTAAGTCAATCCGTCTGGAAACTAGCAGAAATTTCGCTCCATTGGATCCAATGACGTAACTTTAAAACCATAAAAAATGGATGAAAAATTTAAGACAAAAAATGTTTTTTTTTTTTTTTTTTTTTTTAACAAACATCATTTTTATGTAAAACTTTTTCATAAATTTTGTAGATTCGCCATAATTTCAGTTCAAATTTAGCTAAATATTTAATCAAAAATAATTCAAACGTTGATACTCAACTATACGTCGCGTATAAAAACAATTAACATTGCTAGTTGTTATTTTTACTTGCTTTCAATTTGGTTAACATTTTATTGTATAAAGATGATCGAGAAATTTTAATTTTTTTTTTTCTGGCTTCAGCTACTTTTAGCTATATAGCCATTAACCGAAGGGGATTATTATTTTTGTACAACAACAGTACTGCTAGGTGGTCATCCATCCAAATACTGACTGTGACTGCTTTTGAGGCTTAACTTTATTGATTTGTCAAGGTCTGTAATTACGTTACATCAGTCCGGAGTCTTTTAAATTTCTTAAACTTTAAATTTGATATATACAACTGATCAAAGCGACTTTACCAACAAAAATTATACATTTCTGAAATGTATATTGCCTATATTATAAAATTATTAAAAAATTAAATTATAATATTTGTTTTAAAATATTAATGAATACATGCAATATAAATTACATTTATGCATATTTTTAGTATATACAAGCGTTGTTTGATGAGTGATAAAATCATAATTCACTGGTAGAAGCTTCTGTTATATTTATTACACGAGCAAATAAATGCCTTCTTTACGAAAAGTACCCATTATTAGTCCTGTGAGCTATAGATCTGATTCGAAAATAAACTAAAATACATATCTTTCTTGAAAAAAAGTAATTTTTCTTTGGTGTTTTAATCTTGAATCGATTCAACTGGGAAACATTTAACTTATTGACTTCTGTAATTTTACAGTTTTTATTTTAAATCTTTTTTGTACTTCATCTAAATATCAAGTGTATTCCATATCCTAAATCGAATCACTTCTTCGGTGATATTCATCAGGCATTTGATCATTAGTATTGGACGACGGCTATCCTTACCGATGGTTTTCTATGGTTCTTCATTTGGTTTGCACAAAGTGGATACTGGGATAGTTCGTTATTAATTTAGCCCTAGCTGCATACCTTCCTCTTCCCTTCATATGCCCCATCCTATTTTTTGTCTTATTCTGTTCAATTATGTATTGTTTAAAAAAAAAGAAAGAATAAAGAATTGCATTGAATCTTCAAACTCCATTCTGTGTATTTCAATTAACATTTAACTCTTAAATTAAGGTAGTTTCAGTGTCAAACCACTTGGTGTAGTATTGTCAGAGCATTAACGATGTTATAAATGCTATAGTCAGAGTATTTACTATGCTATAAATTTTATTAGCAATTACTAATGTAATAAATGTAGATAAGTTTTTCATCTTGGAAAAATATAGAAAAAGAAAAATTTCTCGGTCTCAAATCAAAATTATGGGTAAGATGTGAAAATTTCTCTTGTGTCATGAAGGTTTGACAGGAAAAGTGTAAGATGGAGATAAAAATTAGTATTTTTAATTTTAATATCTCGAGAAGAAAACGACTTGGTGACGTGGATTATTTTACTTATTCGTAAAACATTTCTTCATAGTCTCCTAGTTTGTTTTTTCGACACTTTGTCGACAGTTCTTGTGAGGAAAACATTGGAATGATAACATAGATATCGTTATTCTCAATCCTCAATCCGGGATAATAGACAATATCTGTCAAAAAGTCTTTTCATCCTAAAAATTTCTTTAAAAAAATCACAGTGAAAATTTAAAATTAATTTTTATTTTACCATTTTTATTAAAAAAATATTTTATTAAGGTACAAGTAAGTAAATAATTTTGTTTTGTTTGAAAATAAAAGTAAGTACATTTTGTGCAAAAAATAATATAAAATTTGATTCTATAAATTAAAAAATTTTCTACAGGAATATTCGGGTACATGTCGAGATTAATTGACAATCATATATCCTTCTTTTTGGATTTCTAAAAAAAAAAAAAAAAATTATATAATAAAAAGTATAAAAATTTTATTTGAAATTTAAATATTTAAGTCTTGGCAAACTATATTCATATGCGCTGGATTTATGATAGGGGCAGTCGGGTCTAGTGCACATAGGGGTCGGGTGGCACATTTTTAGGGGCGGAAAAATTCAGAGAGTGAGAAAAGGAATTTTTTCCGTGTTATAGAAAATGCTATAATGAGATTTAAAAAAAATATCATCAAATTCAGGTAAGTGAAAAGAAATTTTGCCCATCTTTCACTATCCATTCGTAAGCTAATAATAGGTCTGATTTAAATAGCGAATATTTTACCTTGAATAACGGATTCTTTTTGTAATTCGTCCATCCATCGTAATGGATCTAATGGAACGGATTCACCACCTAATTCTTGTGGTAAAATTTTTTTATCTATTGCCTTGTGTAATGATTCAAAATTATTACCATGAATAGCAATCTGTAAATAAAACGAAAAAAAAGGTAATGAGTTCACTCAAAAAATAAATCAAATCAAATCAAAATGTCATTGCTTACCCTTTTCTTAATTCTTTCATCTAAAAAGGCTTTGAAAATGGAAAATAACATTCCAAATACTGTGGATTCTCGAACAATATGAATTTGTAAAATATGTACTGGAGCACAATTCTAAAAATAAAAAAAGGGAGATTTTTATGATTATTTTTAATACAATCAAAGCATAAATGCCGATGTTTTGCTTCAATTTCCTTTATCAAAATATTTTTTATTTATATAAATAAATATTTCGACTGCAAAGTAGTCATCATCAGTATAAATTAGCCAGTCATAATGATTCTCCGAGGAGATGGTACTTGTTGCTAATTGCGGTAACGGTTCGCACGCTAATTTCTACCGTTGATGACTACTTTGAAGTCAAAATATGTCTTTATAAAATATAAAATATTTTGGTCTAGGAAATTGGGGCAAAAAATAGAAGTTGATTTGAGTTCTCTGAAATATTATTCCCAACAATCAAACTCGTCTGTAAAAAAATTGTCGAATATCAATCGTAAATATTCTTATTTCTAATTTCGATAAAACTCTATTAAAAGTAACTTTGATCCAAAAAAATAAAAAAATTGGAAGTTTTTGATGAGTGGAAGTTTCTAAAATATAATTGATCCGGAAATTTATCTTATCGCCAAGTGAATTCAATTTTTACCAAAGTTTTATGAAATTAACGAAACAAAACTTTGTTTGTGTTTTTTTTCCGTTTTCCCATCGGCAACAAAGACAAGAGAAATATCGAGTTTAGAAAGTAGATTTGATCGAAAAAAAATGTTCTTTTGACGATTGTAAAATTAGTTCATAAATAGCTCTTTCCTACATTATAACCGGATCCTATGTTCGAATTTTGAAGCTTTTGATTCAAAGGCTGGGCCTTAATTGAAAATTTCAAAATCAGAACTCTTTTTCACCCTTTTTGTAGCACTTATTGCGGTTTGGTGGCTGTTCCTTGAAAATCAGAAACTCCTCTTCCCCTTTTTGAATTGAATCCTTTTTTTGACTTCGTCTACGTTATAGCAAGACCCTCTGATCTTAATTTCAAGCTTTTTAACTGAGCAGTTTGGGCAAAACAGTATAACATTTATTGATTTATCAAAATTTGAACCCCTCTTCAATTTTTTAGAGGACAAATTTCCAAAAATCCTTTCTTTAAGGTCACTAATTGCATGTAAGACACCTTTATTCAAAATTTCAAGCTTCTAGATCTTGTGGTTCCAACTCTTTCTTGATATGCCGGTCAAGTATGTTATCTTTTATTTATAATTTTTATTAAAATACCCAAAATTTTTAAACATACCGTTAAAAATGCCACCATACGTTTTGCAAAGCTCGGCGTAACATTTTTAGCATGTGCAAATGATGTATCTTTTAAATCATATATTGATATAATACTTTCTAATGGTATTGATTCCATTAATGCCAATTGTCCAATTAATGCGGCTACATGTAAACCAGCTTCTGGTGGAAAATCTCTGGGATTCCATTTACCAAAACGAAACCAAAATACTCGTCTGCCCTGTGAATCACAGTTTGGTAATATATCAATCATTTCAGAGCCCAATACTTGTTTCATTAATGGCCGTTCAATAGTTAACCATGAGTCTGTGTACTTTTCGTTATAATTTAGGTAGCCTTTTAACTGTAACAAAAAAGGGGAAAATCAATTACTTACAAATTTATTATTAATTCAATTAATCTTATAATTTTTTATTTATAATTAATTAAGTTTATTATTTTGGACGAATTTATTGAATAAATTTGGATAAAATATGGAAGATACGTGTAACTTGTTAAAGACTTTCAATTCGAGTATTTGCACGAGTCTCAGGTTGTTCAGGCTGTAGACGCTGATAAAGAGGCTAATCATTTTTTTTCCGATTATACCGCTTCAAACACATTTTAACATTTAGTTTGAAGTAAGTAAAAAAAGTATATAAACGACTGCCTCAATAAATCTGATGCTTACCCATGACTACCCCAATTTTTTAATTTCTTTTCTGTTGCCTTACTGTACTTATCGAATTACCGCTTCAAACTAAAATAAAATTGAAGTTTAACCATTTTATAATAAGAATATACATGATTTCCACTTCTATTCTGGTGCCAAATGCCTGGCAGCTAACTTTCTATTTATTCAAGTCCTATACTATTATTAATACAACCTATTACTCGTAGAGTATGGATTTTGTTCGAAAATTCTGGTCATGCTATAGAAAAATATAGCGATTTTATGCACCCTTTTTGCCCTGGCACGATTTTCTTTTCACAGTAATTAGTATCATTTAAAAAATACTTCATCCGATAACTCGATGGACCAAAGTTTTTGCAACTCAAGAGCTGGGTCCATTTTTTATGTGTTCCTTTTTTTGCCCCAACTTGAAAAAAAATGCTTTAACAAATTTCAAAATTTTTATATTAAAATCAACGAATGCGTTACATATTTTGGTTAAATATGCGTGTTAATATTTTTTGTATTAACCAAAACTATTAACAAAGTTAACTAGGTGTGCATAACATTGAAAGTAGTTTTAATATCTCGAGGAAATGTTAGTTCGAGGCGAGGACAAGGACAAAAAAATAACTGAATCAATTAATTTAATATAAACTTTTATAATAAATAAAGATGTTACGTCTAAATCATTTATATTATCTAATTAGAATAATAAATAAATAATTTGTTACTTATTTAATAATAATTTATACTTTTTGTTTTTGTGTTTTGAAAATTGTTCATTTCATTCATGAGCGATTTTGCGTAACTTATCACTGACGTAGATATATTTATTACTGACGTAAATTATTCATGAGGCGTTAAAAATCAATTGTTTGGAGGATTTTGAAAAAACAATAAAAATTATTTGCACGTTTTTATGAAATAATCTGTTGAAGTTATCGAGGTATCTTATTATACCTTGGCTTGTGGGTTTAATTCATCATTCAAAAGCCAATTTAGATAATTCTGATAGCTTGGTGTAATTCCATTCTTTGAATGTTACATCATGAAGAAGGTGCTTCTCAACAAAATGGCCTCTGGTTTTAGCAGTTGAAAGGCTGCTATAAATTTCTGTCAGTTTTGAGGTAGGTATAATGGATTAAAATAGCTCAAACTGAGAAGATTGGCATACTTTGTTCTACTAAGGGCAAAAAGAACTAATTAAGTTAGAATTTAGAAGTATGGGTCGATAATATAAGTATTATCTGACCTCTATAACTCAATTAGAATAAGCAATTTAATATATGTATTAATAATAATCGGGCTTTACCTCCGTTCCTCAGACATACTATCTATAATAGAGGCAACCCATATGCTTATTTTTAAGTGTGGAGTTGGTTTGGATAGGTAATGCGTCTACAGTTGTATTTTTGAAAGGAATTATGCCAAGATAGGCCTTGAATTGTGAGAGGGAAAACATACAATATGCCACAGGTATAGTCGGCTACTTCGCTCGTATCCATAGATCGATAATCTAAATGAATTGACAGCCCCTTTAATTACAACTTCCGATGTTAGGATACGAAACCAAACACTTCATTTCAACGCTTTAGCAATCTCGGCCATTTCGTTGGTTTATTTACAATATGTTTGCATATGAAATTATTAAATCTAGAAGAAACAAACTTAATGAAAATAATTTACTACTGCTAAAATGAAATCGTGCTGTGAAAAAACAATTATCATCAATGGTACTTGCAGTAAAAAAGAAATTATATTTCCCGGATGAATGCATTTTTCGAGGAGTCTACCATTATTATTTGAGAGTAATATTTGCTATTTCGAGAAAAATCTAATCAATGTAGACTTATCATGCACGTGCCTACCACATAATAATATAAAAACATATTTTTCATGCTATCGGAATTCTATTTTAAAAAAAAAAAAGTAGTTTTTCCTTTTAATGAATATGTTATAGTTGTTTAATAGATATTATTATACGAAAAACTTGTATCATATAATAAATATGATTACATTAATTACATATTACGGAATCCAGATGGTATGAAATAACAATTTTCATTCGATTAAAATTTCAATTATTTTATAAAATAACAAAAATGACTATGCAGAATGCATGCATTACGTAAACCTTGTAGGCTCACATGTTTTTGAATTTTTGTACAGATATTAAAATGTTGATCATGTCATCCCTTTTTTGCAACTGGAAGGAAAAGTAAATAGCCACTGGTCACTCGCCAAGTCAATCTTAACGATTTCTGCTTTACGTCTGCGAAGTTTTAAAGAAATGGATTCAGACATTTGCATACAAATTTAGTGTCAGTTTCGTTAAAATCGGTTTATCCGTTGCTAGCACAATTGTGTTTCATTTGTGTTTTAAATTTTTTTACAGAAGATGAATTGTTTGAGCGAAAAGATTCTGTTCGGGAAAAACTTGACAAAGAGATCAATGTATATTACATTACAGATTAGGACGTTATATACCAGGGTAGATAATTTTTGAACACAAAAAAAATTATAGTATGATGAAACCAATTAGAAATGCAAGATAATATGATAAAAATGAAAGGAAAAATAATTTACGGGCGATCTGAGAACGGGAAGTAGGAGGGAGGTGACTTTTTAAGGGTAAAATTCGGTTTATCTGAATTTCCGGCAAAGCTGCAAGTCCTATGGAAAAAAGTTAAATGGCAATGTTGTAGGTAAGAAAAAGGTCTACAACATTTGTATTAACACTTTTTTTTAAATAACCTCAAAATTTTTGTGAAAAATTGAAATAACCAAGTTTTTGGTTTTTTATTTTTTTTCTCTCCGAAATTTGGTGAAAACTTACATTTTAATGTTCCAAATACACTGTAATTTTTTTGATTTAAAATATTTTCTTTTTCATCTTATTTTTGAATAAATATCGAAAAAGCAACCTAATTTTCAATCGAAAAATTTTGAGTTTATGTGAAAAAAGTGTTCATACAAAAGTTGTAGATCTTTCTATTACCTAAAACTTTGTGATTTAACTTTTTTCCATATGACTTTTAGTTTGGTTGGAAATCGAGATAAATCGTGTTTTATCCTTAAAAACTTACCCCCTCCTACTTCCCGAACTCAGATCACCCGTAATTTATTTTTCCTTTCATTTTTATCATATTATTTTGCGTTTCATCCTACTGTAATTATCTTTCACTTTTTATCATTTTTTAAGGCTTCTACTCTGGTCTATTAGTGATTACTAGTTCTTATTTTAGGTCCATTCCTCAAAGATCTATTATAAATTAGCAGTTAACAATATTTAATGTTGATGTTTGTTTATGTTTATTTCTTGTTTTTAAAACAAGACCTTGTTGAGTTTGCTGTTTAATGACCTTAATTCTATACCTATTGACTACTTATACTTGAAAGTAAAGACAATATATTAGGTTGGTCAAAGATTCATGTATACCCAGGCCATTAATCCATTCTTATGTATACTTGTAAAATACTTGTTCTTGAGGACTTCGCAACCTATTTAGAGAATGCCTGTTATGCGAAAAAGGCGTAAATATTTTGAATAAGATTTAAGTTTCATTAAAATCCAAAGTTTCTTGAGTAAAGAAAATTCTGATATTTTTATTTGCACACATAAATGATAATTATGGGCCTTAAGGAATTTTGTTGTTGTGAAAGTTTTATGTATTCCCAGGCCATTAATCCTTTCTTATGTATACTTGTAAAGTACTTGTTCTTGAAGACTTCGCAACCTACTTTGAGAATGCCTGTTATGCAAAAAAAAAGGCATAAATATTTGGAATAAGATTTAAGCTGCATTGAAATCCAAGTTTCTTGAGTAAAGAAAATTTTGATATTTTTTTTTTTGTACACATAAATGATAATTGTGATCCTTCAGGATTATTTGGATATACGCTAGAAGAAAAAGTAGATAATTTCAAAGATTTTTTTGCTGTGACAGTTTTCAAAGTTCCACGGTTGTGTTTGAATTCATAATTATGTTTAATATCTTAATATTCCATCAAAAATTATATAAATGACATAAACAAAATTAAATACAAACCATATAAAATGCTGAATTAATATGATATGCTTTTGCTCTTAAGAATCTGGTAAGGAATCTATCATCTGTACGAGCTGTTAAACTTGTGTCTTCTGGAAAAAGAACAATAAAACAATGTTTATTTCATTTTAAAAGCAGTAATATTTATCTTAAAAAAAATAAGGTTTAAATGTGTTTTCTTATTTCCCGTTTGCACTTGAAGATAAAATTTTCTTCAAATTAAAGTCGAAGAAATTTCCACTTAATATAAGAATAATTAATATATGATCAGGTTACCACGATACCGTTATTGATTGATTTGGACAACGAAGATATTCTTGAAGTTTGGGTCGTGTTTGGTTTTTCAACTCTGACCTCTTTCAAATGTATAAAAGCTGATGACGTACAGGGTTTAATCCTGCAAGAACGTAGTTTCTATACACTGCATACTATGATTCATAACTGAACAGAAATAGAAAGACTCACAAAGCGCCCACGTGGTCTGAGTCTTTAAAAATGGATGGCAAGTGCGTGATTTAGATTGCATGATTTCCAATCGAATGATATCTTTAACGATCCTATTATTATGAATTTATGTGTTATACATTCTTCAGGAAATTAAGGTTAACTACTTGGAATTCTATATTTATTTTTTTAGATATTTATTAAAATATTTTAAAAGTATTTTGTAAGCACTTGAACTTGACCTTGTCTAATATTTGATGTATTATTTGTCATTGCAACATGATGGTAGCTGATACTTTAAAAGAATTAATTTTATTACCCTTTTGTTTTAAATGTACGTTTATTATTTTGAATAAAAAGTCGTAGAACTTAAGGTTGTTCTTGCTTGAAACCACTTTTTGACCGATTTTGCTTATATTTTGGCCGTTTAGATCGAGGTATAATCAAAGTTCTTGATTTAGCAGGTCAGTTCCATTTCAAAGCATGCAAAGTAGGAGAGTATGAAGAAATGTTTTAAGAATAAGTAACAAAAAAAAACCGTGTGTTGACGTGGGAAGACATCAGATAGCGACGAAGTTACGTAAATATTCATTTGCAGTTCTATCCGAGGTAAGCAGTTTTACCCCGGTACAGCAGCTCCCTTGGTCACCGAGGCGGTCTTCGGCCTTTGTTGTGTTAGTCATATACTTGATGAAAATTATATGGAGCTCCAGAAACACGAATGATTCCGATCATACATTAATGTTGAGACGTGCGCACTTTATATAATTAACAGTTTGAGATTCTAATAGTGTTGAATTTCAAATTTAGAATTTGGTTTCGATGGATACCCAAAAATCTTACTCAACGGGCTAAGTTTAGTAGTTTACTAAGTTTAGTAAGGCAGTGAGCATAAAAAAATTAAGTTCTTACAAGCTGACTATCGCGCTTTTCGCCCAGGACAAACTTACTGGCTTAACATAACAAAAAACATCGCTTTACGTTATATCCCGTACATAACCTCATAGACTGAATATAATTGACAGTACTAAATTTAGAAATATAATTTAATTCCTGTAAATAGTTGCAAATGGATAATTTTATGAGAACTAATTTATTGGAAGAAATATTAAATGACCCAGAGGATAATATCGATAATTTAGTGAATTAAGTGCTTGTGTATCTGAACAATGATAGATCTGTTCCTGTCCGTTTTGTTTACATAAACAATAAGCAAAATGGCGTCTTATATTAAGCCATGCTTACTGCGTTAGCGCTTATTTTGTGTCCCGGCCGAAAAAAAAAGTATAGTAAGTGACTTATTAAATTTAGTACGTACTTACTACCGCCAAACACGCCGAACGTATGAGACCGAGAAGCTTTTCTGTCTCTATATTTTCTAAGCTCAAATCTTGTCTGCATTTATACAATTAGTAAATTCTAATAATATTTATAACATAATAAATGCTCCGACTATAACATTTATATCATAGTTAATGTCCTGACTATACTTTATTAAGTGGTTTCACGTTAGAACTACCTTAAATTTTAGAGGTAAACAAAATGCAATTACACCAGAATACACGTAGGATACAATATCCATTGGCCTACGACAGCATGGCTATAATAGTCGGAGAGTTGACGACAAATTTAGGAAATATATTTTAAGCACGTTGATATAATACAAAAAGCAATTTTGTAACAATATACCAGGGTAGATAATTTTTGAAAACAAAAATAATTATAGTAGAATGAAACCAATTGGAAACGGAAGATAATATGATAAAAATGAAAGGAAAAATAAATTACGGGCGATCTTAGTTCGGGAAGTAGGGGAGGGGGTGAGTTTTTATGGGTAAAATTCGGTTTATCTGAATTTCCGGCAAAACTACAAGTCCTATGGAAGAAAGTTATATGACAAAGTTGAAGGTAATAAAAAGATCTACTATCTATTTATCTAGTTTATTAATTTCCGTACAAAAACAAGATTTATATTTAAAGGTCGTCTTCTAACAAGAGACTAATTAAAAAAAATAAAAATTATAACCTTTTAATGAATATTAAATTATTAATAAAAAAAAAATACAGACAATTATTATGTATAGTAAAATTTACATATTTTATACCAAATAAATCATTTATTTTCCGAATATTAATTTCGAAATATTTTTAAGTACATTTTTTTAAATACTTATTATCCCACCTTAAGGTTATTTGGGAGGTTTCTTAAAGTGTTAAAAAGTTATTGGAATTCTAAAAAAAAAAGTGTAATTTTTTCGATAGCCGTATTTCGATTCAATAGACTGATTTAATTTATTTTTATTATCTGATAAAAGCTACCAGTAATTTCAAACTTTTTTATGAATTAACTTGTAATAAAAGAAAACTAATTGAGAAAAAAATTTATAAGAATTCACGAAAACGATTTTCGAGAAAAATTAAATATTACAATAAAAAATATTATTAAAATGTCATTTTTCATGGAAAAATTAATTAGTGCAAAAAAAAGTCAAAAATATTACTTTATTTTCAATGCTGATATGATTTAGTCAATTGAATAATTTAAATAATTAATATAAAAATAATAACCTATATTTTTAAATGTTGTGGTTTTAATTTGATTACTTATAGATAAAGAACGTATGTTATCACAAACACTTTGTATTAAAGTGAGCGCAATATAGTATTTTTGATTATTGTACCAACATTATAATTATATAACTATTTTACAGTGATGACTAGATGTCATAAAATAAAATAATATAAGATCTATTTAAAAAATGTATGAAATTACATTAAATTTGTAAAAAATCATACTCCTAACTAATCGCATTGCATTCTAAAATTAATTTAGAGCTTAAAAAAATCAAATGTATTTTTCTGTTTGAAATTCAATTCAAGCTTTCATGTTCTTAAAAGATATAAAATATTGATAATTTCACTTAAAAAGGCGTTGTAAACAAAAAAATTTATTATAATATTATACCAGGGTAGATAATTTTTGAAAACAAAAAAAATTACAGTAGAATGAAACCAATTGGAAACGGAAGATAATATGATAAAAATGAAAGGAAAAATAAATTACGGGCGATCTTAGTTCGGGAAGTATGGAAGGGGTGAGTTTTTAAGGGTAAAATTCGGTTTATCTGAATTTCCGGCAAAACTACAATATTCTTAGGGAAAAAAGTTAAATGGCAAAGTTGTAGGTAATAAAAAGATCTAAAGCTTTTATATTCACACTTTTTTTAAATAACTTTAAAATTTATGCGGAAAATTCTAGTAACCAAGTTTTTGGTTTTTTATTTTTTTTCTCCAAAATTTGGTGAAAACTTACCTTTTTATGTTCCAAATTCACTATAATTTTTTTGATTTAAAATATTTATTTTTTCATCTTATTTTGAATGAATATCGAAAAAGCACCCTAATTTGCAATCGAAAAATTTTGAGTTTATGTGAAAAAAGTGTAAACACAAAAGTTATAGATCTTTTTATTACCTACAACTTTGATATTTAACTTTTTTCCAAAGGACTTGTAGTTTTGCCGGAAATCGAAATAAACCGTATTTTATCCTTAAAAACTCACCCCTTCCATACTTCCCGAACTCAGATCGCCCGTAATTTATGTTTCGTTTAACTTGTATCATATTTTCTTGCGTTTCCAATGGGTTTTATCCTACTATAATTTTCTTCTTCTTTTTATCATTTTTTAAGGCTTCTAATAGTGAATTGGAATAATGAGTTCATTCCATACACATATTCCGCCACTTTTATCTCCAAAAAATCCTTAAAATCACAAAATACATCATCAGTCTTCAAGCAGATTAAAAAATATGTATATTAAAATCAAACATTAATTAAAATATCCCCTTGAATTAATATGTACGCATAAAATTGATCTAAAATTCTAAAGACCTATATTCTATTTTTAAACAAATATTCGTACCATGTACAAATATTCTTAAACGATTGATGCACTTCTAGTGTCTAAAATTTGTAATAAAATAATCACTTTCCAGAAAATATAATTATTTATGAAATTGTTTGCATGTGAATTCTATAGCTAATGTCCAATAATTACTGATTAATTAGAAAAAAATAATTAATTGTAATTATTAGGTTGAAAATTGTAAAAATGATCAAAGAAGTTGCATTTGTAATTATTTTTTAATTGCAAATATAAATAATTTTTCGTTTAAATTAGTTAATAAATTTTGATAAATTTCCCAATGTTAATCAATTAGCATTCACAAACTTATAATATTTGATTGATAAACTCGCCATAGAAATGAAAGAAAACAATTTGATGCACGGTGTCCATAGCGAATAATGGAACTGGAAAAAATAAATCCGTTTTATAGCTCTTATAGAATCCGCTTTATGGGATTTCTGCGATGATAATTATATATTATGAAGATCAACTAACTTTCATCCAAAACCTGAAAAACGAGGTGCCATGATAGAAACGAAAGAAAATATTTTGATACGCTTAGTGAATAAATAAACAAATAAATACGTTTTATACCTCTTAGAGCTTCAGAATCCGATTTATGGGTTTTGTCTGTGATGATAAATATATATTGGGGAGATCTATTAGGTTTCATCCAAAATCTGAAAATTAAAGTTCTCGAATTTTTATTTTCTAAAATTTAAGTATATCAATCACTATCCAAAAAAAATGGGGATTGCCAAAATTTGAGAGACGTATGTCAAAAATTTTTCATATGATATCTATACATAAAAACGTGTATTTTTGAATATACTCGAAGTTTCTGTTGTCCGTTAAATTCTATGTCACAAATCGTATCTAAGCTAAATAAATCTTGAGATGGGGTTAATAATCAATTTCGTAAGTTAAATAAGTTTTTGTTTAATTAACTCCTATAACTTTTGCACGGGACTGAAAATTGGTAACAATGAGGACTTGGCTCACCTGATTTTCATTAAGAATCTTACAAAAATATTTCAATTTTGTACATATAGAGTATATACAAATTACCTTTAAAATATTACGAGAAAGAAGGAATTATTTAAATAAATAATTAACTTCAAAAGTTGGAATATTTGCGGCTGATAGACGTTATATATTTTGGTAATTTAATATTATCAAATGAAAGGATTTTGCAAATAAATTTTTAAATAAAAAAATATTTTGTATGTAATTTAGAGTGTTTTTTGTGTACTTCCGATAAATGCATTTTTGTTAGTTTAAACGTGCATTAATTATAAATAAATCGACCTTGACACATAATTAACTGCATATTTTAAAAATAAATTTTTTTTATACACTAATAAGTGTTTATGTGAATTTTAAAAATTATAAAATCCATCATTAAATAAATAAATATACTATTGTTTATGTAAAATGTTGAGAATGATTAGTTAATCAAAATTTTTCATGTGAAAAATAATATTTTTTTAATCAATTAAAATAATAAAAACAAATAGGTGTTTTATGCGTGTTTATCAACTAGTGAATGTTTTAATTTTTTTTTAATAAATTAATGCGTTTTTAATAATAATTCAACCTAAAGGCATTGAATCTAAACATATTAGTTACTTTTTAAACCTCTATATACAGAGATTATAATTTTAAAAATATCAATATTTATCAATTTGCGATAAAAGTGTGAGTCAACATATTTATGTGTTATACATTATTAATTTTAAACTTGTTATAGTCGAAATACCCACTATACAAATTTCATGAATAATACATAACTCTTTTGTGTCACGCACATGTCACGTTTTTTTTCTAAATATTTTTATGTACGTATAAAAATTGGTCATTTGAAAAAAAAAATTCACATTTTTTTAAATAAATTGTAAAACTTCATAATAAACAATAGTGTGCGAAAAATGTTAATTAAAACTCTTTAAAAGTGATGATCAAATTTGAAAAACTAAAAATGTGCCATGACGTAATAATTAATGTATAATTTCAGTTTTTCCATGATTTCCTTAATTAATAACAATTAAAATGTATACTGTTGTACTTATATACCATAGGCTGTGTTGATGAGTGGAAATAAATATAAGAAATTATCAACGTGTGACGTCATAATGTTAAACTTTGATCCGGGAAATATTCGAATGTTGTCCGCATTGAATCTAAAATTGTTTTTTTTTTTATTTTGATATTAATTATACCAATTTTTTTTAAATTATATTTTTTATTTTTATATTAATTTTACTAAATCTTTATAATTATATCAAAAATAATCAATAAAATTATTTTATAATAAAACTTAAACATGTTCTCAATTATAACAAAACGTGTATTTTAATAAAAGTTTAATTGTAATATTTTATATAGCAATATTTTTTCTGTTTTTCCAATCGAAAAGTGTTAGATTATTGTCCGCACGATATCAGGTTTGTGATTAAATCAGACAAGTTTGCTAGTACTTTGGAACACATTGTCTGATTTCGACGAAATTCGTTAGGTATATAAATTTGTCTGTTTTAGGAAATTGAATGTGTATAGTTTAGTATTTCGACTAAATATCACTATCCCTTTTGAAGAAGCAATTAATCAAATAATTCGGAGAAATAAGAAAACTATAATTTTTTAATTACATCCTCAGTTTTTTGGAAAAAAAACCTACCAAATATTTTTTCAATTCAAGGAGTTTTTTTTTTAATTTGATGAAAAATTAGGACATACAATTTATTTTCTTTCTTTAAAAATTCTTAAAAGATAACTTTTTTCTGAGAAAGGCGTGTTTTTTTTTTAATTCGACGCAAATGAATACTTGATCAGAGAAAATACATTATAAAAATACATATTAATATAACAAACTGTATGGAGTACGTACTTAGTGTATTTCATAAATGTTAATAATCATCATTAGTTCAAAAATTAATACTTATCTTTATTTGTATAAATTGCCTTCTCAAATAAACCTTATTGAGTCGTACTCTAAACCTATTATTTGTTACTCGTACACAGAGGTTCTATGGAGACGTATTAACAAAGATTTTTTTTTATTTCACATTACTCAGAGTCAGCTATTTTTACGAAAGAGTTAATTTATTATATTATTATTACTATTAAAAAAAATAAACTGCTAAATTGCTTAATATTCTTATTATAAAGTATGTCAAAAAAAAAATTATTATTATTTTTATTATATTATTTATGAAATAATTCTTTTTATCATTAAATTTCCGTATTTTCATAATATTTAGATTTTTATGATTAAAACAATTTTCTTCAAATCAGCCATCCGTTAATTTTGATGACAAATTGATTTTTTTTCTTCATTTCATTTTGCAATCATAGTATTTATTTACGGTATAATAGAAATTTTCATGAGAATTTTTTTTCTTTAATTTTATCCTATTTAAATGAAATATTGAATAATTCTAATTGGTTTTAGTAATTCGGTATATTAAATATAAATAAATAATTAGTTCAATACTTTTAAGTTTTAACATCGGAACCCGATTATTCCCACAGTGTTCGTTTTAAAATATTGTATCAATTTTTACTGCTATTTAAAATTCCAAATTAAAATTCCAAATAAATTTTCAGAACTATTTTTTAGGGACTAGAGAATTAATTTTAAACATTTTTATCCATAGAAAAAAATAGTTTCAATTAAATACTTTCCAATAATAACAATAATTTCCTTGTGGTCATAATTTACCGGACTGATTGTAAATTTGCTATATTTTAAAATGTGAAACTAAACTCAGCACCATTTCAAAACTTGAAAATTAAAATTGATTCAAAATCATAGAAGTTATAAGCAATGAAAGATTATTTTTTTGTTTTTTCAATCTCTTTCTTGAAAACGATGTTTAACATATAATTTATATGGAGCTACTAACAATTGATGTCATACGTAAAATTTAACAGCTCCCAAGGAAATTATTTATGGAAGTATGTCTTTCCTTGCCCCTAGTGTCTTTGTGTCACTTTTAGTGTTGTTTTAGTCTGGTCTTTCGGGTGATATACAATTATTAAAAATTTGTTTCGTCTCTCCAGAAAATATTTTTTTTTTCAAATTTAAATGGGAACAACTTGGAAATATACTCTATCCATAAGCAAAACAAAAAAATTGCTTAAAGCATAAAGCAGTTCAAATTAAAGTGCTTTATGATATTCTATCTTAAAATCCTTAACACACACTCTTTTGCTTAACGTAGCAATTTTTTTGTTTAATTTGAATAAGACCCACTTTGAAGTATTCTCTATCATTCAAATCGGTGTATTTTGTAAATTGAAGAAAAAAAATTGATGAAAACTGTTCCGAGTCCGCCCGGCCGGTTCTATATAGCCGATTTGCATATTTTATTATCGTAATCAAAAGGTATTAGTGCGCACATGAAGCATCAAGCATTGAATTACATCAATAATTTGCCTTTCTCAAGTTCTTATAGATCGTTATTCTCCAAATATTTTGTATCTGAATATCTCCAGATCCAATTAATATAGATTATTTTAATCTACGAACACTCATTTACTTAAGACCTTTTATTTTACCTATTATACATTCAAATTGGATGTGATCAAGGAAATCAATATTCAACTTGACTTTCAACGCTTTACTAGATTTTCTCCACTCAAAATTAGATGTATCCTGTTCTCATAAACATAGATACTTCATTTTGGGAGACGTAGTTACTCAATACCTATCATTTGAGATATTAAACACTCAAATTGGTTGAGTTGGAGAATTGTTGAGAGCAGAACATATACTCGTCACCTTTTATTGTGTGATTTGAAAGATCAATAGTATCCGGTCAGTTTGGAAAATGACACAGTTGTTTAGAATTTAAGATTCAAATTTAAGTTATTAAATTATTATCAACAAGTAATGCTCACGGGTCCACTAGTAATACTAGTAATAATAACGGTTAAGTCAATAGAATAGTATTTTTGTTTTGAATTTGTTTAAAGACTTAGTTTACAGAACAATGAGAACAATTAGCAACTAATAAATCCGCTATAATATGTAGTATAATTCAGAGAATTTAATTTTATTGATTGGTATACAAAGAATTATTAATACGGACTTTAAATGGCAAACATTTTCCTGGAGAATATATTAGCTGGGAGAAGTATAAAGATCTGGAGCAATTACTACGTCTTACTGGGAATACGATCCTACGATCCATAAAAAAGACAATATTTTCGTGTACATTATTGTCAAAATGTAATAAAATTAAGTATGAAAAATATTGATATAAAAAAGCGGAGGGCTTGATAAAGAGTTTTTCATGGAAAAATCAAAATTTGTTATATTATTTAGATATATATTTTTTTTCGAAAAAAACTCTTTTATATTTAAGCAGATAAATTTCATAGAATTTGGATTATTTTTTTTGGAATAATTTTTGCAAAAATTATGCAGAAAAAATTATGTTACACTTAATTTAAGAAAATAGATATTTATTAATTGAATTTTTCAAAGCTTTATTGACTTTGTTGACGACTATCCTTCTACAGTCCTTTTATTATTTTATTGTAATTAATTATTTGCATGCAATTAAAAATTGTTTTTTAATGATGCCAACGAAGTATAACTTCTGACGCGTGAACATAAGTACACGCACCGATTTTTTTAAAATCATAGATTTAGTGTCATTTATAGACATGCAAAAAATAGGGAGTTTACGATCTGTAAAATCCTCGTTGATATAAATATATATATATATATATATATATCACAATGAAATTGAAGAGACATCTATGAATAAATAAAGTTTTGTTCAAGTTCCAATCAATTAAATTACCCATTTTGAATAAAGCCAATTATTCAAATACAGATATTTCATTTTGTATTTGATTCAAGCTTAAGAGCGATTGTATTGACAGTTTTAATTGGCATAAAGGAGTGTGATTCTAACAAGTTGTTAACTTAAGTTACAGCATTTTATTGCTTTCAAATTTCGCGCAAATAACTCTTGTTTTGATTTTTTTATTTTTATCCAAATGTTTTGAAATTTGGTAGGCAGAATATTGACATGAAAACAGAGGGCTTTTCGAAGAGTTTTTCTCGAAAAATAAATGCTTTTTCGAGAAATCCCTCTGTTTTTATGTCAATATTGTGCATACCAAATTTCAAGTCATTTGGATAACTATTTTTTTGAGTTAGTTAAGAGCGAAAATTGAAAGATCTTTACATAATGAAGGTTACATCACTGTTAGTTTAAATCTCCCAGAAACTTATTTCATTTATTTATTTGTTCGTTGACTTTGCTATAGATTTCGAATAAAAAATTATATATTTTCAAAATTATTTATTTATTATTTATATTTATTTTAATTGTCATCATAACAGATATGATCTAATTAAGAAAATAAGTGAGATCTACCGCTCACATCGTGACTAAGAATAATAAATCAGAAAATCTTTTATTAAAAAAATTACGAAATTTCCTATTAATGTATAATAGTTTTCAGAAATTTCCTTACAACAATAACACATTTTCACTTTCATCATGTGAAGTATTAAAATACTTTGTGCACTGATCCAATTGAGAACTGACCATTTCGGTCACGCTCTACGATGATAAAATTTCAATTGCAACAATATTGCATTATATATGTTGTACATTATATAATAACTAGCTGACCCGGCAAACTTTGTTTTGTCATATACATTATTTCATAAGGAAATATTTTAAAAAATAGTCAGTACTATTATATAAGTGTGTGAGGATGTTATTATAATTGAAAGAGGAATAAAGCGTTGTAGACAACTAAATTATACTTTATTTAAGTTCTATCTTGATTAAAGTAATAAATATATATTAGTTTACAGCTATAGCTAATTCAAAAAACTGGATGGTTATGCCACGCGAAAACATGCCACATATAGTTTTTCCTTGGGAAAACCATGGTGTACGTCAAAACTAAGCACAAACAGCCAACGTTTGACCTTATAACTTATTGATCGTCATTGCGAATACCAATCTAATTGAATACTTTTGAAATCAATTGGCACATCGGCAATGACTCATAGCAATTTTTTGCAGCAATACATTTTTGTCTCAGAACTTGCCATTCAACATGGTGGTCTCGATAACGTTTTTATATAAATTTTTTAATGACTAATCTAGTGCCATTGCAAAATCGTGGTGAGTTCAAAATACGAAGCAATATTAAAAATAGGGGTTCATGCTACCCAATAAGCACACAAAATTTCATGAAAATCGATCCCGCCGTTTCGGAGTAGTTTGGCAACAAATTTATATCAAAGTTAAGTCCCAAATTTTGTCCACCAAGGGGGAACTTATGGCCATCAGAACTATATAACCAAAATTTTTTGTGGATATGATGTGTAAATGTAAAACTGGGTCAACCAGTTTTTTATGTTTTTTTAAATTTTGTGCATTGCAAGGTTTTTATTAATAAATTATTATATTTCGTTTATAAAAAAACTCAAGGGTCACCACCAAATTAATAATAATTTTTGAATAATAAAAATAAACAGTTACTTGTTGATAATCTAAGCATAAAATTTAAATACTTGACTCGGACAGAAGATGGGTCATAAATTTTAATTTCGTAAAATGTCATTTAACTTTATTACCAATACAATTGCTTAATTAGTTATAATATTTTTTTTTTTTTTTGTCAAAATATTCAAATTAATTTCAATATTTTGCTGCATTTTTTAAACAAGTATTTTACAAAACAGTTTTAATCAAACAATTGGGCTGTTGATGTCATATGATATTATTCTAGGAATGTGCTTCCTGCAAAGAAATGCTATTTTTATTGGGAGTGTGCTGCTTTTGCTGTTGAGAAAATGTCAAATATATTAAACCAGTTTCATTTGTTTTTTATTTTATCAGATTTTCACAAAAAAAAAAAAATAAAATAAAAAAAAAGCAGTAAAATCAATTACTCTTAAAACTTAAATCGATCGACAGATTTCTTGTAAAAAATCGATAATCTCGAAAAATCAGTAGATTCGACAACATCGCCAGATTGTTGAATAATTAATAAATAACAAGGTGAAACTTCACGAGCAGCTTCATTAGTCCAACATGAAGCTGAAGAGAAGTGATATCAGTCCAAAATATCAGTTTGAATACAGCAACGAACTGGACATATTTTGTATATTTTAAAAATGTTAATAATTCACTACCAATCTTATTTGTTATCTTCACTTGATTTTCAGAAGTGCAACATTGTCTCTCAAATAAAAAATAAAAAAAAACTTACCTAAAACACGTTTTCGTAATTCTTCCAATTGTTTTTGTTTATAATTCTCATCTAATTCGCTTATTTTCATTGTTGTCTCTTTCGTCATTTTTTCGTAATTTATTTCAACAAATAGAACAATATTAATTAATATTTATATTAAATAATAAATAAACTTAATCAAACCAATTAATTAATACACTTTTATTAGTAATTAGTTCAATAAATAAAAAAAACAAAACAAAACAATTAAATAAATAAATAATAATAATAAAAAAGGATAAGGTTCAGTCAACACTCAGGTATTTTATTATTATTTTATAACTTGTTTTGTTGATGTTTGGTCAACAAATAATGATAGTGACTTGAGTAATTTGTATGGTAAGTAAACTGTGAGTAAGTTTACTTGCAACTTCCAATCTTATTTTTTAAACTTCATGTGATAGAACAGATTGGTTTTCAATACGAAAATCAAAAGAATTAATGTAATGTTATTTATTTATTACAATCATTTTTAGTACTAGATACGATTTTGACAGGAATTTGATACCGGTAAGAGATAAGAATTTTAGCATTTTTATATTTGACATATCTTTTACAGGCATTTGAAATCTGCTAGAGATTAAAGTATATTTGTATTTATTTGTTGACACGTCTTTGACAGGACTTTTACACCAGTCAAAGATATAAATGTTCCTTTATAAGTTTACTAGCGACCCGATACGTGCTTCGCTACGAATTAAGTGAAATATTAAAAAAATTTAATTGGGACATCAAATTCATTTAGTCAAACAAATAAATATTTTATTAAGTGCTAGCTATTTTAAAACTTAATCCAAAACATTTGGATAAATAACATATTTTGTTTTTCCATTTTGAGCATCAATAAACAAACGGCTGGGGGTACCGACTCTGGAACAGGCAACATAAAGGTGGCTATGTGAAAAACATGATTCCTCCTAATTCACACCACAAACGTGAAGTGTTTGCTCTTGGGCCTTGTTGATGGACATCGCAAATGATAAATGCATAGGATATTGTAATCGTTTGAACTCAAATGGCATATCAGTTGAAATCATAGAGATACGCGGTATCAAACTTCTTCTTTTGATTTAGCAGTTAATAATTTTTGTTGAAACACTAATTGGTGGTTTCTTGTGCAATTACTTCAAAGAAATTTTAGATAAATATTCATTGATCGTTGGAAATCTCTTTCATCCTTGTTGGGATTAAAGATTGTCAAAATTATTGAGTATTTTATGTGTAACATATGAATGACATGTTCTAAAGAAATGTATTTTCAAATTAAGGAACCAATAAATATTATTATTAACATTAATGATAGACGTTTCTGTAAAGTCTATAAAGTGCCCGTGTGGCATATTCTTGTAAATTGTAAATTGATTCTCGTTGATCCCAAGATAGATATGTAGATCCCAATCGTTGATCCCAAGGTAGATGATGCTTTTTGAAGTGTTACTTCTCTAGGCGCGTTATGAGAAAATAATGAGAGACAAATTTTAAGATGTGCGCAAATTGCCGTCACTCAAAATTCACAGATTAAGCTGTTATTATGATTTATGTTACACTTTATGTAACATACAAAAAAATAAATAAATTATATATATATATATATATATATATATATATATATATATATATATATATATATATATATATATATATATATATATATATATATATATATATATATCCTTCTCCAGTCCTTTTATTATTTTATTGTAATTTCTTATTTGTATACAATTAAAAATTGTTTTTAAATGATGCCAAAGAAGTATAACTTTTGACGTGCGTACATTAATACACGCACCCATTTGTCCAAATTATCCTTTTTTGAATAACGAGATATTTTTGATTGAATATTTTAGTCACCGATAATAAATTGTATCAATTTAAATGCAACTAATTTTATCATAAATAATCAAAGAATGCACAAAGTTGTAGAAATGATTTCTAAACGTCATATTCACCATAGCTTGTTTTTTAAATCACATTTAAGAATTACAAGCCATTGAATATACATATTTATTTAATAATAATAATAATATAATAATAATAATAATAATATTATTATTATTACCTTATATTTTATTATATATGAATAAAATTAAATGTTTATTATTATGATAACGTATATATACTCTAATATAAAACATTCAACCATTAAAAAACAGTGTGTATCAAATAAAACAAATTTTAATTTTAATCAAAGATAACAACCAATTGTGTTAATTGTTTATATACCAAATATATAAATGAGTATCTATTTGAGGCAATATTATAATTAAAATTTATAAAAATATACTAAATTCATTATCCATCAAATGTGTATTAATTGCTTAGATAGTGACGACCCTAAACAGTATATGAAAAAATGTTTCGAAGGAAATTTATTTGTCTTGAATAAAGATTACAATATGATTGAACTTTTCGTCTATCACTTAAACCATAAGTTAATAGATTGTTCATGGTACAATTCAAATTAGATTTTTTGTCCCGAATACGCTATCAAAACTTGACTTGGATAGTGTCGACCCTAAACAGTTTATGAAAATATATTTCGAAAAAAAGATGTTTGACTTGAATGAACTATTTTATTCATCTTTTCTTCTATCTCTTATGGTTTTAAAGATGGTTTATGGTAGAATTCCAATTGGACTTTGGTCCAGAATATGCTATCAAAAGTTAAGATTGCTTTCGTTTTAGAACTATCGTTTTGATACACAGATAGACAGACGGATACAAGAAACACTAATCACTCGCGCATATTGGCGCAACATGGTATAGCGCGATTCTTTGTAACAGACACAAATCAATGGGTCAGCACAAATTGACGACATGACTCTACGTAAGGTGATTGGCAAGACCCAACAAACGCGTGGTACAGTGCCCGAGACAAAGTTTCTTGCGCCATGTATCGCACTTTTCGCGAGTCTACTAATAATAAACTAATAAACAATACACGTATCTACTGGGCGAGAGAACTGCGTGGCAATATGTGTTCCCCAAGTCTACGCGTGTGGCGCGATCACGTCATGTCACTCGTAGCATGTCACGTCGCGCTGTGTCACACGCACCGCAATATGCGCCAGGCCATTTACAAATGTTTAGTAAGTATTTTCAATATTTTAAAGCGTTACAAACTCTTTACTAAGTTTAATATACCCTGATACATTTCAAATAAGTCGGGGTCACTTTAAAGAGTCTGGGTAAACTAATTGAAATTACATATCATAGCTGAGTAAACTAAACGATATCTAATTTTGTGAAAACTAAACCTCATTTGACTATTTAACACATAGTCTAAGATATTGGCTCAAAGCGTTCATATGCAAATAACAGTATTTTTAAATTAAGACTCGAGTGGTAAATTTTTTAACCACTAGACCCTGTGATGTTTTTAATGTGTTAATTACAGGATACTCTCATTTTCGGCAATGAATATTCTATATTTAATCGGTGTGATAGAAATTTAGGCATTCAATGTTTAAGATTTCTTTGAAGTTGATATTTTAAAGGTTTTGAAGCTAGCCATAAGTTTTTACTTAAAAGAATAATTTAGCAAAATTAGACCGAAAAATAATTAAATATTATAGATATTTAACATGCAACCTGTGACTGTAAGTAAAAACACAAGGCAAAGCGTTGCGTTTTGTTGGAAAAAGTGTTGTCCAAGTGCATTACAACCATTAAATGTGAATGTAGCCAAGAAGCATATCATGTGATTTATAAATATAATTATACAAATTTTTATATGGCTTAGTGAGACAACTTTCTCCTCTACAAAAATTCTGAAATGTCATTTTGTTCTCTGTACCGCGTTAAACTTTCGAACTTGTAATCAAAGGTGATATTTGTTGTCCAACAACCAGAAAATTGTGGAAAACAGCAATTTTGATGTTATCGCACAAAGGACAAACTTTTAAAAGTATATTTATCAATGATATGATATGAACTACGCCTTAATTAATAGTTGTCCAGTTTAAAAATTCGAAAATTGCTTATATTTACTAAATTCAGTTAAATCATGAAATGTCGTGATTAACTTAGATATGCCATTTTGGACTACAATTAATGACGATTGAGAAACCTTACAACAAATAAACAAATTCATCCAAATTTTAAACAACGATTCTTATAATGCATTCCTCAATTGCATGTTCTACTGTTATATTCACATTTATTTTAATTGCCCAATCAACACACTATGATAAACAATATATTATGAAAAATATTAAAGTATATGTGAGAACACTTAATTCAATCACAATTCAGGAACTTTTTGGTTGTAATAGCAACGTAAAATTATTCTAATAGCATTTTATATGTTAAATTTCCACTTACTACGTTCAAATTCCAAAATACTAATTACCAGCTTTAACCCGTGGCTTCGCTCATTAAATAAGTATCAAAATCATTACAATAGAATTGAATCAATAAAATACATTTCTGTGTAACAAAAAGAAATAATTTTTTATTTTGAAAAAAAAAAAAAAACGATAAATATAGAAAAATTCCAAACAGCGTTGATAATACGGAGCAACAGTTTTACTGTACTCATGGTTGGAACTTCATTATTTGAATGCTATATGGCATTAAAGTAGCTAGATTTTAAGATTTTTTTTTCGATCGTAAGAAATGAATTTTTTTAATAAAAAGTACCCTTTGTTACTTCAAATACCTCCAAGAATATGTGTAAAAAGTTTCATCATGATCGGTTAAGTAGGTTTTGCGTGAAAGCGTAACAAACAAACTTACATTCAAACTTATAATAGTAGGGATTTTTTGTTGTCATTCTCCTTGTGCCTCTTAGTAGTGTAGGAACTCTGACTACAAAGTGGTATTTTTGTAAAGTTTAGGTAATAAAAGCTATGAGTGACACACATGAGAACATTCACATATTGGGATAAAGCGGAATTTGTTTAGCTCAGAATGAGAATTATTAGCCATTTTAGAAGTCAGAAACTAATAAGGATATTACTCCCACCTTGTTCCAAACTCTCGAAAATCATGCGATTGTAACATTTCGTTTTTCAAAATGAATTTAAGCTTTCCTGGGTGAGGCCGGAAAGTAGATTAATGCCATTTACATACTCCTATTCCACAAGAAAAGTTTTCCAATTTTGAAGCATAAGTTATCCTTCCTAGAAAACGTCCTAGAAATGAAAACATTGCAAAAATTCAAAAATCATCGAATAATTTTCTTATTCGAGCAAGCATTTTATAGCGTAAACAATGTATAACTGTTATAATGTATGATATATTTTATTTGCATATTTTTGACGAAAATAAGCATCTGTTTTCAGCCCTGGATTTATAATAGGGACTTTCGGGGCTAGTACTCAAGGCGGCAAATGTTTAGGGGTGGAAAAATTCGTAGAGTGAGCAAAGAAATTTTCCTTCGGATTATGGAAAATGCTTTGAAAAATGTAGTCTTGTTAAAAACATCTTCAAAATATAATAGACAAAATTTCTTTTCATTCTCAAGAGTATGGTCAAAATTATGATTATTGCAGTTTCATCAATGAAATTGAGAAAAAGTTTCAGTGATAAATGGTTATTTAAGAATTATTTCAATTCATACCTTTTAATTTCTTGCTATGAAAATAAAAATTTTTTAAAAACTCCAATTAATTGTTCTAATTTGGGTTAAGGGCTTGTCATCAGATATCGGCGATTTAACGACAAATTTCTAACAAGCATATAAGCCCCACATAACTTTTGAACGGTTAGATCGATCGAATTGGGATTTTTGCTCTAGAATATTCTTCAAGGTTTCGTCCGATTGTTGAAAGTCCTATTTAAAAATTGTATTATATAGAAAATTTATTAATTTTATGTAATTTTCGGTAATAGGGCAGTGTTTTGCACAGTGCCCTGGGACACCACTAATGTTAAATCCGGCGTTGTTTGATCAATTAATGAATAAAATTATATTATTATTATATTTAAAAAAAAAAAAATTAAAAATTCATAAAACACAAAAATCAAGGTAGATAATAATTATTACAAAATTTTGTTTACAAATTAAATATAATTGTGATTATGGCTGCAAAAAATAAACATGTATAAATAATTAATGATTCAAAATCAAATTTCACAGATCAATAATAAAACATCTGTAATGTAAATGAATATCATGATATTATTGTCACTTTATAATCTTTAAGAAATAATAAATCAAAACACTATTAATAACATCCCACAAGCATATAGTCTGGTGAGAATTGGTGCATAAGTGAGAAAAATCTTCATTTTCGAACTATTATATATATCGAAGATTTTTGGAATTTTCATCCAAATTTTTCAAAAGTGTTTATTGGACTTTGGTATCATTAAAAAACAATTTTTAATTGCATGCAAATATTTAATTATATATTTTCAATTAGCATTCATAAAATACTATAAATATCCAGTTTATACAGTTATATGTATAATAATTTGTATTGTAATTACCAAAATGTGATACTTAGCTAAATTTGATTGTGTTCATTTTTTGTATTTTAAGTTTTCTGTTATCTTTTATAGTTTAAAAGTTGGATCGAGGACCGATCTATTGTAACCAATAGATCGATTTTGCACATTCAAATCACTTTTTATGTTTAATATCACCAAAATTTCAGCTCGCTATTTCTTTTTGTTTTTCATTTTTCAATTCTAGTCATGATGACGAACGATCAATATTAGGGAGCGTCAAAAGCTTCAGACTAAAATTAATATATTCTGACATATTATGTGTCGAATGCAATAATTGAGGTGGATTGGTACTGATGCGCCAAGTCACACTTCACTAGAAAGAGCAACACTATATTGTGTAAACTTGTTTGGCTAAAAAAATATGCCTTAAAGCAATAAATAAATGACCTGCATGAATTAATAATATTTTGTTAGCCAATCGTTATTATTTATTTTTTTTTTTTTTGCTATATTTCAAAATCTACGAAATGTAGTATGGATATTATTTAGCCAATTTTGTCGTTAAAATATTAATTAAACAATATCGGTATGGCCACGCTGAAAATAGCTTTGAAATATCTAATTCAAAAGTACAATGATTCCGAAAGACTTACAGTTTTGGTAATCATGTAAGATAAAAAACGATACAAGGTAAAAATCTGTTTCTATTGTTTTTTTTCTGTTAATTTTTCTTCCATGTTAATTAAGGAAGAAAATTACTTTTTTGCACGACAAACTGTGCAAACCGCCATTAAATTAGCAACGAGTAACATCTCCTCAGAGAATCATTACAACTAGCTAATTCATACTGATGATGACTACTTTGTAGTCGAAATACGTAATTATAAAATATAAAATAATTTGATCTAGGAAATTAGGGAAAAAACCCGAAATATAACTTTTGTTTGAATATATATTTATAGTATTTTATGAATGCTAATTAAAAATATCATCAAAACAATGATATTCAATCATATGTCGAGTATCTAAACAATAAACTAGGCAGATATATGAAAACGGACAAATTTAGTGATTCTATATGAATATTTTCCAGGGTTACAAAATTTAAAATTTAATTTAATATACCTTTATATAATTAATAATATGTGTCGGTTATACAAATAGCTGCATATTATTTGTATATGTAGACACAGAGGTTGTGCAATTAATTGTCGACAAATGTTTTATCAAAAATAAATATTTAAGTTTAAAAATCAGAGACATTAAATAAATAAATTACCAAAAAATTTATTTATTTTAAATGGCTTTTTAATATTTGAACCTTACACTTATGATGAAATTGATGTTTTATTGTGTAAAGCAAAGGTGACAATTTTATTTTAAATTAATATCTATTAGGTCCAAAATAACATGTGGTAAGATGTGATTTTGGACCTATTATTAATTTAAAATCCATCTTACTGAAGATGATTGGACCTAATAGTTATTAATTTAAAATAAAATTGTCACCTTTGCTTTATACAATAAAACATCAATTTCATCATAAGTGTAAGGTTCAAATATTAAAAAGCCATTTAAAATAAATATCTTTATTAACAAACAAAATTTTTTAACAAAATTTTTTGGTAATTAATTTATTTAATGTCTATGATATTTGAACATAAATATTTATTTTTGATAAAAAATTTGACGACATCGCACAACCTCTGTGTCTACACATCTACAAATAATACGCAGCTATTTGTATAACCGACACACATTCTTAATTATATAAAGAAAATTATAAATTTTTGTATACTCATCAAAGCGTATTAAGATACAACTTACCATTAAAATATTTCCAGTCGATTGATCATCTTAAATTCGAATTATTTATAATTAAAGTTCGGATAATATTGCGAACATTGAGGAGTTAGGAGCGTTTTAAGCAACATTCGCGATTATAGTAGAAAAACTAACAGTCAGTAACTTTTGAAAAACTAATAGAATATTAATTATTTCTGAATTAAACAAAAAAATATGTGCGAAATACATATATATGATTAGTGTAGTAGTGTGTGTGGTTAACATATCCAGACAACACAACAACAGTACACACAGATAGTACTGCTGTACTGAATCAGACCAAAATTATGTTTTATTTTACAATAAGCTAACCAAATTTTAGGGCCAGAGCACACCGTAAGATTTTCTGATCAGAAAATCTAATAGTCAACGCACACCATCGGGCAGTCGTATAAGAAATTCTCAAAAGAAAATCTGATTATACATAGGATAAAAATCTTAGGCAAGCGCATATCATTGGGTATCATCGAATACGTACAATAAACCAATAAACTTTCAAATGCTTTAAATTTATTAATTACTATTTTAACTAACAGGTGGCCTACACCAAGCAAAATCGTACGATTTTCTTATCAGAAATTCTGATGCTACTCCAGACAGCATTATATTCACGCATATGTAGAAATGTTACCGTGTGCGGGGTCTAATCTAAAATACATACTATTTAGTTACATCAGAAATTTTGATCAGTAAATCTGATTGTGTGTGCTGGGCCTTACGATACATAATATATATATATCATTTTTACAATATTGTAGCAGCAACTACCTTTAAATATAAAAAAAATAGTGCCCTGTTAATTTCTTACATATAAACATAGAAATTTTTACCATTAATGCGTGAATGTATGTGATAAGTTTTACGCAATTCAGATAATTTTTACTTTTACTATAATAATTATACCTAAATATCTAAAACCATCTACCTAATGATTTTAAAGTAATTTATTTATTTATTTTATTTAATTTTATTTTCTGATCACTGAACCGCTGCAATATAAACTACTGTACGATTTATATTTTTTATATGTGAATTGAATGACCTTAAATAGAAAAATTGGTATAATAAAAAATAATACTATCATTTTAAGAAACTAGTTTTAATCGAATGTAAAGTAAAATTGATCATAAATAAATAATTTTTATACAAAAAAGAACCGCATTAAAAAAAAAATGAACTAAAAAGTGGAATATTTCTAATTTTTTCCTTGTGACCAATAACCTTCCCTAGTCGACGCCAACTAGTCAAGTTTATATCTTTGGATAAGATGGACATCGACCTCGGAAGGTAATTGGTCTTGAGGAGCATTTTAAAATTATTTATTACTTATTGGTTAATTTTTGAAGACGGTTTTGTTTTTATTGAAACATTTTATAATTTTGTATTTCTGTTTGTTGTATACAATCATGAAAAAATTTTTATTTGAATGAAATTTAATCACCAAAAATTGTTTTTACCCCTTAAATTCCCCTTTGATACATCAGAATCTGGTTTCCTTATCATACCTGGTCTCACCCTTGGAATATCTCCATTCCAACAAGAAACCAAAATCATCAAAATCGGTTCACCTAGTCTAAAGTCAAGAGGTAGTCCACATAAATAAAAAATAATTAAATAAATAACAAATAAAACGACATACATTAAATTTAGAATCTCCTTTTTTTTGAAGTTGGTTAACAATTGTGAATGGAATATTTTAAAAAATCTTTACTTTCAAGAATTTAATTGTTTTTTAATCAGATTTATTTTAAGTTTTATTTTTATAGAATTTATAACCGATTAACCGTTATCCATCCGCTTTCGTGGACTATTTATATTTTATAACTAATTATCTTAAAATAATTATACAATGCGAAAGTTACTATAAGCCTCACTTAAGGGGGATTTTTTGCTCCAATTTCCTAGATTAAATTATTTTGTATTTTTATAAATACGTACTTCAACTACAAAGTAGTCATCATCAGTAGGTATTAGCTAGTTGTAATGATTCTCTGACGAGATATTACTCGTTACTTATTTGGTGATTCGTTTGCAAACTAAATTTATTCGAAATATCCTAGAGTATTAATAATTATAAAATTAAGGGGGAATGTTTTCTCTGTAATAAGCACACTCCTTAATGTATTATCATTCAATTTTTACGCATAAATAATTATCCAAATATTATGAAATTTGGTATGTTCATATGCAGATAAAATGGAAGGGTTTGTCAAAGTGTATTTCCTGAAAAAAATTCTAAGAATATTTTTTAGAAATGTTTTTCGTGAAAACCTCTTCGACAAGCCCGCTGGAATAATTTTAGTGTGAATGATATTATACCAAGTGTGCTTATTACGAAGGTAAAAATTCCTCTTAAGGGGAATAATCAACAGCTGTTAGATGTACATCCCTATATGTAATGTCTTTCCACTTTCGTGCCTAAATAAGTCAAAATAACCGACTCAAATGATATGAAAAATCAAAATTTGATTTTATGTTTAATAATGTTTTTTCGGGAAAAGCTGTTCGACACAGCCACCGTTTTCATTTCAATAAATGTATATTTTTATAAAATTTAGAGTAAATAAAGTATTTTTTGAGTTATTTGTGCGTGAGAATTGAAATATATTATAAAAAGAAGTTGCTGTTGCTAAAACAATTTTTTGAAACAATTTTTAAGGTTTGTTTAATGTAAGTTTAAACCACAATTAGTAAATTTCTCTACAAAAATTGCTATAACTTTTGCAAATGCTCATTAATCCCACTTAACATAAAATTATTGAGTTTATATTAACTTCGTGTAAAATAACAGTCTCTTTCAAAAAATAATAATTTTACGAACATCAAGAATTTTTAGTTAGTTACCCGAGAGTACAGAAAAAATGTTACGATTGGGTTAATGAGTATTTTACCCTTATAACTTTTGAACAGAAAACCCAGAAAATTCTTACTAATTATTGTTTTTAATTTTGAGCACACAGATCATCTTAAAATTTTCATTGAATAATCGTTAAAAGTATTTTTTGCATATTAAGAGAAGAAATTGAATAATTCCGTTTATTAAGGCGCATTATGAAAAAATTATGAGATGCGCACGCATGTTCGTCACACAAAATTCACAGGTTGAAGCTGTTGTAATGATTTATGTTACACTAAATGTAAGAAAATATATATTTATTTATTTAATTTTTCAAATTTAAACTGGGCTTTGATGATTGTGTTGACTATCCTACTCCAGTCCTTTTATTATTTAATTGTAATTAATTATTTGCATGCAATTAAAAATTATTTTTTAATGTTGCCAAATTCTTGGTGCTTCTGATTTTTGAAGTTGAAAAACATTATAAAGGTTGGTATTTACGAATCCAAATCATGGTATACAAAAATTTGTTTGCATTTTAAAAGCAGAATAATTCTAATTTTTTTTTTGATTTTTTGTTTTTTGTTTTATTTTAAATTGAACCTCTAATACCTTAAGAGCTTCTGATTTTTAATGTTTTTATGGAAAAGTTTGATATTTATGGTTGATCTATTTTAAGAATATAAATAGGAAATACAATAAATAAAAAAACAGTATTTATTTAATTTATTTTTTATTAACATTCAATATTCAATAATAATAATCATCATCAATTATTCATATATAAAATTATTGATACAATATTCATATAAATGCTTCTTAAAAAATATCATATTTTCCTTATATAACATATCTAAGAGTGATGATATATTGCTTTCAGACAGATTTTCATTTTTTCTATGAAAAATTACTACCAAAAGTAGCTAAAAAGAGCTATTTACTACGTTCGTTTATTAATATATTATTAAAGGCAATGTTTTTTTTATATAAAATAATTGATACAATATTCATATAAAAATGCTTCTTAACAAAATATCATATTTTCCTTAGTAACTAACATACAGAGATTTTCATTTCTTCTATCAAAAATTACTACAAATAGTAATAAAAATGTATAAAAAAAATCAACTATTTACTACGTTTGCTTAAATGTTTATATGAAAGGCAAATTTTATTGATAATGGCAGCCTTTTTGGTCATAAGTAAAAATGGATTTTATGTGAGAGTATTAGTGAGAATACGTTTGAATTTTACTTAATCACAAATAATAAAATTAAAATAATTTTTGATCCTGTCACATTAATTATGTCAATAAATAGTTTTGACTTAAGTATGAAGATCTTATATACTTCAATTTTAATTCATTTTGGCCCTTACCCTTGATGTAGCGACTCATCTTTACGAGCCCAACAAATTAAGCGCAGGTTTGGTCAGGACTTCAACCGATCGTTTGATTTTCCCATCCAAAAATTAAATCCCAGCCCAAGAAAGAACCCATGTTTTGGGTTGCGAGCATATGGTCAAGATATTCAACATGGTACGATTTGAAAGAAAATTTCGCTGCATCGGGAATCGTATCCAGGAAGTTCGGTATCAGAGATAAGCGCGTTATCCCTGAGATTTACTCTCCATAATATATTAAGAGTGATATATTGCTTTCATATGGGCGAAATCGCCTGAAAAATTAAGGTTTTGAGATGATTAAAGAAGTTTTACTACATTTTTGTAGAATAAAACACTCGATCTGTAACATTTAGTTTGAGATTATAGGGTACTGTGACTCAATAAAATAGAAACTTGATCTCAACATGAATATCGCTGCACTTACCAAAATAAGCAACAGGATGTAGTTGTGCATCTTTAACAGTTACCCACTAGGATTTCAGCCATTTTTGACTCGTAATTGATAAGTAATTGAGTGAGTCGATATGACTTTTTTATGTAAAAATGGGAAAAAAATGGAGTGTCAAGTCTACAAAACCAAACAAAAATTTAATGACATTTTGATACTCAATTTTTTTCCATTTTTACAAAATCACTCATATCGACTTACTCAAATAGCAATAATTGTGACAATTAAAAAAAAAAACGGTTTTTATTTGTGACCCATATTTTGACAGTAAACTAGAGAAACATTATTCAATCGCTTTCTCACAAATGTTATATTAATTAATATCACTGATTTATTTTGATATATTTATTATTAATAATAATTCATAATATTTAATGAATAACAGATTTTTTTTTAAAATAAATTATTATAGGAATTATAAAAGTAAATAAATTGAAATGAAACATAAATTCTTTGGAAACTACAAACTACATAATATTTTTTTTTTTTTTATAAAAGTTTAGTTAAATATTTCAAGGCACTTATCGTTTTTATTTTAAATTTTCTATTTCGAAAACCCTGTACTTCAAATAGTTTTATTTTATATTATGTTTATTAAGAGCACTTGTTTATCAAAATAACCGATAATTAATTATTCAGTAAGGCAATGGAGGCAACAAAGTATTGTGTCTTTGCAAACTAGTTTATTTTGAAATTTTTTTTTAAAGTCATAATTTAAAATTTTTGTATGTATTATTCATGAAGAAAAATATAAAATATTTACATTTAATAGGCAACTTGTTTGCCTTTTAAGTATGAACTGTTGCAAAAAATCAATAAAAAGTATCGAATTTGTACAAATTTTAATTTTATAAAAGATTCTACAACATTTTTAATTACTGTTGCAAGTTTTAACAAACTGTAAAAGGAAAAAAATTTGTGGAACAACTGTCTTGTATTGTTAGCCAACAGGGTTGCTATTAAATACTCGTAAAAAACAGTTTTCACTACTTTTTAAGAAATCCATTTTGTATAACAGCGTTTTTGCTTCTTCTATATTATGTCATTTATAGATAAATACTCATCTAAAAGTTTGTATGTGACTTAATTATGGATATTGTAATTATTTGACACCATCGAAAAGTTTAATAAGTGGGACATTCTGTATTTCGATAACATATTCAAACCCAAATAATCCAAAGCATTGGGTAGCTGATCATTGATTATACAAAAACTAGATAGTCAGGCGAAGTATTGATCAAACTTCCTCTCAATATGCCCTGGTTTCAAAACGGTGCAACGCTATAATGCATCGAGTCTCTGGACCAAAATGGCCTATTGCAACCCAGCTTATTTTATTAAAAAATAGGACAACAATCAAAAACAGAGGTAAACAACCACTTGAGCGATGGACAATGGGCATTTGGTTTTATCACGTATCGGACGTTTTTCTATTTTAAAAATGCAAAAGTGATTATTTTAAGCGTGTGGGCATCGCAAATGCAATTTTATTTCTAGCTAGCTCTAGGATTCACACCATTGTGGCGATACATCGTTATAAGACCCCGATATATGCCACAGTACTTCGCTCGAGAGTTTGGTTTTTTCCTCCACTAAACAGGTATCCATTATATAACCTGCGTTTACCTAGCAAGCGCATGTCTAATACTTTTATGACCTTTAATATGGTATGGAATCTGGGAGTATTTGCATGAGAACGCTCTACCGCTAAACTAGCCTACTCCCAACCAATTTGTACATGGATATTTAAAAATAGAGTAAAATCGACATCGGTATCGGATTTATCCAATGATCATTTTACATTATTTTAAAACGGAAATAAAGCAAAAAACCTTTATTTTGAATTCATAATGAGCATTGAATTCAGAATGAGCATTATTTTTTGATGTTCAGATATTACTGTACTCTGACCTTAAAGATATTGGGAAAATATTTTAACCATGATTTAACATTTATTACAGCCAACTGTCACACATAGGTGAAATTCTCGTAATTTATGGCCAATATTGATCAAAATGAAGTTTCTCAGATTAGGCAGTAGTAACGTAAATTAGTAACAAGGCAGATGACGCCACCTTATCAATGACTTGTCAAACGTTTCACACATTATATTTAATTACCCACATGTTTGATTTAAACAGTAATTGATGATGCAGTATTTAGTGCCTATTAGGATTAAACCATTATGGATTCCATGCCTTCAAGTCAATATATTACGATTGTAATGATATATTATTTTAAACACAAAGCCTATACTTTGTAGGTAATTTTTTTTTTATCTCAAAGCAGAAAACTTGATAGTCAATCCGTTTTTTGAACATTTTATTAAATAACATTTCAGTAGCTTTCAAATTATACTAAATTTGGTTGCATCTACTTGCGTCACCTGAATCGCTGGGGGAATAGTAAAACAATAAACATGCGTTAATACACTTCATGTAATATTGGCCCACTTTTAAGTTTCACCTATGTGTATCGTACATAAAAAGTAAAAAAGTATGTTTAATCGTACACACTGGAAATTAACAGTTAACAATTTACCTAACTTATAAAAGCAACGTAATTCAATCGCAAAGAAATCAAATAGTTCATTGCTCGTCATCTTCACAATCTGTAAAATAAATCGATTCATCACTACTGCTATCATCATCATCATCATCACCCACGCTACTTCGACCGCATTCACTTGGTGCTGCATTCTTATTATTTACTGGTTCGTCTGGTTCAATCGCTAAATCAGCATCGTCAATGATATAACCTAAACTACGCAATTCATCCACAATAACTTGTTTTGTTTTTAGCCAATCTAACCATTCATTAAAACTGACATCATCTTGGACACCACCATAACGTGTTGGTAAATATTTTGGATCGATATGTTGGTGCAACGATTCCATATCATCACCATGCATATATAACTTATCACGTGCTTTTTGATTTAAAAATGGTTTCACACCGCTGTACATCATGTCAAAATACCAGGATTGATACAATATGTGGACAGCTTCGATTTTCATTGTGCAACTTTTCTGGAAAACAAAAGAACGGATTCCTTTTTAACATTTCAACTGTCTTTCTCAATTTTCTATAGGAAAAATACGAGCTCAGTAGCCGATCGATTAAAGACACTAACACCTCTACACGCTAGGCTACTTAGACTGGGAGGTTGTGGGTTTGAATCCAAGAAACGGCAGTGTGATCGATTATAATTAACGGGGCGCGGTTGATTGGTCAAAATGTCGATGTTTGGATAAGAACGAAGCACCAATTCTACCAATTATTTATATTTATTTGAAAACGATGGATTTTTCAAAAGAAATTCGGAGATTTCTGTTTGGAAATGGTTGTACAGACTGAAACATGTCATGATGATATTTTTGTTTTAAACATTTTTTAAATGTTTAATAAAAATTAAAATTATGCAAAATAAATCCTGAAGTTTAATTTCTTCACCTTAAATTCCACTTTTATTTTAGCGCATTTGACATAAAAAAAACAATCATTAAAACATTGGTCCATCGAAAAAAAGGGTAAACAAAAATTGTCTCAAAGTTGGGTCCGGCCACATTCTCATGCTGAATAGTTGAGCTGTTCTCAACATAATGCTATTGACAAAAAGCGGTGTGCGATTTTGCATACTCAAAGACCTGCAGATTCTGCTCTAATAAAGCATATAATATTAAAAAAGGACTCTCACAGCGACTTCTTATCAACCCATTTTATTTTTTCTAAAATATTTTTCATTACTAAAAATTCTAACTTACCGTTGCAAATTCTAACATTTTCATTGCCATTGCAGGCGTAACTTGCCACGTATGATTCAATGATAGACCTTTTAAATCTAATATACATATGCCACCTAATATTTGACACCGTGGCTCTAAAATACCTAATTCCAATGTTATCACAGTTGCTTTGAATAATTCATCAACGCCATATTTACTTGGATTCCAGTTTCCTTGAACAAACAAGTTTATTTATTTTAATTATGTATATTAAATACATAAAATTTTAGTTTTGAGGTCTCCTTAAATGACACAAATTAATTGATCAGTGTTTGTCTCATTCTATAACTTAGATAATTTTAATAACTTTTGTTGTATTAACACATTTTATCACTTATAGAAATTTACATCAATGCATGGATATATACTCGTTTATGTAACATATTAATTACGAGTTGTATGATGGAAAGAAGATATAATATATCTGTCGAGAGTCGATCACATGATCTTCTAATTGGCAGACGGATGTACAACCAATGAAAATATACCATAACGGTAAGAGGCAAGCCCCCCAAAGTTTTTGTTATCTTACATAGATAATTTAAATAATAAGGAAAATGTGATGTTTTATTTTATAAGCTGTCATGTGTATATATATTTAAAAATAATTTTAGAAAAATGAAAGTAAATTAATAATAATAATTAAAAAATGAGTATTCTTACCTACACGATAAATCATAAGTCGATGACCATGTTGATCACGATAAGGTGGTACTGATAATACATCATCGTCACCAATAAATCGTAAATCTAATGGACGTATGTCTCTATGTAAATGTGGATTATTTTCTTTAAATGAATAATATCTACAAAGCTGTAAAAAGAAAATGAGTTTTTTTAATTTATTGAAAATTGAGATTGAACCAGAATAAACTATGGGGTATTATTTGAGGAAAGTGGAAATATTTGCTTGCCCATAACGCGACAATAAAGAATTTACTCTATGTTAAAAACCGATAATCATCGTATTTTGTCCTTCTGATTTAGAAATAGCAGTTTTCCAGGTATTAAATGAAATTTTTATGTGAATTCTTTGAAAATTTGGATTGAATCAGCTTAAACATTGGGGTTTGAGGAAAGTGGAAATATTTGTCTCTTCATAGTGTGATAATATAGAATTTGTTGTCAATTTAAAAACCAATAATCAGCAGATTTTGATCTTCAAAGTTAGAAATTGCAGTGTTCTGCAGGTAAAAAAACCAAAATTTTTGTTGAATTTTATGTTAAATTCTCCGAAAAATTCAAATAAAGGGGGGGGGGGTCAACGAACGATACTGTTCATAATTTAAGTGAGTATATTATTTTAATAGAAAATTCACTTCATGATTAGTTTTTTTGTATTAATAGTTCTCCATCTTAATAATCCTAGTAATTTTTCAAGAGAAAACTATACGTAACAGTAAATTGCATCAGATATTTGATGGATGAACACCAAAACGATTTCTTTTTATTTATTAAAACACGTAACATCTTGAAATACATTTTGAAATACAATAAAGTAATTATTATAAAATATAAATTAAATATACTTACTAATCGATGCGCCTTTGGAATATTAAATTTCCTTGCACGTAAGAATTTCAATAAAAATGCATCATCAGTTCGATGTGGATTACATTGTTCTTGATCTGTAAATAAAATAGAAAAATAATTTTAATATATTACATGTCTCTCTATATATAATAACATAAATGCATTTATTTATTATTTAATTTTAATCGTATCGATTGATAGAAGTGTATTATAATTGATATAACATGCAATTGATTTAAAATTTAATAACTTTTTCATAATTGCAATAAAGATTACAAAATATATCTTTATGGACGCGATCTAATACAATTATTTAATATATATTATTAAGTAGAAATTATGACTTGAAAATAATTAAATAAAATTTAATTTTTAATATATGACAATTTTAATATGAACTAGAAAGTATAAAATAAATTAAACACTATTCTATTTCATTTTTTCAACACGATTCTCTGTAAATTTTCCTACAATTTATATAAATTCATGGTGCTAGGAAGAAAAATTTGGTGCTAAACTGTTTAAGCAATTATAAAGAATTGTTAAATTCAATCAAGAAATGAATTTTAATATTCTTTGATGAAATAAAAAAGTGTTTTGAATTTTCAATATGGAGTTAATATTTTTGGACATATGCATTTTAACGGTTTGAAAAATTTTGATTTTGGTTAATTTTGATCCGTTAAAAATATATAAAGAGAAAGCATAAAATATAAAATATATATTTTTTTATATTCCTTAGACAATACTTAATAATATCCTTAAGTGAGTAGGTGTTTTTGTTAGAGACCTCTACAGGTTCTATTGATAAATGTAATATACATTGTATTTTTTTCTCGCATAAACAATTCAAGAAATATAATTTATCAAAATGTTATGAAATTTAGTAAGCACAATTTTACCGCTTATGAAAACGGATAACATGTTGTAGAGTTTTCGCGAAAAGGCATTCTGTATTATAAAATAGAACTTTTTAATTTAGAATCCTTTTTTCGGGATAAAAATTCGTCAACATGCCCTATGTGTTTTCATGTCCAAATTGTGCATATCACATTTCATAACATTTGGATATGCATTTTTTGAGTTATTAATGCACGAAAAATATACATTATAGATTCTCTTTATTAATGTATATCTTTTTATTATTTGTTACGCGTATGCGACGCAAGAGTCATAACGAAACAACGATAGTAAAACAAAAGTGACGAATACTGCGTAATAAATAATTAAAAAACACATATAAAAATGAAATTCTCGTTTGTGGATATTATTGAATATTATATAAAGAACACAAAAAAATAGATTTTCTTCTCCAAAAGAATTAGTACATTGTTTATTCAGATTTCTTCAAACAAAATATAAAACTACATTTCCCTCAGGCAACATGCATTTAAATCATCAGTAGGACCTACAGAGAATTACGTTAAAAAATTCGGAAGGTGGAACTTCATCAAACTGGTTTAATTTATACTTTATTCGCAAAAAAACGTCTACCACTTGACTATTTAAAATATTTTAATAATTTTGAAAATACAGACTTAATGATTACGTTGTTGTTGATTTACGATTACCAAAAAAAATTATATAATTATAGACTTGGTATTATTTTTTGGATTAACCTTGAATTGAGTTCAAATACATTATCCAAAAATTTATTTGCATTTTTTAAAAATTATATTTTGCGGTTTCAGTACAAAATAATTATTTAATTATTAAATATTATGTGTAATCATAAAAGTACGCAAAAAAAATCATATTAATAAATCATAAATATGATGTCTAAAAAAAATTAACAAATGTAATTTTCTTGCAGACATTACACCATGTCATCATAATTTTCCTATAATAAAATTGCAAAAGATTTTTTATCAGATAGTTTAAATGCTTGGTTGGAGGTTGTAGTCTCAAGGTTGAATTTATCCCAAAAACTATACAAATCTGACCATTGAATGGAAACTTAGTTTATGTACGCAATTTTATTCAAAATGTTTCAAAAGAGTTCGCATGTTATCACTCTATTGCGAACGTCAAAAATACCCACTTTTATCTCAACTAAGTCTCTATAAAATAAACACTTTGTAAAATTTGTATGGTGCTCACAATATGTAACACACGTAAGACGGAATTAATATGAAATGATCGCAATTAAAGAGAAAATTTTTGAAAAATATTCAGTGGCTGCAAATGTCAACAATTGTGTGTTTGGACACAGCATGATGAAATAATATAAAAAAGAGCATATCTAAAGAATATACAAAAGAACCGGAATCCAGCTGATTTTGATTTGAAATGAATTATTTTAAATTAAATTTTAATGAATTATAAATTTTTTTCTTTCTTAATATTCAGTTACTACAAAAATGCTTCCTGATTTATTTAAGAAGTCGTTGACAATGCCCATGTCCATCAAATTTATTTACTATAATATTATTTGAAAATCAATTGTAAATTATTTCGCTTATTTATTTTTCATAATCAAAAATAAAGGAAACCCTACTGAGAAATATGGTTTTTGAAAATATAAACATATTTTACAAAGTTTTACCAAATGGTATCAATTGGCATTTATTGGATATAAGAGAATACATTCATCCAACATTTCGTGATTTTTGTGAATCGCGAAAAATAATAGTTATTTTACGATTGGAGAGATAATTTTCAAGGTTTCGGTTATAATATGCCCGAAATATTAACCAGCGGATCAGATTTCGGGTGATATCTAAAAATCTACCCATCTAATCATAAAATAGATTTTTTTGAAATCTATAGGTCAGAATAACCTTACAAATATAATTTTAGCGAAATCACAGATAACTAATTTTTCTCGATTCTTGGCTATTGAAGCAAATATAGTATATAAGCTGAATTGTGATACAAGCAGGAATTTTTCTTTAAGAAAATTGGATAGTGTTAACCTTTTTAGTTTATACAATTCACCTTCTTGTGTTACCAGATAGAAGGCCTAGCGAAATGTACCATCCCACATAAAATTTACGTCTTCTCTAATTCGTAATATCATAAAAAGATATTAAAAACATCTTTTCAATTGTATACCAAGGTAACATCTTAAAAAACATCCAAATCTGAAAGACTTCAAAAAGAAGTATTTATTAAAACTACTGTAAGATGTCTCAATTATGACATCTTGATGATTTTTTTTAAGAAGTCATAATTAAGACCCCGGACTGATGTAACGTAATTACAGACCTTGACCAATCAATAAAGTAAAGCAACAGCAGTCACAGTCAGTATTTGGATGGGTGACCACCTAGCAGTACTGTGTACTGTTGTTGTATAAAAATAATAAGCCTCTTTGGTTCATGGCTATGTGGCTGAAAGTAGCTGAAGCCAGAAAAAAGTCATAATTAAGAACTCTTTAATTAGTCTTTTTAGAATTATGATCACTATAAGTCGGAAATATAGGCTCTATAAGTCGGAAATATGAGCTTCTGTTAGAAGTTTTCATCCTGAATCCTGTAGGAAGTTTGATCAATGTTTGTGTGGTGAACGTGTTACACAAATATGCTGCAAAACGTACAAGAATTATGACCGACACAGCAAAGGCGCTGAGCATAATTTTCTATACATGTTTCTAAAGTGTTCTGATTAAATTCGTAAATTTATTTCACTGATGAAAATGCCGTAAATTTTCCTGTCAAAATCTTACATGTAAATATTTATGATATTATCAAACAGAACCCACAATAGGCTTACCCTTTTTGTTCGTTTTTTATATGCCAAACAATTACGTATGAAATAATTATTCTTCCAATTCAATACATATTTGTTTCAAATAATTTTAGATAAAAGATATATAAATTATAAAAAAAAAATAATTAACAGAGAAAGTATTATTATTATTATATCTATCTATCTCAATGGTAAAATTAAATTTGTTTAAATAAAAAGGTTACTTTTAGATTTTGATTAAGTGAATTATTTATAGTAATTAATAAAAGACATACTTTAATGTATGGCCTATTACAGTAGATTACATTTTTGTTAAGACCCATACTGTTTAGACATATGAAAGGCCAGCGCTCACCATCAGACAGTCCTATAAGAAAATCTGATCATACTTAAGAAAAAAATCTTAATCAAGCGCATATCATCGGATACGTATAGCAAACCACAATGAACCAATGAACTTTCAAATATACTAAATTAATTTTTTAATTTTTTGACTAACAGGTGGGCCTACTTCAGATAATATCGTAAGATTTTCTGATCAGAATTTTTTATACTACTTCAGGCAGCATTATATGATCAGAAAACTTTATAGTGTGCCCTGGCCCTTATATGTCATTCATAAATATATTTCTAAAAATTGGTATATAACTTAACCCTGATTAGTTTTACAATTTTTTCCTCTACGAAACTTGACTCTGAAAAGTGGGCCATTTTCGTTTATGTAGCCCGCATAATTTTCAATTGATCTCACAAGCTTCAAATTAACGGATATCTATTTTTTGTAGCCAATTTCAATTACAAATGTAAAATGCATTTTGTCCAACATGTGACAAAACGGAATATTCTTTGCCCGAAAAAAACATATGTCCACCAATTTTTAGGTTATGGGAGTGCAAATTTTAGAAACTTCAAAAATAAACAGCTTAAATTTTAGAATTGTTGTTGAGGGAAAAGTAATTACACAGGCGCTAAAGTCATATGTTAATTTTTGATGGGTAGGTATTTATTACTGATATGGTGTCCAATTGGACATCTGGACTATTATTCTTAGGGTTACTACGGCGAAGTCATTAGTTAATCTAGTATGCTAATAATAATGGAAGGCATGGTATAGATCAGTAATCCCCAAAATATGTTGGTAGCGTACAAATAAAATAAATTTTCATGCCACTCAGGTCGTGATGACTTGATTTAAATATGCGGGGCTGCCTTTCGGGACGTGACCTGTAGCAATTGTTGCCCTTGCTAGGTAGTTAATCCGATTCTGATAATTATTACCCCTTACCAATGCCTAATTACAAATAAATACAAATATTAGAAAGAATACGTTTGGCATTTAGCTGTTGTTACGATATACACTGATTTGTATTAGTATACCTATACAGTAATAGTCATATAATATACTGTTAAAACCAGTGTATACTGGATTATGTGACATGAATAAATTATCAGATCATAATTATGAACCATTTTCAATCAAGTATTGTTTACTCGACTAAATGAAATGATCAATTTGAACAAATTACTAATATTTCCACATGACATGTTGTTTGGGTATTCTACTGTAATTTTATAATTTAAAAAATAAATAAATAAATCATATGCAAACAAAATACTATTAGAAATATTGCTAATATGTAGTAATACTAAAATTACTATTACAGAAACACTTTAATAGATTTTTAACTTTTTATTTTTTAAATAAAAAAAAAAAATAAAAGAAAAAACAAAAAGATTGCAAATAAATCTAAAAGAAATGATTGAAGTATGTGTAATTTGTGTTATGAATTTAATAAAACATTCAGCACAGCCAGCACCTACTAGTCCTACTCCTAGATATCTGTGTAATAAATACTACTTATTTTAATTATTTATTTTTATTAAACACCTCTGATAGAAAGTTTTTGGTTTCCACCATAAAAATATTACAGCTAGTGAAATTATAGACTGGATTGATTATTTTTGAAATTTATACTTCTTTTATGAACAAATGATGTGAAATTTTAAGATGCACACGCATCACCGTCACACAAAATTTAGAGGTTTAGATATATATATATATATTTATATATATATATATATATATATATATATATATATATATATATATATATATATATATATATATATATATATATATATATATATATATATATATTTATTGAATTTTTTCAAATTTAAACTCAGCTTTATTGACTGTGTTTGACTATCCTTCTTCAGTCCTTTTATTATTTTATTGTAAATAATTATTTGCATGCAATTAAAAATTGTTTTTTAATGATGCCAAAGAAGTATAACTTCAGATGCGCATACAAAATTACACACACCCATTTTTTATTTTATATAAATTCTTTTTTTTGTGTAGGACAACCATCTATAAGATTGGCAGAGATAGAACATAGTTGTTATTCTTTTTATTACACAATTTTAATATTTTTTTATTAACTCGCTTTCTTGTATGTCTGTCAGAATGGAATTTTGTAATTAATTTTCAACTAACGTCCCGATCAGCTAGATATTTGAAATTTGCACTATAGCTCAGAAAGTGGATGGCAATGCATGAAAAGAAAACAAACGAACAGGAGATAAGAAAGATTAAGAAAACGAAAAATACGAATAAAATCGTAGAAATAAAAAAAGAATTACATACAATATAGGAAAAATTTTGATTCACATTCACAATAAAAAGCAGAAAATATTAGTAAAATAAAAATAATTTTTAATGAAAAAAGAAGAAAAACAAAAACGATGAGAGAAAGATGGAGAAATCGAAAAAGACGAAAAAAAACAGAGAAAAAAACAGCAAAAAAAAAAATGAAGCAGAAGAATTAAAGTTGACTATACGAAAAATTCCATTCACAAAACCCAAAAAAGTAGAAAATAATACTAAAATAAAAATAATTTTTAATGTAACATGATTTTATAACGGACTAAATAGTATAAAATAATTTCTTTAATTTCAAAGGATAAATATGGAGTGCATGCAGCAGGAATAAAGACTAAATTTTATAAATATTTTACATTTTGCTCGAAAAAAAGAAATCGTATTATATAAAATGTAAATATTGATTAGAGTTTGTATAGGTCTAATATTTTATAAGTTAGTTAGAATTGGGGTTAACTTTCACCCAGAAGTTTTCGAGACTGTATAAAGCTAAAGCTTTGTGCCCCGTAAAAAATTGATAGAATATTTAAATAGTTTGCCGTTATCAAATTAGACAAGAAACTAAAATATGCCGTTAAATCATTTGGACAGTATATACAATTTGAGTTGCAATTTTTAATAATCACAGGGTTTAATAAAAGTCTCGTCCGAGAAGAAGCTTGATCAAAAAGATAATATAATCGGTTTATCTGACAGGTTTGCATATTTAAGAATGGTTATATGAATTTCGTTGATTTGACGACGGATTTGAGTCATAATTCCAATTCCAATTATAAATCAAGTCAATAGTTTGTGCCAGCACCTCTTGGAGCCAAATTAGACAAGGTCTACGGGGATTTTACCTCTTATATTCACTCTACCATAAAAATACCTATACGATATTTTTGTAAGAGTAAGCACGGGTATTTACAGTTTAGCTAAAACAAATCTGGAAGTTTCTTAACTTTTAAGTATACCTTATGGTTATACTACTCAGCTGATATTACAGGTCGATTTTGAATGAATTTAAGTATTTGGGGATCATTTACTACGGAGCTGCAAAGTTTCTGTCCTCTACGCAAACCGAGTGATTAACATAATTTCCAAATCGAATTAATACTTCATATAGTAATTAAAAATTTAACTGAATTCTTAATCAGTTTAATCAGTATGTTATAAATCTGATCTCTAAATATCTTATGCATAACGTTTAGTTTAATAATATTATTAAAATTATGTTATTATGAATAATTATGAAACTGTATAATATTTTTAGATAAAAATTAATATATTTTTTTTTTTTTTATTTTTGCTTGTTTGGAAATTAAAATGTTGAAAACTATAGAATTCTCTATTTTATTTTACTAATAGAAATTAATTTCTTTACCCTAAACTAAAGATCGAAATAAAATCTGAATTATTATATTGTAAATATCCAAAAAAAATTTTTATTAAATTTTGCGGTAATTTTGTTGTTTGGTTATTTTATCCGTGAGTGTCTTATGTTTCGGTTATTGTGGCATCCGGTTATTTTGTCGTTAGGTATTTTGTCCTTTGGTGAATTTGTCATTTGGTGAATATTCTAACCTTCGGTTATTCAGTACATGGATCTGTGATTAATAGAGAAATATTGAATAGTACTAGATATTATGTATATTTTTTGAATACATTTGTCGAAATATTTATTTTGATTAGAATGTAAAGCCGGGCGCATATTTCACAGCACGACGCGACATGAAAAAGCGCGATTTTTTGCAACAAAATGAATGGACCAGCGCAAATTGATGACATGACGCTACGCAATGCGATTGGCGAGACGCGAAAAACGCGTGGCACAGTACATGAGACACAGTTTCATACGTCCCACGTTTCTCGAGTATACCAATAAAAAACTAATAAATAAAAACAAAACACAAAATAAACAAAATCTCATGTCTACTGGGCGAGAGAACTGCGTGACAATATGTCGCGTCGTTCTGTTCCACAATACTCGCCACAATATGCGCCAGAACTAAAAGGTCATGGCTTCATGTTTTTAAAATGGTCATTGATGTGTAGGCTGTATTACACGAAAATATACAATTGTTTTTTTTTTTTTTTTTTTTTTAATCTAAGCAAATAAAATTATTCTCATAATTTATGCTACATGGTACAATTCTTTCTGAAATTATTATAAAAATTGATTTATAAAAGATTATAAATTTTATATGGTTTCGAAGTGTTATTAACCGGTATTTAGTACAAACCATGAGTTTATTCTCTCATATGAAATTTGTCTAAATAATAAACCGCTACTTGCATTCACGATTACTTCAAAAACTAACGTTTAATTGATCGCGACCTTAATACTTAATAGGCGGATTGAAAAGCAATAACATTCCATTTTCCTGATTTTAAAATATTCAAAACCAGCAAAACTGCGGGGCTAAGACCAAAATTGTGAAGCATGAATTTCGTTTCAAGGTAAAATATCTACAACAAAATGCAATTTTTTAAGCCTGACATGAATAGAGAAAGGAGTAGATTTAAGTATAAAAATTAAAAACGTTTTATTTCGAGGAAGATATTCAATTTATCCGTGTAGACTAGACGGATTTTTACGAATAATCATAATTAATGTAAGGTATGTTTCAGTCCAATCAGACAGTATGTGAGCTTGATTTATTTCAAACAAAATATCGATTAAATAAAGAAGAAAAAAACGGATACAAATTAGGAAAATAAATATTAATCAAAAGAAATATTTTCCTGTTTGTAAATAATAAATGTGTTGAAATTTTACAAAATTGGCCTTGACGAAACGTAATTTCGATGTTGCAACATTTTCCTGTTATTTTAAGAAATCACAGTAATTATAAAATTTGGTAAAATAAATTGTTGCACCTTTTTTTTTGTATAACGATAGTATAGGATTTAGGTTTGAAGACGCCCTAGGCCCGAGACGGTATGGCGCCCTTTTTCTTTTGTAACAGTATATATATTGTGTCATGAGCCTGGCAAAATAAAAAATTTATGAGTCAACTTACACTTGCATAATTTATCATGGTGAATTAATGTTTTGTTTCATAATAAAGCGCAAACAAATATTAAAATTAAATTTTGAATGAAAAATATGAAAAAAATCTAAAGTCGTAAATAAATAATATGCAAAAATTTTAAAAATATTTTTGTTATATATTTCAAATTTTTGTACTTGCCTGATTAATTATTTTAACAAAGAAATCCTACCCTCAAAATGGTACTACGTATCGATAGTAACAGCTCAATAAAATAAACTTTAAAATTTGATCTTATAGTTTACAGAAAACCCAATCGATTTTTAATTTTAGCCATCTTGAAAATTTTGGTGCCCCTCAAAATTTGCCACCCTAGGCCCGGGCCTCACGGACCTCAGTCTAAATCCACTACTGTATAACGAGCCAATTATTTTTCCCAAACATTTCAATTTTATTTCTAATGTTAAAATTAAATTAGGATGAAATTATAATTAGTTGAACAACTTTTTCCGTTATAAAAAATCTTAAACGTGAACCGTTTCCTTTTTTGGTGGCCGAAAATTTTTTGACGGTTTCCACAAGCCTCAAAATGACAGACAACGTAAAAATTGTGAGAAATAACAATTTTGATGTTTTGGACAAAGACATTCCGTTTTCTCTCGTGTTGGACAAAATGGTTTTTGCATTTGATTTATTATTATACCTTTCTAAAACAATAAAAAAAATAGATGTTCGTCAATTTCAAGCTTGTAGGTTCAATCAAAAATATCGATTTATGGTTTAAGAAAGACAATTTTCAGTTTTGAATGCGACAGATTGTTTTCCCAAGACACCTCCCCTTCTTGAAACATTTTGAGAGTTTTTTGCCCGTATTTAGAGCTTTTTGTCGAAATTATGTGTATTAGCGTTTAAAAGATTATTTTAGACGCATTTCTAGTAGAAGTTTTACCAGTGAAAAGCAGGAGATAAATTTGACGACGTCGCAGTTTAAAAAAAAAAGGATTTTTAATGAGCGCGTAATTGAAATTTTTAATAGATATTTACGTCTTAAGACCCTTTGAATCAATATATAACTTTTTAAGTTAATGGTCTTAATGAATCTGTGCATGGATGTAATCATTTTGCTCTTAAATAAAAATACAACGGCTTTACAACATTCCCACAAAAAGTAAGCAGAATTCGGGAATGTGAAAATAAACTATGATTTTTAAGGACCAGGGGTTTTTAGTTTTAAAAATTTCGAATTTTCCCCTAAAAACCAAGAGCAATTAATTGCATTTTGGTTAATTCAATGTTAATGTAAATATTCAGTTGATCTGCCACAAAGAAATGACAAATGAGAAGAAATTATTGAATTTTCACCATTGCGGCAAATCATGTGACAAAAAATGCAAACTGAAAAAGTTGCCAATAAAACTATTTACCCCTTTTATATAATCTGTCAAATAATTTTTTTGGCGAAATATGCAAAGGTTGCAAGTATTTTGAAACAGTTTAAGACACCAAAAAAACTAATAATCCGCAGTGGAACGAACTAATTACAAGCATTTAAAAATAATGAAGTCGAAATTAACAATTAAGACATTTTGAAAGCGTTTGAGTAATGTTAAGCGTTTGAGTAGTGTATGAATGAAATTTTATCCTTTTCTTAACATTGAATTTAATTCTGCCCAGTTCGTTTTGGATTCCATAACGTTTTTCTCAAAAATTGCTGACACAATTACCTTCAAACAACACCAGTTCATTTTATGTTTATTATTTCTGTTATACATTGTATATAAAATTTCCTTATCTTCAAAATACACCATGACTCTCAATTAAACATTGTACACACATGCGTACTTACCTAAATCTAAATCCAAAATAAAGAAATTAGTAAAATGATAAGTAAATTATATATTAATCAACAAACTTACCGAATATATAATCTCGAAATTCTTCGATAAATTGTTTTCTATTTGCTGGTGTTTCACCATACGATATTCTAGCATATTCTAAAACACTTTCTGGCGGTTCACCCAAATCCAATTCAGTTTTCGGTTTTTCATTCTCACCGTATGGCATGGTATGTGTATTTAACTAAGTATTTTTTTTATCGAATTTTAATTAATTTACACTTCATGTGAATTATTATGTCTCTTGATCGATTAAAAAAATATCAGCCAACACACACAAGTTCAATTTTGTCGTTGATAATTCTAAAAATATAAAAACAAAAAGTATTTTATTATTGTTATTTTTAATACTGTTTTTGAATTAGTCAAGATTAATATTTTATCAATATTTTTGTCATTATCAGTTTAAGTCGTCATTTCAGTACAATATACTTCGGATGCTAAAACGGTTCATATGGCTGATAAACGTGCCCAAAGCTAAATGGGGTGAAATCTCAATAAATTTCAAAAAAGTTGTTAAACAAAAAAAAAATATATATATAGTATATGCTTAATTAAATAAATAATATATTTAAATAATATATGCTAAATTATATTATTAAATAATAAAGAAGGGATAACTTAATCGTCACAAGTAGAGGAAATTTTTAATAAAATATTCTATAAAAAGTTATTTGTTCAATTATTTTCATGTTAATTGTAAAGCAAATGTCAAATAGAAATTACTGAAAATCACTAAGAATAACATTTAATTGGAGTTATTGTTGTGTTAGGTTGAGAGAATAAATAAAATATTAATAATTAAAAACAAAAATGTAAATATAAATAATGCTTCATTTAAATTTTTAGATAAATTGTGACAAATTTTTAATGTTAAATGATATACCATCTACAGATTTATATATATGTAACATTTGATTGTAGAAGGGTCGAAAATAATGCATAGTGTGCGATCTGTCATATTTATGGATTTAAAATTAATATTTAGGTACTTTTCAAGGCTTCTATGGAATTGATTTTTAATTTTGAATTTCATTTATTTGTTTTGTGTTGTGTTTAATTATAAAACAAGGTGTCACTGTGAACTTCATTCAGCATCGATTGCCTCTTTGATGCCCGAACTAGCTCAGATATATTTATTTTGTATTAAATATGCCGTGGTGAAGATAACCAATAAGATACTAGACCAATAATATTCTGATTAAAGACTTTTTTATGGAAAAAAGTGAGATAGGAAATAGAGTTTAAGATATTTTTTTAAATAGATTTTTTGAGTTAGAGACCACTGTAGGCTCTATAATAAAGCCAGTCATGAATGTAATATACATAAAATTTTTTAAATTTCAACTAATTTATGGTTTTTTCTATTAAGTAATTATTAATTAAAAATACTCTAAATAACCTTAAAAAGAAGTTCGTGAATTAAGGTAATTTAGTGTATTTTTAATTAATAATAATTACTATCTTAATTGATCGACAAGGTTCCCAAATTTTTGTATTATATAATAATATATTTCATTAACTAAAAAAAATTGGATGGTTATCTACTAATTTATATTTTTTCTATAACCGCCGGGGGTCCTTCCTTGATGAACATGTTCAATGCCACGATTTGAAATGTCAAAGTCATAACCATCACGTTTTTAGATGGAATGGAATAAATAATTGAAGATCGATGCGTATACTGAGGTATTGAACATTGAGATAATATGACGAATTAAAAATTTACATATTATGAGTAGTATTTTTATGAATATATCAATAACCATTTATTATCTTAACTATCTTAAAATTAAACAAAAAATCTCAATGCACTTCAAATTAGATTCCTAATATTTCAGGGTTAAGTTGTAGTCTAATTATGCGTAAATTAAAAATTTAAATTAATTGACCACATTACGTTTTAGTGTTAGTGTTATTTATAACTCAGTATTATTTTATATTTTATATGTTTTTTTGTTCGGTGTGACACAGCGTGACGGGACATGGCAAAATGCTATTTTTCATGTCATACACAAATAACAATGTAACAGCGTAAATTAACAACACGATGCTACGCAGAGCAACTGGTGAGACGTGACAAAAGTGTGGTATAGTTCCCGAGACACAGTTTCTCGTGCCACGCGTCTCACATTTCACGAGTCTACCAATACTAATAAATAAAAACAAAATACAAAACCAACAAATATACTTGTCTACTTGGCGAGATTACTGTGTGGAAATATGCTTTCCCCAACAAAACACACGCACTTAAATATGCGCCTGGCCTAATAACGATTTTTGACAATAATGGATTTTAACACAAAAAATTAAAAGACTTTTGTAAACCTATATGCCCACACAAACATATTAAATTTTATCAAAATCGGATGAACTGAAACAAAGAGGTAAGTTTCGAGCACTATATCATCTGCAAGGTAATTAATAGATGATATGTTTCGAAAACGGGATAATTCGGAACACCTACACTTTTGCTTACAGAAAATTGTTGTACAGAAATTTTGGAGGTGTGTGCGTTTGTCGGAATGAGCTTGTTGAATGAGTCACAGACCGACGGATTAACAACCGAAATTGAAAGTTGCTCACGAATTTCCAAATCGTTGACATACAAATTTTTTTTTTGGGCAAGAATGTAATATTTTCGATATACATACATATAAGTTGGAAGTAATAACCTAAAATTCGTTTTTTTTTTCTTTTAAGAACAAATTGGCCTGTAGTTTTGCAGTTTTGGAATTTTGACATTGAGTGTTTGATTGTCGCAATAATACAAATTACTATTTCTTTAATAATCTCATTACAAAAAAAAAAAATTTTAATGATAATCTTCAAAATCCATGTCGCAGTAACTTAGAAATACTGGAATAGTACTGTTTTCTGGCGGAACATAAGAAACTACATTTTGAATAAATTTAAACTTAACTCGAAACATAAAATGTGAACGGAAATTTTAATATGAATTGATGGCTAACAAGGAATTCAAGAAAATTTTACTCATTTTAACCAAAAATTTGAGTCTTTTCTTATAGTGTATTGAAGAATCGAAATTTTTTATAGTATTATAAAATTTTGAGAAACTTTATTTGATTTTTTGTTTGCAATTATATTTCATGAATAAGGCCATTCTTTATTATTTGTTCAATGTCTTTTTTTCTCCGAAATGAAAATTAAAAACTGGTGATTTGTGTTTCTGAAATTATACAATAATTGGTCGTATTCAAAAGACGATTTTATTATTTATTCAAAAGTGTAAATAAAAAAACCATACGAAAAATATAATTATCCAAATTAAAAACATTAATTTACCAATCACTCAAATAACATATGAAATGAAATAAACAATAGCAATTGAATCAAGGAAAAAAAAAAATGAAAACATGAATAAAAAATAAAAATTTCCCATCAAGAATTATTAAAATAATTAGTAAGCACTAAAAAATTCATAATAACTGTAATATTAATAATACATGAATTAAAAAAGAAAAAAAAAACTTTTAACTAAATAGAATTGAATAAATAAATTATTACCAAATTAATCAATAAATACATAATAAAAAATAAGTGAAGATAACAACTAACAGAGTTCAATGTTTAAGATACTTAACATATGATTGAATATCTATATTTGGACTATTTTTAATTAGCATTCATAAAATACTATTCAAATCCAGTCTACACAGTTATAAAGTACATGCATGATAATATGTATTACAATTATCTATATGTGTTTATTAGCAAAATTTGAGCAGAATTTTTGGCGAATCTAAATATTTTACGAAAAAAAAGGTTATTAACAAAAGTTTTTTGTATTGAACAAATAAATATTTTTTGTGTGTAAACTGTTCTGCTATGTTTTATAGTTCAAAAGTTGGTTGGATCAAAGATCCATTGGACCACTCACTTTATTATGCTTTATAAGAAACGTCACCAAAATCACGGCTTGTTATCAATTTATGAGGTATTTTTGAGGTGTTACGAGGTATCGCGATGGTGTTCGTGCAGTAATTAGGTCTTTCTATGAACACCTATTTCAAAATTATTTTAGTGCCTTCAATGTCAGATAGCGCTCCAGACTTAAATTAAATTAATATAATATGTATGTCGAGTATAATAAAATAGTACATTCAATATTTTTAAAATTTTTATTTAATTGGTAAGTAATCTTAATTCCAAAATATTCTTATTTTTTTAAAATATTTTACAATAAAGGCATGGGCCGTTAGAAATGAATCAGAATTAATTAAAAATAAACACGCGAAAAATATATTTAGATTTTACAAAACACCGGGATTTAAAGTTCAGACCACATGCATCAATGCAACAACTAGAAATTTAATAAGCATTAAAATTTATTATAATTTATTATCTTAAATTATACAAAATATAATTCAAATTTATTAAAACTAAATTTGTTAAAAGGCCAAAAATCTTTATAACTGTTTTTAGCTTTGTTTCCTAATAATAAGTCCTCACAGAATTGTCATAAATTTTCCTGTAATGAATCAGTAAACGATAAATCGAAAAATTTATGGAGATTATACAAACAATTGAATAGTGTTACATGATTTTGATTTGCTATTTGTAACTTTCGAAGGCCCCCATTAGACATTAGACATATAGATACAATATTTTTGATTTAAAATAATTTTTGAGCAAAGATAATTAGAAACAACGAATAAATTAAAGATTTTTATAAAGACCCGGATTTATGTCAAATTTCTGCATAGCAAATTTCATAACACTTGAATAATTATTTTTTCAGTAATTGTCTTTATTATACATGTCTCATATTTCCCAAAAGTTCTTTAACGTTTCAGTTATAAACGAAAAAAAAAAAATGAAAATTTTCTTGTAATTCTCATTAAGACCATTTCTCTTAAAAACTGTCGCGATATATGCGTTAATCCGTCGATTGCAAACTTGAAAGGGCAATAGAAAATTTGACGGATTTCGAAAAAGGTTAGAATTTCTGTAGAGGAAAAAGATGTTGAGCAATATAGAGGCACCGGACATCAAAATGTTTTCATTCGTTTCAATGGTTGCAAAATTTTGCTATTTGAACAATCAAATGATAAATAAGTTTATGAATGATGTATGATTTAATATAGGAAATTTCTCAAAATTTATTAAGAAATTTAAATGAATAATTATTTATATTTGCAATTAAAAATAATTATTTATGCAATTTCTGCAATCATTCTTACAATTTTCATCCAAATAACTTCAATTAAATGTCATTTTTTAATTTTTGATTGACATTTGCTATACAATTTACATACAAACAATTGAACAAATAATTATATTTACTAGAATATGAACGTTTTATTACAAATTTTAAACACTAGTAGCGCATCAAACTTTTAAAAAGTCCTTTCCACGTACTGCGTATGTATAATTTTTTTAACGTATGTATAGAAATATGGTGGAAGCGCCTGGAAAAAGGAAATAATCGTGTTAAAAGGCGAATAACACGTTTCGATTTTATTATGACAAGGCTTAAAACTTGGACAATCGAAAATCGTCAAGTTTTAAGGCCAGCACAAGCATATATGAAACGAAATTAAAGCTTAATTTAAACTAAATTAAGCTTAAAATAACTAATAAAACACACTTATTTTGAATTAAACAAGTGAAGATACCAACTAACAGTGTTAATTGCTTTGATACTCGACTTATGGTTAATCAATGTAAATCAATATTTGAACTATTTCTAATCATTAGTATTCGTAAAATACTGTAAATATGCAGTTCATTTACTCTTATAGTAATATTAAGAAAATACTCTTATAATAATATTAAGTAGATGTGTATTATTATAATATATGTCGCTTTTATAGTCGTCATACATAATTTGTCAGGGTATATTAATTTTAGTTTAAAATTCGTAATGCTAGTAAATATTGAACGCACAAACAAAATTTTGGTATAGATGTTCAAAGAAACACCTAATTAGTAACTCAAAAATAAAAAGAGATAACGACCTAAAAAATTTTGGTGAAGTATTCTAAACATAATAAGTGACTTTGGGTTCATGAATGAGCAAAATCGGTTCATTTAGTCAAATGGATCCTTGATCCAACTATTACACTATAAAAGAAACAAAATTCAAATACAAAAAAATATTATTTTGAAACAAACAACTTTTGTTCGTAAAATGTTTGGATTCGCCACAATTTAAGCTTAAATTTAGCTAATTATCACATATTGGCAATTGCAAGCATATATAACTGTTAATACTGGATATTTATTTTATTAATAATAATTAAAAATATTTTAAATAATGATATTCAATCATTAGTCGAATATTTAAACAATTAACTATGTTCGTTGTTATCTTCACTTGTATTTATTCAAATTTGAACTGAAATAAAATTAAATCAACATTTTTTTTAAACATTAATTTATGTAATTTTTTAGTTTTTCTTAATCTTATTACAAAAAAAAATATCACTAATTTCGGACATTTTAATTTGTTAGCAAACCACCCACCAAAAAATTCAAAATTAACACCAAATTCAAAATAAAATAAAATATTTCACAATCACCACACAAAAATAAATTTAATTCAACAAATGAAACTATTTTAGAAGCACGTATTCAAAAAAAATGTCCTTAATATGATTTTAGTCATGTAGAAAATTACAACAACAATTACTTATATCGTATTAATAAATATTAATAATAAATGAATTAAAAACAAAAACTGAATATACACAAATATTACCTAAAATTAATCAATAAAAAATTCAAATAATTGCAAATAAAAATAAATTTAATTTTTATTATTATTTTCACAACTTGCTTGGTATATTATTGGTAATCTTTTCTTTACTTTACTGGTTGTATTAAATATTATTAAATTAAGTAAAGAAGCGAATGAAACCTAAAAACTATCAACTGCAAACAATATTTAATTTATATATATATATATAGATAGGTACTCTATGTGTATTGACTATGAGAATTTATAATACAAAGTGGATTTCATTGAAGTTATCCTGTTCAAATGTATGGTGTTTGATATTGAAATTTTATATCTATAGTATTATTTTAATAAGCTTGTTTATAATTGAAATATTCCTATTATGAAGAAATTGTTACATTTTTTATGAGAAACATGTTTATCATGTATTCTAAGTTTATTTATTAGCGTCGATTACAAGGAGGAATATTTGATATTCCTTATCTTTTCATAAGTGGATTATCCTTTTGGAATGAACAAAAATTAATTCTTACGTATATGGGTATTTTTTGAAGTTATACTTCTTTAGGCGCGTTATGAACAAAAGATGAGATTGAAAATTTAAGATGTGCGCGCTTCATCGTCACACAAAATTTACTGGGTTGAAGCTGTTGTTATGATTTATGTTACACTTAATGTAAGAAAATACATATTCATTTATTGAATTTTCAAATTTAAAACTGAGTTTTATTGACTGTGTTAACTATCCTTCTACAGTCCTTTTATTATTTTATTATAATTATGTATTTGCATGCAATTAAAAAAATGTTTTTAAATGAATCCAAAGAAGTATAACTTCTGACGCACGTACATAAGTACATGCTACAAGTTTTTATGTTTTGTTTGTTTTTTTATCCAAAAAAATAAAACGATTGGACCAATTTTGCTTAAAATTTGATTAATTTTCAGTTACGTAATTGCGTGTCGAATGAGATCGTGGAACCTCGATGATATCATTATTTGTTCTCGAGATAATCGAGACGTGCACACAGGCGAGCGTTTGATTTGGGTTCAAGTAACCTTGAAATATTAAAATGTCAAAATTCGAAATTTGTAAAATCAGCCCCATTACAAGAATTTTCAATTGGGAAGCCAACAATTTATACTAAAATGATTATATAACTGATTTTATTATTTAGAAAAAAATATCATTTTTCAAATCATGAATCTGTCATCTACTTGTAATATTCAATTGTATTATATACCAAGTTTTGTACGTATTATTTTATATAAAATCGATAATATAATTAAATGTATCGAGCGTTAATTTATGGTTGTCCATATAAACATAAAAAAATAAATAAGATTTATTGAAACTTATCGTAATAATAATGAGACCGTAATAATTATTATCTCTATCATATCCCAAGTAACCTAAGGATTATCTCATAAGCATGTCAAATGCATTGGGATTTTCTGTTCTATTGCGGTGAGAAAACATTGATAATACTCCGATAAATAAATTTCTGATAAATGCTCAACCATTTAAAGTTTTTTTTTTTTTTTTTTTTTTTTTTTTGATTTTGTTGGTACGATCATTTACGAAACCAAATGTGAAGACTCGTAAGATACAAGAGATCATCATTTTCCTTTCAAAGACATTTGAATTTTATTTTTAGAAATGTTTAAGTTATAATATTTCCGTTTACTGCACTTTAAGCAACAATTTCGAGTTTCATTTTACTATCAAACCTAATTATTTTCCGAAGTATTTAAATTATTTGCTTGAAGAACCCTTTCTAAAATTGTGGTAATCAATGTCCCCCAGATTTCCACATTTAACATTATTTGATATTTAACATATATTCAACCATGACAATTTGGCCTGTTTTTTTTCTAGTTTTCTGAAAGCAATATTTTTATACTAAAATGATGTTCTAACGAAAATTCCCAAAATAAAAAATAAAAGACAAATTTATGAAACAGAAATAAATAGTTGCAATTAAAAATATAAGGAAAACGATTTTCCTTAATTAATGAACGAATTTTACAAATCCACACTGTTTATTTAGAGTTGAATTTCCTACACTTATTGTATTTTTCCTGTTTTATATTTAATAAATAGATAAATTTATAATTTAATAAATAATTTCATATTGGAATGTAACTAGAACGCAGAATAGCCTTATAACTGCTCAGGTTATATTACACATATTGTATGTTCAATACGGAATATCAGTTTAATCTAATATTTAGTATTTTTTTGAAATTCAATAGTCAACGACTCGTTCAAAAATTGACTGATAACTTAACATTCTTTTTTTTATTGACACCTTCATCAATAAGGCCTGGTGCACATTGCGATGCTTGTGCCATAGCACGACGCAACATGGCACCTCGCGATTTTTTGTAAAATACACAATGAAATTGGTCAGCGCAGATTTACAACCCGACGCTATGCAGAACGACTGACTACGGCAAACTCGTGGCACAGTGTCCGAGACACAGTTTCTCGCGCCACGCGTCCCACGTTTTACGAGTTTATAAATTAAAAACTAAAAGACAAAAACAAAACACATAAAAAAACAAAAACACGTGTCTACTGGGCGAGAGAACTGTGTAGCAATATGCTTTCTCCATCATGTCCTGCAATGTCCTGTCCTGAAACTATATTGGATTATTCATACATAAAAAATGTGCCCTTAATGGAAGTAAATTAAGATTTGGAATATTCAGCGGGATTGGTAAAAAAGACCCAGAATGTCTGCTTGTCAGGCATCTGCCTCCCTTTAAGAAAAGCTTTGATATTTTACATCGATTTTCTTAAATTTTGTAAATTTCTTTTGATAGTAAATAATAGTGACAATTTTCTATCGTGTAAAAACAAAAGCTAAAAGTTTTAGCTAAAAATTCTAGTCCCCAGGTTTAGACCAATAGTTTACTCTAAACCTCAAAGATATAAATATATACAACCAAAGCTGGCAAATATTATTATAAACCTCAAAGTTGACTGTATGTTTTTTTGTAAACTAGAAATAGTTTTAAAAAAATTAAACGTAAACATTTAATAAACCGGAAAACAAAATGCAACGATAAAATATTATTAACTGCACTTGCATGTATTCATCGTGACCTTAGACTAATCAACCTAATAAATAAAGATTTCCTGGCATTATCAAAATAATGATAATCGTTATTTGGAAGAATATTTAATTAATTTTTAATAAGTCACGTCATTACAGTAGAATATAATTTCTTACACGCAACATTTATTCTACATGGTATAAAATATAAATTTCTGTCCATCAAATAGAATTTTGAAATCATTATTTTTTTTTGCTTGACTTTCCTCTTATAACAAAGGACAAACTTTTACTATGCCATCGATTAATAATTTCAGATTACTGAACTCAATAACTCTATAAAATATGTAAATACAACAAAAGTTGTTAAAAATATCTAAGTTGTTATATCTGACTATCGCACACAAAATGGAAATTAAATCAAAGTATCGATTTATTATCGTTTCATTATTCCGATTGGCGTAGCACACATATAGAGTGCTAAAATTTGGTAGAGGTACTCGACACGGGGTAAAGTATTTCCCATATCTTAATCTGCCGTGTTCGAGTAAATCCAAACATCCCCGCTTGGTTTCCCCTACCATCTACAAGATAATTTTCAACCAATTTTTCATTAAACGTGTTTAATTATATTAGGTCTCAATTCATTAAAATTAAAATGTAATTGCGCTTGAGATTAAAATGTAATTCGATATAGTTCTAAGCAAAACTAGATTATGTAATTTTTGTAGCTTTCATTGAGGGTATAGTATTAATTTGTAAATGAGTTTCACAGTGTTTTACTGTTTCAATGAGTTTCATACAGTTATTAAATAATCGATTTAATCGTGTCAGCAAACATATCAGTTAATAATTATTACTAATCAACATATCCAATCAAGTGTAACTATAAAAAATTAACAGATTATTTCTGTTTTACTTGTAAATATCGCTTATAACGTATAAATAAATGAACTATCATTAAATTATAGCTATATCGTCTTTATAGTCGAAGAAATAAAGCATGCACTCTCAATTGTTAGCGTGACAAGTGGGATCAAATACTATGACTAAATGCGATTGTGTCATCTGCAATGACATGATATGATGAGCATTGGTGCGCAAAGAAAATGTCCGTCTTTATAGTCGAACAAATAGAGCACTGTACAATCGATTGTTGGCGCTAAATGCGGTATAAAAACGTTATGTCTAATGCGATTATGCCATTTTCAAATTAGCATTGGTGCGCAAGGAAAATGCTGTGTTAAAAATGTATTTCGATGTGTCGATTTATAGAAAATATGAAACACGATCAGTATTGAATCCAAAATGAGCTGAAGTGGAATTTCAAGTTCGTTGAACATCATATTTCGGTTGATTTCTTAATAAAAAATATCAGGAGCTGACGCAGATGACGTGTACTGGGGACTTTTAAGGCCAGGCAAGACATGTTAACATGATATTTGCGTTCAACGACTCTAGAAAACCTCGAGTGTCGATTCATTTCTTAAGAATTTAATACACTTACTCCAGGAAATGAAGGCGATCTTTTTTTCATCGAGTCTCGTATTTGTAATTAAATCACACTTTCAAATGCATTTATCCAAAAAAAAATATTGAACTACTATTGTAGCTCTGTTCAGGAGTTAATTTCCGAAAAATTTCGAAGCATTTATTGATTTATTACTGAGAGAACTGCCACAAAATTTTATACTAAAATGCTATTATTGAAAGCTTTCTTTCGCCGCTTTTAGGAATGATTTCCAAAAAATCGCAAAATATACATTTGCTTTAAATAAAAATATTTCAAGCTGAAAAAACTGAGCTTTGAAACCATATTTCACCCCTTTATTTGTAGGATTTCCAAAAATCTACCGCTAGATGGGATCAGTCAGGGATAGTGTTTATTGGCTAGTGAGTGAGCTTCTGAAAAATGTTTCAAATACAATTTTTTCATGATAATAGAAAATGTTTTTGATCTTGCGTCGATTCAACTGGGAGACTTAACATTTTTTACTAAACTTAACCTTACCGATGTTTTTTTATGGTTTTCCATTTAGTTTGCACAAAAAGAATACTGGAATAGTACCTAATAAAGTCAGCCATAGCTGAATAGTGTTCGTTGAAAAATATTGAAAAAAATATTAAAAATTATTATAAAATATTGTCTTTTTCTTTCTTAGCCTTCAAAAGATCTCAGCATTTGGTTGCATTTTTTTCAAAAACTCATAAAGTATTAAATAGATACATTTTGTTGCAGAAATATTATGCAAATGTATTTTTTTTTTAATGTAAATGCAAATTAAATACAAAACAGTGAATTGACCAAGATTTTTCAACATAATAATGTTGAGTGTAAAAAAGCTTCAGAGCATAAAAGATGGCTTATCTATTTTATTCAAAAGTTAAAAAAATAATAATACAGATTAAATGTATTATTATAATAAAACAAAGAAAACTATTATTAAATAATATTATTTTTTTAAAAATTATTTATTGAATTAATATTATATTCAACAATATTATATATAATTATTATTACTATTATTTATTATATCTAATGTTAGATGATAATATTGGATTATGATAATAATTATTAAATGGATACAATAATTATGATTTAGATAATAATGTAGTTACTAGAGTAAACAAAGCGAATTCTCTAATATCTTTAATTGAATATATTGTGTTAAAACTTGAATAAAAATGAAAAATAATTTAATACATTTAAGGATATCTCATCAATTGTATTTATTAATTAGATTAGGGAGGATTCCATAGAGTAGAAACTTCCTAATAATTACAATTTATTTTTTTATATGACATAGCTGATTAAAATTTTTTAATAACATTAATTTTATTATTATGAATATATTACTTTTAATTCTAAAGTTTTATTTGTCATGGAGAACAAATTTATGTGTTGCATAATTTATTTGTGAACAATTTTTTTTAATAATATTAAAAAATAAAACGGCGTATTATTGGTTTTAAAATCAATCGATATAATTGATAATTTCTATTTTAGTAAATTTTATTATATTTTAAATTTAAAAATTAATCTGTAATGTTGGGAAAAATTGGTGAAATGACATCGAAGTATGCGAAAGACATTCTAGAAACTCAAAATTTGTATCACGAGAGAGTTACAAAACTAGTATTTGACCATTCATCATCAGTTAGACCATTCTAAAAATTAATTCTTCATATATTTATGAGTACATTTCAAATATATTTTTAGAAATTTGAATTTTGCAAAATTTGCATTATCGGTACAAAATCAATAGCTTATATTTCCTATAGAAGTTATTCATTAAATATGATATTTATCAATAATTAATGAGTAATTTATTCTTTTATGATATTATTAAATCAATCAAAAGTTAGATTTTATAATAATTATTATAAAAAATATACTAGAAATATGTTTGTTATTTTACAATGTGGTTAAATTTAAACGATTTGAACTACAACTGTTTTTGGAAATTACATGTTTAATTAATGTTTGTTAATTACAGACCAGGGCCAATCATATTTAAGGTAATAAAAATTATTAGCACTGTACAAATGGTCCAAAAATGTAGTTAAAGTTTTAATGGATTTTGAAAGCCGAAATTAATAAAGTGCATGTAAATTATTATATATAACATAGTATTTGTATGAGAATTTATCGCCTTTTTATGAATGTAAACGTTTATTTACAATAAAAAAAAAGAAATTCATAAATTAAAATCAAAATAAGATAACGATGTGAAAGGTTGGTGTTCTAAATACAAAAAGTGAGTTTAACTACGCGAACGAGTAAAATCGGTCCAATGGATCTATGACCTAACTTTGAAACAATAAAAGAAGAATTTAAACACAAAAAATATTTACTTTTTTGAACCAAGCAACTTGAAATTTATAGAATTTTATGAATGCTAACTGAAAATACTCCAAACAATGATATTCGATCATATATCGAGTATCAAAACAATTAACTCTATTAATTGTTATCTTCACTTGTTTTTTTAATTAATTCAGTCAATTTTGTTTAAATTTTAATCGAAATTCAGTTAAATATAACTTCTAAGATTATTTTAAAAGAAAATTTGAACCACATAGTGAATAAAAATAAAATTATCGATATAAATATATGTATGTATGTATATATATATATATATATATATATATATATATATATATATATATATATATATATATATATATATATATATATATATATATATTATATATATATGTATATATATATAATATATAATTGAAGTAATTTATGAAAATATAAATAAATAAATTACAAAAAATTATAAATAGTTTTATAATAATTATATTATTTATTGTATCACGATTTTTACTATAATTTTTTCAATCAGATATATAGATAAGTCAAACATAACTTTTAAAAACAATACCTAACTACACCAAACCAATCATTTTAATAATCATAATAATATCTACCTCTATTATTAGAAGAAAAATTACTACATAAATATTTTCTTTATTATTCAACTCATTTAAAATCAGTAATTTATGCAATTTTCATTTGCTGTAATTTAATTTTTATACCTTAAAGGTTAAACAATTACTTTAGACTTTAAAATCCACATGTATATTAAATGTATGAAGAAGGTATATTGAATTAAGTCGATAGATTTTAATTGTAGAAATAGACCAGGGTCGAAAATATTTGAAACCAAAAAATAGAACCCAAAAACAAAGTAGATAGAGCTATTAGAGTTATTTGAGATCGGGAATTGGAAGGGTGGTGAGTTTTTAATGGTAAAAAACGGTTTATCTCGATTTTCGACAAAACTACACGTCCTATTGAAAAAAGTTAAATGACAAAGTTGTAGGTAATAGAAAGATCTACAACTTTTGTTTTTGATCCGACCGACATCAAGAATACTCAACAATGAAAAGAAATAGCAAGTTAAAATTCGGATATTTCAGATTTTCAAAATATCTTTTAGTTTAGTAAATAAACAAAATCTTTCAATTAGGTTGTATGTGTCCAGGATCTATCTTTTAGAGTCTTCTCTAAGGCTTAGAGAAATTGACACAAAAACTCAGAGTTGTCCAAATTGAGATATTAACTATCTAAATGTTATGAAATGACACAATGTGGACATGCAATCAGAGAGCGTGCAGGAGATTTTTTTTGGAAAAAATATTCAAAAATATAAGATAAAATTTCGTTTTTTAATTTTGAAGCGTCCTTCAAAGTAAAACGTCATCATTCAGTTTTCATGTGAATGTTGTGCATACCAAATTGCATAACATTTGGTTGATTATTTTTTGAGTTATTTGTAGGTTAATATTGAAAAAAATACAATGTATATTATATTAGAGATCTTTATTATAAATCTCAGTTTTTGAGTTAATTCCTCTTAAAGCGTACTATGTAGATTCTTACCGGCTTAGTGGCCAAGTAAATCAGAATCCCGGAAGCAATTTGATCAATTATAATAAATAAATAAAAATGAGCGGTTGGTTGATCACACTGCCGTCGCTTGTTTAAAAGAACGGAGTAACCGGCTTCACCAAGAATATAATAACAATTTAATTGTGACCTTATACATTAATATACTCTATAGATTCTTAAATTAGCTGAAATCTTAATAAATGACACATGAAAATTTAACTTGTTATGGAAAATTAAATTATACATTTGAAAACATTTTCTAGATGTAGTTTAATTTACTAATCGTGACTAATCGTTAAACAAAGTACTATTTAGGCCAGACTCCCGGTTAAGTGCATTATGAATTCAAGGTAAAGTTACATATTCTCACGTGATTCCTTAATCATTTCAGTCATATAATCATATAAATAAGCGTTTGTATTAAAAATAATGTTAGTTTAATGTCTAGTATCATGTGCCGTATTACAGAAATGGAAAAACGTGGACATTGTTGAAAAAAGTGGTTCACTATCTAATGATTTGAGGTATTTGAAATATTTGATTGAAAGACGAATGGTAATAAAGGTTGCTATCTGAAATTTTGGGAAATATCTTCTGCTATAATTTCCATACGAGTTGCCAAATTTCCATACTATGCATCAGTGGATTTTTTGGTTTCTTTTATTTCATGCAGTGCATTCAAAATAATGCTCTTGTCATCTCTTTTGGGTATATATTTGATAGGTCTTAAGTAACAGAAGTAGGTTTCTGAAGAAGCTTAGGTACATAATTCGGATTATTTTGAAATTTTACTTCACGTAGTACAAATGTCGTAGCGTGATATAATTCAAGAACTAAACGAAATCTGATTGCAGACTTAAAACATGTATAATTAAATTTCGGAGTTCCAATATTAAAAAATGTCGATTTTGACATGGGAATCTGGGAAATGACAAGAAAACAAAGCCAGAATGTAAAAATGAATAGTTTTAGAGGCATTTACTGAATTGTCTGTAATACAAACTTGGTGCATCAATCTGATACTCAAATCGTGAAAGAAAAATATCATTGATGACTAGCAAAGACTGAGAGATCACAATATGAATGTTTTTCTGGTTTAGAATGTGTGAGTCTGGGCTTATTTTAAGGCAAATATACGGGTCGGTCATTTCTATGATGGCTTATTTATTTTTATCAAAATTTACATACCGTGACAAGACAAGAAGTCCGTTTTTCTTTCAATCTGAAAATAAAAAAAAAAACATTAATTTAACATATTTTATGAAACACTCAATGAAAATGGAGTCATGTATTTATAATGTCAGTGTCATTATAAAACTCGTTTGTCATACAGGTTTTTCTCGACTTAATCTAAGAAAATTAATTGAAAAACAATGTTAAACATCTTAAAAATTGTTAAGCCTCAAAAAATTCAAAGCATTCATCATGACATAAAGTTTGATATCGAATTGATAAAAATGAATTTCGATAAATATAAGTTGAAAATTTTATAAGAAACAAAAAATTTTTGATACCCTGATATACCGATACTTTTTGGTACCCTAAAGTAATTATCTTAAGGAACTATTTCTTTTTCCTAAAGGTTTTTTCCAGTTATATCTAAGGTATTGATTTTTTATACTGATTTTTAAAAATATTCGATACCTGAAGGTAACAAATTTTGTAGGAATTTTTTCTAAAAGAGACTGAATCGATCTTGAAGTATCGAAAAAAATCGGTTCCAAAAGAAGTATAGGAAAAAATTTAGTAGTTAATCAATAGGAGAGAATCAATAGTATACAATACCTTGAAATATCGATACTATTGTATCGATATCGTGTCCCTAACCACAATCATAAGTAATTAATAAAGTATAAATAATATCTGATAGAACCTTGGCAATATTTTTATAACTTATTTGTAGGTCAAATGATTCTTTCTCTCATTAAAGTTCTAATTAAATTAAATAACTATAAAAATTAAATAATAATAAAATCTTATATTTTTATATGCAATTACCGTAATAATACATTTTAATTAATGTCGTATCTTTTAACCTTACAAATTGTTTGCATATATATCTATTTTTAAATTTAAATATTAAATAATATTTGCTATAATCAAATTATATAAAATGTAGTAAAAAGTGCATTAATAAACCAATAAAAAAAAATCATTTTTTAAATCAAAAGTATCAATAATTTATTAATTATTTTAATTAAGGTTAACTACATTTTTTTATTACACATTAAAATTATTCTGAACAAATATAGATAAATAGAGATATAGATACAAGCAGAATTCAAAATCGTCTAGCCAGCCATACCATAGACCTCAATTCGTTTGGTCAATTATTTTTCTATTAAGTTTTGAACCTCTGTTTTACCTCTTTAGGGGTCAAACTTTCAAAAATTCTTTCTTAACGGGTTGCCTACGTCTTCTTACAAATAATAATTATTTTTGTGCCAAATGTGAAGGTAATATTCTAAGCGGCTTGAACTATATGTTGCTAGATATATTTTCTTGTTATTAATGAATAAGGAAATTTTGAAACACCTACTTCACGAACAGGCGCGAATCCAGATTCTAATAAAAGTGGTGGGCACCTAAAACCTGAAAATTAACCACATATAAGTTGGGTTACGAGATTTGCTTAGGATCGATACATTATATTCCTTGCACCGAAGCCATTAAAAATATTTTTGACGCCTTAGCTTTATACACTGTGTCGATTCTGGTGGGACGTTATGATGCCAATACTAATAAATTAATAAGCTTGTACTTTGCACACGGAAATTCTAAATAAATACTTGTCAATTCACACATCACAATATCACATGAAAGCATAAATTTCAATTTTGATAAAACTTTTTCAACTTAAAAGTGGCAAAGATAGTAAAAGTTCAATCACCTCTAACCGTTTGACTACTTATACTGGGTGATTGTGGGTTCGAATCCAGGCAGTGACAATCAAGTCGATTATATTAATGAGGCTGTTAATTGATCACACTGTCATCGCTTGGACATGAAAAATCGCGTGTGTAATATAATCAGATGTAGTTTACAATAAATATTGATTAAAATAATAATGTTGGTGGCCTCTGTTAAAGACGAGTATACATGTTATATAGTTTTTAATCGAATTTTTATACTAAATTTGCTTAGAAATTGTACTTAATTTGCCTTTTTTTTATAACATATAAATAACTTACATCTGAAGTAAATTAAAAAACAATTATAATTTTCACCTAGAGATTCTCTATATAATTAGATCCTCGGTTGTAGACGAATAGACTTTTTTTTTGGAATATAATAATGTAAACAATATTAAACTTGAATAAAAAAAAAACCTTCCTTAAGTTATTAAAAATCTGTGTGGAAACCTTGAGTTTGTTTATAATAATAATTATTTTTAATGGTATTTCTATATTGACAAAAATAAAGGTTTCCCTAGGTCACATCACAATTTGTTAAAAATTGATTTTTCATACCAAAAAAATATTCCATTAAAATGAAACCTTGATGTTTTGGGTATTGAGAGAATTAGTCATAGGTAAAAAATATGCAATAAATAAACTAACAGACAAAATAAATATTAAAAAAACATTAAGACTTTAAAATAATTCTATGTCAACATTCCATTGTCTTATTTTTTCTGTTTGGAAACGAATCTTACGAAATTATTTGGATTGTTAATCTAATAATTATCTACTTGTTTCAAAAAACAAGATGGGTAATTTTCCTATCCTACTTATATTTCCATTAATATTATAAGTGTGTGAGTTTGTATATTTAAATGTCTGCACACATTCCGGAAAAATGTCATAAATGTCTAAACGAGAGGCCGCCTACACCATTATTTTAAAATTTATTTACAGTGAAATAATAGTGAATGAAGACTAGGATTTGGCAGGTCTTGGTCTGCATGCATCTTTTCAATTGAACTATGCCGACATGGGTTTGGATTTCAGGAAGGCTATAGAAAATCTTAACAAGCATATCTGGGTATTTCGTCCTTACCCATGCACCAACAGTCTAATCTACTGGTTACGGGATTCAAACCAATTGCGTTGTAAAGCATCCAAACACTTAGATATAACGCCTTAGCTAGCTATCACGGCTACTAAATAGTATGGACTCAATAAGAAATTAGACACAATAATTCGAAGCTCTCATATAAACTGTCTGAAGTCACTTTTGGAAACCTCCAATATCTTATAAACGGCATCCATAGTTTGTATTGACTTGCTCTAAATATTCAGAATTGAAGAAGTGAAAATTGAGAATAGTTCGGAGCTGATTATATTTTCCGCAACTTTCCGAAAGTACAAAAGATAATTTTAAATCATTCAAAATAAAGGTCTCCATTACTCAAAAAAGCATAATTGGCTTTAAAGATCTATTTACGGCTTATCTGAAAGATTATTTTTGTTTTGACTTTATGGAATGAAACTTCTTTAGTATCGTTGTGATTTCAAACTTGATGAACCAAAAAACGACAGTAGAAAGAGACAAACACGTACGTGTCAATAGAAGATAACGTGCTACAGAATGAAATATAAATATATATAGATATAAACGTACGTGAGAATGAAAAAGAAGGCATTATAAAGTGTTTATTACAGGATTGTATAGTATGTGCATGTGATTTGTATGTGCGCATGAGTAAATGCATTGTAACAATGGTTGATGTTTATAGTTTTTACAAATATTTATTTATTTTAATAAAAACATTTTTATTAAAATGATATTTTTATTTTAATACAAACATAAGTGAATAAAATTCATAATAATTTTAAACTTGGTATAAATATCATCAGCAATAAACCCTACAATTAAAGTGTAAATAATGTTATATATAAATTGAAATTGAGTACAGTTTATTCTTTACAGAAAACTAAAAACACTTTGAACATGAAAGGAGATTAATTTTTTCCTTTTGATTCGTTTACGATTATTATTATTTATTTTAATTATTTTTCTTTCTTTATAGAAATGAAAATTGAAAAAAAAAATACAATAGAAGTAATTTTCACTTTCATTACACAATTAATGAATCATTAAAATTTTAAATAATAAATTATAATGTTTATTACTATTAAATAAACAATAGATGTGGAAAGGCTTCTCTTTATCAATATATAATTTTTAAATAAATTGAAAAAAAAAAATGAGAAAGATTTATTTTGAGATTTGATTGGCAGATATTATCTATATAAGAAATAAATTGATATGTTTATTTTAAGTATAATAATTAAAATAAATAATGCATTTAAACAAATTGATACAAAAAATATTTATTTATAAAATTGAAAGTGTTTTTAAGTGTTAAGCATTTATAAGAGTGTTTATCTTCTTGCATTTGCATATTAGTGTAAATATTTGTTTAAATATTTATAATTCTTTTGCTAAAAAAAAAAAACTTGCAAATGATATACAAGAATCTGCATCTTTAACAAAATTTTGATGTTTTTTATTTAATTCTTAAATATTCGTTTTAAACATACAATCCACAAAAATTGTGAAATTTGGCATAACTTTTTGGTTAGAATATGACTCTTTGAACATTCACAATAACGAGGTTTTGAATAATAAAAAATACTTATTCAAAAGTAATGAAATTTGGTAAAATCTTGTTATCCTCGAAAAAAAAATTAATTAATTTTATATTTAGAAAATGTTTTTCCCTTAAAAAACTTCGCCATGCCCTCTGTTTTCATGTCAAGATTGAGCATATCAAATCTCATTCCATTTGGATAAATATTTATGTAATTGCAAAATTATCGAGAATATTAGTATATTTTTCTAATTGTGTTTACATTTTATTTGAATAGTAATCATATTCTGACTGATGTCACTACGTGTTCCAAATTCAGTCATAAGTTTATTAATTTTACTTATACATGGTGTGTAACTTGAACAAAACTTCTACATAGAGACATTTACACACCTTTCATCAAACTAAATTACGTTTAATTTTTGATTAAAGACTATCAACAGTACATACTAAATTTCGTTTAATACAGACAGCCAAAATGAATATTTTTTTCACGTTAATAGTAAGTACTATCGAATTAGACCTAGCCGAAATTAGAATCAATGAACTGATTCAAATTAGAAACTTGTAATTTTATTAAATTTCATAGAAAAGTTAAAAAAATGGAATTTGAATAATGTGAAAATCGTAAAAAATTTCTAAGCTGTGAAAAAAATGTTAACTTTTAATCAAAAGTTTTTGTAAATACACTTTTAAATAAAATTTAGAGTAAAATTTTTTTGAAAGATCACTTGGATAATTCTTAAGTTTTATATACTTCTTGATGTAAAACAAAAGAGTAAGTAAATAATCTTGAATAGATATAAGAAGTACTCGTAACATAAAAGTTAGTGTTAATGATATTTAACAATTTCTACATATAACATAAATCACATGGCTGAAAGAAAATAGAACTAATTCAAATTCAAAAATATTTTACAATACACAATTTTCCCCAATAGATATAAAGTGCGTCAAAAATTAACTGCCTTTTGATTTGTTTCTACTCATAAATTTTATTCGGCCTAAATCTAAACTTTCAATACGTTTATTTTTTCGAAATAAACAAAATTTTATTTTGAAATCGCCTTTTTTTCGATTTTCGATTACAGTTAGGTGTAAAACATTGAAGATTTACCATACAAAATTTAATTAACTTATTGAGACATTGCAAAAGATGATTTACAAATATACTCAAAATTATCTATCAGCTTTCATACTAAAGAAAATTTTAATTTTTTGCGAAAATACCTTTATTTTCAAATGATTTTCGTTACCAAAGTCCTCGTAATTCAATTTTTTAGTTCACCTTTCACATAATATATGTATGTATAATTGCAGTGACCTCGTTTCCTTGGCTAGGATTCAAAAACATAATTACTATATACTGAGTGTGGGATACCCGTATATTTTAAAATGTATGCATTTAAACTGTAAATGTCAATTTAAATAATTTATTTTCTACAATATTTAGCCAAGCGGATGTTGAATTTATGCAATAAATGCATTTTTATATGTAATAATTAATACTTTGATAAACATTGTCTTAAAACCGTAAATAGATAATAAAAAAATCCGACGCTATCTTCATTTATTCTTTTAGCTCTAGACAAAAGTTTATAAATTGCCCAGTTTTCAAAATGGGTGGATAGCAGCTTAATAGCTACAGAAAACAAAAGAAATAATTGATATTCATCACATACAGCAAAGAACCATTCCAGTTTAACTTGAAGAACACGTGAGACCGAAATTATACTGCGTATCTAACTATGAATAGTATATCATTGATATTGCTAATCGTATATAATTTAAGGATACTTGGAAGGTCTATAAAAATGCAACAAGACGAATGATAATTTAGTAGAACATTCATCATTCCATTATAAATCACCTGTATTAATTTCAAACCGATTTTCTAAACTGTTTAAAAGTTATTACAATTTAAAAAAAATGTAATCTTACATGTAGTTTCATGGGAATTCGTTACCGGAACAGATAAGCTTTATATTTATTAGCTGGAAAAAGCTACTAGGAATTTGAAACTTTTATAGTAAGTAACTTGTACTCAAGAGAACTAATTGAGCATAAGTTTACTAAAATTTACCAAACGGTTTTCGATAGAAAGTTAAAAACTGGCTAATAATGCCGTTTATTATGGCAAACTTAACTAATTTAGTTAAGCTGATTTTTTTCTGAGTTTTTAAATCATTTTAATTCGTTTTTTTGGAACGAAGTTCTTTATGGGACGACGCGGAGGGGTACCCTAGCTGTTTTAATACGTCCGTACCGTAAGATTATTATTATTTAGAACATACATAACAGCGTATAGTGAAAACCACACACTTTGTGGTCGTGTTATGTATGATGTTCGTGTTATGTCGTGTTGTATGTTGTTCGTGGTATGTATGATTACCACGTCTTTTATTTTTGTGGTTGTATGTGTATAATTCATTTACGATTATTTTTTATTATTTTTTATAAATCATTGTAAATAAAATAAAGTTGATAACTTTGTAAATACTTTTTTTTTTTAAATTTTTATCTTTAAAAAAATCATAAAAAAATGTATACCAGAATAATTATTTTCTTTATACCTCGAATAGAACATAAAATTAATATTTTTATAATAAGGAACTTCGTTCCTATCCGGTGTCCCACGACACCACACACTTTTTTAAATTATTATATAACTTTAATCGTCAATTGAAATAATGAGATCATTTCCTACAATTTTTCAGCCAATTGTATCTTCCAAATATTCTTAACCTAGAAAATGTCGCTAAATTATATTGAAAAAACAATTATAAATTATTATTAATGTAATTTCTTCGACCATTCTTATAATTTTGAACCTAATAACTACAATTAAATGTAATTTTTTGTGTAATAATTTTTGTTTGACATTTACAATACAATTTACATGTAGACAATTGAATAAATAATTATATTTTCTAGAATGTAAATTTTTTATTACAAATTCGATTAAGACTTCTCTTTGACGAACTATGTACGGTACGAATACAGTTTTATTGGATTAAATCACACATTTTATTAGATAATATTCACATTATAATAGCCTTTATGAAGCTGAAACGTATTGGTATAATATCTAGGGATCATAGACACCACGGCTTCTTTTCTAATATCACCTTCAATAAAAAATGCAAGTGTGAAATATGATTGATTTAAACATAAAATGTCATAGAAAAATAAAATGATGGCATAAGATGTACATATTATTATATATTAACTTAGGTAATCACTATGAAAATGGAAACTTTGTGATTTATTTATACAGACATTAAAAAATAAAAGAAGAAAAAACTTCATTTAAACAATGAAGAAACATTTTCAGACACTAGATAATTAACTATTTTGTAATCTATAACAAAAACAAAAAAATCGTATTTTGTTGTATACTTTAATAATAGAATATTTATTCAATCATTCAAAAGGTCAGAAAAAAATCGTATTTATACATTTCCGTGAAAGTTATTACGTTTCATCAGTATTGTCAATGGTCGTAAAATCGAAAAATTTATATAATATAATGCATTAAACATTGTTTATTTTCTCAATGTGAAATTGAAGAATTCTAATAAGGAAATTTATTAAAGAATGTTTATTTACGTTATTTTTTCTTTCAGCTTTTATCTAAATCTTTTTTATACTCGGTATATTAATGCTGAGTACACATGTACAAGATTTACATCTTACGTAACACCGTAACGCAACTCTGACGCATAACAACAACCTTTTTTGTGGTCAATATTGCATAAATATAGATAAATGTGTGTGCAAACCGTCCCCAAATTATCAACGAGTAACATATCCTCAGAGAATTATTACAACTTGCTAATGCATACTAATGATGACTACTTTGCAGTCGAAATACGTATTTATAAAATACAATATAATTTGATCTACGAAATTGGGGAAAAAATCGAAATTTATTTGTTCAAATAGTTTTGGAGCTATACGCGGTCGTGTAAATGAGTTGTTCCGACAAAACGAAACAGAAGTTTGAGAAAGTTTCGAAACTTCCATATATACCAACATTTTTGAAATCGAAACAACATTATTTTATAAAAATCATGAACATATTACTTCCAATATCGGCAATATAACTTGGAAGTAATAAAAATTTGAAATGAAGTTCCAAAAAATTATCTCACAGAAATTGATTCAATTTTCATATATACTAAATAATAAGAAAAACATGTTTAAAGACCTTGTAAGAAGTTTTATTGAATTAAAAGTAATTCTCAGTAAAATAAAAAATTTTTTCCTACAAAATTGGTTCAGTTTGATTAATAGTAAAACCTTGATTCCTTTACAAATTAACAAAACAAGTTTTTTTATTTATTACCAATAAATTATTTTTTTTAGACTACTAACACTTAATATTTTATGACGATTCTCCGAAATTACCACCGTCATTGCAAAAACTTATCCGTTATGTGAGCGTTACAATATTCTTGAAACTTATTTTAGGAAAAGTGGCTTAGTTTTTTTTTTAACAATTTAATGATTAGTATGTGATATTAAAATTTAAGTTTAATCAATGAAATTAAAGAATGAATTACATGCTTTTGAATACAATAAAAAATGAACAAACCATTTCAGATTAAATTAGAAATTAACATTTACAGAATGTTTTTTTTTCTTCCAGAAGTAACATAATATTAAAATAAATTTAAGATTACTTTATCTCTTATAACACGCGATATAAAATTAAAAATTACATATTTTTTAAACAAAATATTTGTTAGAATATTTGTTAAATAATCTAAAAAATGGTGTCAAAGTGTTTTTTTTTCTGGAAATATTTAAGTTTTATGTGGATTTTTGACATTTTTTAGTACAGGTAATTGACAGCCACCATTATTTCTCTGTTGTATTGTTTATGTAGTAGTTGATTCATTCGTATGAATTAAAATGCGTCCAAAAATGGGATTCAATTAATAAATAGATTTATGTAAATAATAAAATAATATTTGCACAAGTATTTATTAAATAATACTAATGGCATCAATTATTTTTTAATAAAAGTGTATTGATCAATTAACTGGATTTAATTCGAAATAGCCTTTTTACATTTTAAGTCACACAATACGATATTTTATCTAAATTTTTATACCTAATCGGAATTAAACAACGGAACTACATTATTTATGGGTCATTATTTAAAAAAAAAAAAAAAAAACTTTTTACTTATCATGTAATAAATAAGAATTATTTTATTTTGGCAATATATAGGGAAAGTAGGTAAGATTATTGTGAATGAAGACTGTGGGTCGAGTTGATAAATATTTTTTCGATATTCATAATTCCGAATTTATTAAAGGCGAGTGATTATATTATAAAAATTGTAAAATTTGAGTTTTTATTGAATTTATTGATCTCAAGGGATTCTAGCAAATTTGATTTTCGGGTTTTTGTCGCAAATATGTAATACCTGTTTGCTTGTTAAAAACCCAAATTTTCAAATTTTATGATAATCAAATAGACCTTATTAAATTCCTTTTAATAAATTTCAAATTATAAATATCGAAAAAAATATTAATCAACTACACCCACAGTTTCTTTATTTATAATAATCTTACCTACTTTTCCCCCATATATTTCCAAAATAAAAGAATAATTAATCATTACTTAATAATACACTCGCAATAAAAAAAAATTAAAGTGAAAATTAGACAAAGTAAAAAATTTTTCATTAATTAATAAAAATGGATTTTCACAAAGTAAATAATACATCTATTAATTGTCATTATATTTGCTTATGCTATTGCATGCGATACACTTGTACTAGATATTTCACCGGACATATATTTTCTGAAATTATGTTCCAAAAAACTACTATATATATATATGCAGAATTTAACGGAAACATTCACCCACTCCAATTCACTAAATTGACGTCATGCAACAATTTTTTTATGAGCATTAATTTTATTTCTAACAAAAGTATTAAATTACATTTTAATGATTATTCATATAATTTTAAATGTATACCGCGCGCCAATTTCATTTCTGGTTTGGTCATTTGTTGTAACCCTTCCATTAAATTTTGTCTCCATAAAATAAATGGAAATGTAAGCAGATTTTTCATACTGATTGAGTGAATAATTTAAGATTAACTGAGAAAGAGAAGCTATGGATATGATTAATAAAACAAGTGAAGATAACAACTAACAGAGTTAATTGTATAGTTACTCGATATATGATTGGATATCATTGTTTGGATTATTTCTAATTATGCATTCATAGAATACTATAAATATCGATTTTTTCCCCAATTTCCTAGATCAAATTATTTTTTTATTTATAAATACGTATTTCGACTACAAAGTAGTCATCATCAGTATGTATTAGCTAGTTGTAATGATTCTCTGAGGAGATGTTACTCGTTGTTAATTTGGTGATAGTTTGCACATGCTAATTCATACTGATGATGACTACTTTGTAGTCGAAATAAGTATTTATAAAATACAAAATCATATGATCTAAGAAATCTAAAAAATCGAAATTTATACGAAAAATCCTTGAGGTTTCATTAATAATTTTCAAAAACAAAAATATCCAGTCAAGACAGTTATACATATTTATTAATAATATATATTGTAATTACCAATAACTGATAATTAGGTAAATTCCAGCTCAAATTGTGGCCAATCCTAACATTTTACGAAAAAAAGTTGTTTGTTTCAAAGAATTAAATATTTTTTGAATTTTAATTTTTCTTCTTTATTTAATAGTTTAAAAGTTTCATCAAGGATCCATTGGACCCAATGAACAGATTTGGCTCATTTACGAACTTAAACTCACTTTTTATGTCTAGAATATGTAACCAAAAATTCAACTCACTATCTCTTTTTGTTTAGAGTTCACTTGATGACAACAGACAAATAGTCGCTAATGTACTAATTAAGTGTTTGTATGAACACCAAAATTTTGAAATTAGGTAGCGTTACAAACTTTAAACTAAAATTAATATACTCTGTCTGACATACTGTATATATGTGCAGTATAAAAACACAAAACTAGTAAAATTAACACATGGTATATAATAATGATGGGTAGATATTTCCTTTCCTAAAAATGACTAAAAATTATAATTTTTTACTTTTCATTTTTTTTTTTTTTTACAAAAAAATAATAAATTCACAAAATACAAAATTATTTTGTGTAATTAGAGCATAATGTAATTTAGAAGTCACTGACTCTTTTAATTCGGTATATAAAAGCGTTAAGAAATTAAAAAAACAAATATTGAGACAAACTTTTTTAAATTACAAATCTAAATAAAGAGAAAAATCTGTATACCAGCCAATGTCGTCTATCCATTGAACATTTAAAATTGATAAGCTAATCTACTGACAAATTTAACTTTAAAAAATATACCTCATTAATTAATACAAGTTTTTCTACTCGTATGCAAACATTTTGTTCTCTCCAGCGATTATATTTATTAGACCCATTAATAGAATTTTTAATTTTCCCAAGCAAGGTGAAAAATTTTGAACCCTCATCAACAAAAATGCATTTAAAACTACCTCAGTCCTTGCGTTTACAATTAATATATTTTATATATTCAAATGCTTCATGTATCTAATACTAAGAGATTCAGATAAAATTATGGAGCTTTTTTAGAAATCGGATACAAGGATATAAGGGTAGTTTTTAGTGCTTTTTTTCGTGTCCAGCGGAGTTGCAAACAAAGATTATTAAATTTTCATATTGGTTTACTGAACGATTTTAGATACAAGAAATGTATGAATCCAAAATCCATTTCAATGTATGTACTCGATATAAATAATATGTCAGGGTATATTAATTTTAGTCTAAGATTTGTAATGCTACATTATATTGACTACACAAACAAAATTTTGGTATAGGTGTTCGTAGAAAATAAAGAAGAAACGTTCTAATTCATAAAATATTTGAAACATTTTTTCATAAAAGATTTGTGTTCCCCACAATTTTAGCTCTAATTTGGCTAATAAACACATATAGGTAATTACAATACATATTATTATACAAGTATACATATATAACTGTATAAACTGGATATTTATAGTATTTTATGAATACTAATCAAAAATAATCAAAACAATGAAATTCAATTATATGTAGAATATTTAATTAATTAACTCTGTTAGTTGTCTTTACATGTTTTTTATATTTTTTATTTATTTTTCTTTTTAAATGAAATTTTAAAAAATTTAATACAAAATTGAAAACTATTGAAGCGATATTTAAAAAATATTCCATTAGTTTTAACATTCATCTTTTAAAAATAACATATTGTTACCTTGCTTTAAATTATATCATTCTCAATTAAATAGATATGTTCGAACAAACAAATAAATAGTATATATTCTGGGTCAAGGTATTAAATCATTTATTTACAACAATAACATTTTATAGAAAAATTGAGAAAATAAATATAATATGTAAATGAAGTCATTGTTAATGACATAACCTTTCTTTATTTTTATTATAACGTAAAATTGTAAATAACAGTTAATAAAAAGATTATTATTATTATTATTATTATTATTATTGTTAATAGGTACTTGATATATAGAAAGAAGTAAATAATAATAAAATCTAAATAAATAAATAAAAAAAAAACAGGTTATTATTTTATTTTAAAACTATAATGCCAGATCCAAACATATAAAATGTATTAATTTTTTATCTTTTGACATTATTTAGGACATGGACCGAGTAATAAACACTCAAAAGTTATGGTTACACCTAATGGAGGTGTCTATAAAATGAATAAGAAAGAATATTATTTTTAACTTATTTTACCATTTAATAGGTAATTTTTTTAAATACTTTTAAAAGAGAACTGAGATAGTGATGTTAAGTCTTTATTTACATCATAAAAATAGTATAAGTCAACTTAAAAACTATAGCACCTAGCATAAGCTTTTATCTATAATACATCATCTTATAGAATATTTAATACATCGTTTAGAAAATGGAAAAATTTGTAAAATACAAACCATTGAAATAAAAATTAAATTATGTAGATGTATAGTATAAGCCATCCCTATTAAGCCATAACTAACTTAAGAAAATTAAACATAAAGAGTAAATATATACAATTAAGAATACATGGGAATCAGTTGAAATCGACGAATCGAATCGTGAATCGAATTGACACAGTTCGCTGATTTCCCGGAAAGGATTTTTACTTGAAAATTTTTAAAAGGATTTTGAGGTTGTAAGGTTAAAGTTGTGGATAGTCAGGTGTCCAGTTTTGCGGTGGAGAGCTTCAGACGGAAATGTTAAGGGCTTTTTCGAGATCACTCAAAAGTAGCGGTTTAAGAATTGCTGTATTTTCTTAATAAGTGAAGATGTAACATGAGTCCTGGGCGAATACAGGACTTATAAGTCGATTGTGACAGAAAGTAAACTCGGCGCGCTAAGAAAATCTTATTGTTCTTTTCACTGTGCTAAGGAGTGTAATATGAATGACAAGTGGACATAAAGTATGTAATACGATAGCAGCGACTGAGGCTAGTAACACATGGTCCGATTTTCTGATCGGAAATTCTTATGAAACTTTAAGCATGTATTTTATAATAGATTCAACACAATATATGAATTCTTCTTACGATATCAGGTTTTCTGATCAGAAAATCTTATCGAGTGCGCATACAGACGATGCTGTCTGAAGTAGCATCAGACTTTCTGATCAGAAAAACTTATGATAATATCTGAGGAAGGTCATCTGTCTTAAAAAAGTGGGTGCGCGTACTTATATACGTGCGTCAGTTATACTTCTTTGGTATCATTAAAAAACAATTTTTATCTGCATGCAAATAATTAATTATAATATAATAATTATAGGACTGAAGAAGAATAGTCAACACAGTCAATAAAGCTCAGTTTAAATTTGAAAAATTCAATTAATAAATATATTTTTTCTTACATAAAGTGTAACATAAATCATAGCAACATCTTCAACCTGTGAATTTTGTGTGACAGTGATGAGCGCGCATATTAAAATTCCTTCCCATAACTTTTTCATAAAGAAGTATAACTTCAAATGTAATAAATAAGTTGAATACTTTTGGAAATAAAATATGAGCATTAGGCATTAGAATATCAAAATATCTGCTAAAAATTTTAATCATTTTTTAAATATACATAATAATTATAAATTAGAATTTCTTTTGTAGACAGACAACCTTTCTTTTTTATCTTAATAAGCACATCAAATACAGAAAAAAAAAGTGAAATTTAAAATTGATTATTAGATGAAGAAGGGTTACGCGCGCATTTATAATACAATTTATGTGAATCGAAAAGTAATAAATATATTTTTTGAAAGTGAAATTATTTTTCAAACTACTCTATAACTTAACGCATTTCGATTGTTTTATACTAAATTCAATTTTTAATAATAAAATATTTTCTCCTTACATATAGTGAAGTCAATTGAAAGATTTATTCTAAATTTCGTAAAAACTGCTACTTTTTTAGCGACCTAAGCACGGCTGAGAATCGCGGCTTTAATTTATGGTAACATAGCAGAACGAAAATTTCTTCTGCTCTTAAATAAAAAGAATTATTTTGGAGATAACGCTAAAAATTGGGTGATCCTAGCGAGACCACTGTAGGAGCTGAAGAAAGTGAAATAGGGCAAAAAGTATGAGCGACTATTTTTTCCATTTTTTCACTGTGATGAATTTTTAGATTCAAGTGTATATTTGTTGCTATATATAGTTTACCAGTTTAGCGGCCTAACCAAAGTTGAGAATGTCGACTCTAGTTTATCCTAGCATAGCTGCAATTGCAGCAGGAATGTTCTTTCTGCATTTAAATAGAAAGAATAATTTCTGAGCTAATGCTCAGACAAGGTTGACATGCCTAGCGAGGCAATTGTAGGAGCTGTAGTGTGGCAGAGAACATGAGTTACCATTTCTTTGACGTTTTCACTGTGATAAATTTTTATGTTCAAGTGTATATTCGTCCCAGCCTTGGTCCCAATATAAACTACAATTTTCCATATAGAGATTGAAAAACCTTAATTGTCTCCCAGTAGCACAATCACACAGTTGGTTTGTTTTACAATTTTCTGGAATATGCCTCTATAACCTGGAAGGTCAATATTTTAGCAAAGTGCACATATCTTCGAGGATACATAGACCATTTGACAAAGAAGTTCCACGTGGGAGAGCTTAGGTATTCGATTGCTTTATGTAAGAAATTACTGCTAAAAATTTGTTCCAGAATTAGGAAATAATTAGATAGAATAAACAGGAATAATGAAAGTGCATAAACTTACAGCTAAAAATACCAAAATTTATTCTCTCATCAAAATTCTTTAAGATTAGCCAGGAAGCAGAAATAGTAAATGCTACGTGCCCCGCGCATGTCACAATAACGTTTTATTGACCGTAATGAATATGGTATAGAAATACCGTATAGAAATTTTGAATTAATGAGTGATATTTCTAAAGTTATCGACATGAACTAACTAATATTGGTTTTGTAAAATTCTATGTTTTATTTAAATTCGTAATTTTAGTAGATACTGCAATTAAAAGGTTCCGTTGCTTACATTTGTTTCAGGTCCCGTGGTGGTTTAATCCGGCAATGATTATTCCCCAATAGTTTTTGTAAGATTATTCGGATAATTTAGTTTATTTCAATTAGAATTCAGTCATAAATGTTTTTCCTTAATTTTTGGCCAACATATATTTTCTAGTCTAGAAATATTAAAAAATTTGTAGCGAATTTGGTGCACTCGTAAATAAATAGAAAATAAATTGGATTCTACTGTTTTTTTGTAAAACTATATTCGATCAATTTATTTTTATTAGGCACGTCCAAACATACTTTCTTTTTGACAAATAAAGTAATATTATTTATGTTGATGTATTAAGATAAGAAAATTAAATAAAATATACCGGAAAATGAGACGTGCCTATTTTTACAATACAAATCAATATTTTAAAATGCAATTATATGAAAAGATTTCTTAGAATTATTAATTGCTCAATAAAATATAGTTTAATATTTATTTTTATGAAATGTCACAATTGTAATTGTGTAAATTTATTTTATTTAAAATTTTACACACTTATAATAAAAGTTGTGATTTTAATTTGTAGGTAAATCGATTAGAAAATCGTTTTTATGATGCATTCCAATATAAAACTGTGATAAAGGCGCGGATCTAAGGGGTGGGTCCCAAGAAACCAAGTATATTTTTTAAGAATTTTGATTACTTCTGACTTAAATCTCACATTGCGAAATTGTGAATGAAGTCCAGAGTTTAGGATTTATTAATTCTGATAAATTTAAATATGATAATCTTTTGATTTTATGCCTTTTTATCGATGAAATCCAAATTTCTGGATTATTAATCGTAAAGAATTCATCATACTATGATAATTTCGTTAAAAAAATACTTTTTGTGATTGTTTTAACTTGATGTGTTTTTTGTGATAGTATAAGAAACCTTAAAAAACAGTCGAAAAGTTTAACTTGTTTTCCGCTATTCATAGGTTGTCTAGGATAATGAAACAATTCGAAAGTAACATTTATTTTACGATGGGTCGGCTAGTTTTTGAGGTATTGTATACGCTAAATCGGCGTTTGCATCCGATTATTGGTGAAATCTTAAAAACTGCGCATCAAATAGGTAAATGGATGTTTCTTTTTAAATCTACGGATCAAGTTACTCATTAGAGGCCAGTTTTTTTCGAAATTAGACAGAATAAATTTTTTTTAATTTTCACAATATGTTTTTTGAGAAAATCGAAAAATAATTTTGCTCCATATTTAAAAAATAACATCTATTTATCGATTGAATGGGTAGTTTTTGATATATCGCAAGAAATCCAATCCAGATGCCGATTTATCGGACGTATTTCATGCAATATCTTGAAAATTAGTCGACGGAGTTAATTTAAAAAACATTCAAATCAGATTTTTGATAAAATTGATCATTTAAAAATTAATTAGGATTAGAAAATACAAAACACATCGTTAATTTTATCTCTAATTGTTAGTTAATATATTGCTCGCAATTCACTTTTCAGGTTTTTAAAAAAGGAGCTGTAAATTCTAATGACGCTGACTGACAGCAGGCTAATTCTCTAAACCATAAATGTGCCATAATATCAGAAAATTCTCAGCCTTTAGAAAATGCTTGCCTGTTATCGTCGCTCACATCTCCCGCTAAATTTACAGAAACTGTTTCAAACAAAAGTTGTTTGATTTTAGGAAAAAAATTTTTTGTACTTTAATTTTTTCTTTGTCTGCTATAATTTAAAAATGGGTCATGGATCCAAGAGACCCAAGTCACCGATTTTGGTTCTTCACGAACTTCAATTCACTTTTTAGAATACACCCTCACAGCAAATTTCAGCATTCCATCTCTTTTCGTTTTTCAGTACACATGAACAAGCGAAAATTTATTAATTAAAGAACCAATATTTTATTAGTTCTTTTAATATTTTCTAGTGTTAAAACTTTGAACTAAAGTAAATTTGCCATTCAATTGAAAAAATCACATGAAACCATGACCTCGGTTCCTATCATGACTTTCATAGATGCAGACTCTGTCTGCTCATAGGACAAGGGTAATTTGATTAGTCAATTTTCTATAAATTTAAAAATTGAATTCAAAATTAGTATTTGAGTCCATTCTGCTGTATATTGATTAATTTCAGGAAGAATGGACAAATAATGTTTTTTTATAGTCCTGAAGAAGTCAACAAATTTGATGAAACGTTGATGAAAGTTTTTGTATACACTATTTATCAATACCTTCCATAAAGTAATTAATATTAAATTTAATTTTAAAATTATTTTCAAATCGTAACGAAATTAAAATAATTATTCTAGTGCAAAGAAGCATTACAAATAAAATTTATGCTTCATAAGATCCATGCTTCAATGAACAATAAAATATCACAAAAACCATACACTTTTAGATAAGATACTTTTTTTTTTATAAATCTAATACATTCTTTTTTTTCTCTCTAAATATATTTAGAAATTTTTATTAAAAATATTTGGTAATATTAAAAAACAAAAACAGCGAAATTAGTTAACGGAAAACCACAAATATTAGTTAAATTAGTTGAAACAAGAAATTTTTGAATAATTCATATTTCTAACTTTCTATTCAAAATTATTAATTAAAGCAAATCAAGATAATAACTACCAGACCAAATTGTTCAGATACTCGACATATGCTTGAATATCATTGTTTGGACTATTTTTAATTAACAATCATAAAATACTATAAATATCCAGTCTATACAATTATATATGTATCCATGTATTAAATAATATGTATTGTAATTACCAATACATGATAATAAGCTAAGTTATGACGAATCCTAACATTTTTGTTATGAATAGCATTATAGATCATAGTAGAAGCCTTAAAAAATGATAAAAAGTGGAAGAAAATTACAGTAAGATGAAACCCATTAGAAACGCAAGATAATATGATAAAAATGAAAGGAAAAATAAATTATGGGCGATCTGAGTTCGGGAAGTAGGCGAGGGTTGAGTTTTTAAGGATAAAACATGTTTTATCTCGATTTCCGGCCAAACTAAAAGTCGTATGGAAATAAAAGTTAAATGACAAAGTTGTAGGTAATAAAACGATCTACAACTTTTGTATAAACACTTTTTTCACATAAACTCAAAATTTTTCGATTGAAAATTAAGTTGCTTTTTCGATATTTATTCAAAATAAGATGAAATAATCAATATTTTAAATCAAAAAACTTACAGTGTATTTGGAACATAAAAAGGTAAGTTTTCACCAAATTTGAGGTTATTTAAAAAAAGTGTAAATACAAATGTTGTAGATCTTTTTCTTAACTATAACTTTGCCATTTTACTTTTTTCCATAGAACATGTAGTTTTGCCGGAAATTCAGATAAAGCGATTTTTACCTTACACACTCACCACCCCCTCCTACTTCCCGAACTTAGAACTTCCGTAATTTATTTTTCCTTCCATTTTAATATTATCTTGCTTTTCTAATTGGCTTCATCCTACTATAATTTTTTTGTTTTCAAAAATTATCTACCCTAGTATATTAAGGATCCAGATGTTGTCGGACCAATTTGGTCAACCCACTACATTTGTTTTACAATCCACTACATTTTAATAGCTACTTTAATCAATATTTTATATAAATGGGGTAAAAATAATACACTTTAGAACTGTTGATCGGTTCGAAAAATGCTTCGTTTTCATGTAATAAGCGATTAAGTTTCGAAAAACTAAAATTCTCTAAGGAATAGCAAATATTGTATAAAAAATAATTCTTAACGTATACTTTTCAAAAAATGAAAATTAAAAAATTTTTAGTAGAAACCGGGTAAAAAATGTTTAAAAATGGGTACGCTTTCCTTTTTTTCATTTTAAATCACTTATAGTTCGAAAATGGAGCATTTTTTAATTTCTAAAAACCATAAAATAAAAATTAGTTCAACATTTTTAACACAATCCCATTGATAGAATACCATGTTGTATTTTTACTTCGTCCAAGTACTTCGATATCCAACTCGATATCAAATCCAAAAAAATAATATTTCGTATAAACAAATTCTTTGTTAATGTTTATACATCAGCCAACTTGTATAGCATTGACATTTTATTACGTATAATTATTACCTTTTTTTTTTGTTAATTAAATATTTATTTTTAAAAATTACTATTTGCATGTTGTTTTTTTTTATCAAATATTTTAATAGGTTTTTATTGAAAATAAACACAATGGCTCATAAAAGAATCACACATTTTTTCTGTTGACATCTATTTATTTTATTTTTTTTACAATAAAATATTTACATGTTTAATAAAATGATGATGATGATTATTATTATTATTATGGTTTTACCAAGGTTATATTTATTAAATCATTCATTATATTTAATTGATTCATGTTAAAATCATTGTAGGTTATATTATTCAATACAAAGTTTTTCAATAAAAGCTTTTTAATTCGAACCTAATAATTGAATTACTCATAATACAAAATTTCAATAACAAACAAATGAAAATATGGTGATCAATGATTGAACTATTTTGAATGATTAGCATTCATAAAATACTCTAAATATGCACATGCGTTTTGTAAATATATGTTCGTATTATATGAATTTGAGGTCAAAATGCGGCTAATTAAAGCAATGTACGAAAAAACTGTATCAAATAAACTTGTTTGTTTTAAAATTTAAAAAATTTTTTGTTTTTAAATTTTTTCATATAGTTTAACAGTTGGATCATGGATACATTGGTTTAAATGGACCGATGGATCCAACGAAGGATTCAAGGGACCATAGAAATGGAATAATAAGATGATACCATAACACTTATTCGAAAATTTTGTGGGTGACTTCAATATTTCTTAGCGTTACAAAGTTCTTAATTTTTTAATTAATAATAGCTGTTAGAAGCACACTTTCTACATAAAGGACTGTGATTCTAACTGCTGTTGATAATTCTTTTTAATAAGTATTAACAATCTTTATTAGAAATAATACAATCCACCGTTGCATAAATCTTGTGTATAAAAATGTGTAATTTTTCTTCTCCATAATTTTAATAAAAATACCTCGCCTGAGCACAGCTTCCACGATTATTTATTAATTTTGGATAACTTGTTATAAAAATAAATTGCAGTATTAAAAATATTGACTTAGTAAAATAAAACATGTTCACGTGTGTTCCATTAGCAATGAATGGTTAATTTACAAAATTATTTAGTGGGTATTAAATTACGATAATTAACCTTGGAGTTATATACAAATTTAACAAAATTTTAAGTAAAAAAAATTTTATTGATTTTTTTTTTTTTTGGCACTTAAATTTCCTACATAAATCAAATGCATTGCTGGTTTTTATTTTTTATTAAACCGGTCATTAAGTCCCACAAAAAAATATGATAATTCGACTTATGTAAATTTCTCTAAAAATAATCGTAAATCTGCGATAGAAAGTTTTATGTGCCTTAAATAAACTAAACTAAACAATTCAGTTTGATATAAAATTACAAAATCTCACCTTATTCAATATGACCTTTTTTTTTTGCACATTTATTTTCACTTCGAGTTTTATGAGATCGCTGGGCAGGACTTGAATTTTCCATTATTATTACACAATTATAAATATTTTGTGTATTTGCGTCAAAAACGGTCTGTGCTGAAAATTGGTGTGTAGATTTTTGTGGGTCACTTTTCTTTTGTCTCTTGATTTTTAACACTTATCATCGGATATCGTCGGATACGACATCGAAACACAATGAACCAATGAAGTGTAAAATATTTTAAATTTATTAATTTGTTTTATAACTAAAGATGGCCTACTTCAGATAACATCGTAATATATTCTTATAAGAAATTCTGACGGTATGCGCACATAGAAAATCTGATGTCTTATGTTGTAGTCTTACCATGTGCGGGGTCTAATATAAAATGCAAGTTAAGAGTTAAATCAGATTTTCTGATCAGAGTTTTCTGATCTGATGGCGTGCGCTGGGCCTAAAACAGTGCTGGGCCTAATCTCACATTTTTTCACATAAGGAGTTTGTTACATATAAACATATCCTAAGATAATACTAATTTTTAACTAAAATTGACAACCATTGAAATTAAATGAAGTAAACTATTCTTCCTAATAAGTATTCTGTAAGGTGTCCTAAACTTACTAAAACTGCACAATATAATCAGGAAAATGAGGAAGTCAAGGTGTCTTTAAGATTTTATAATCCAGGCGTCTACTATATCTCAAGAACGAAATTCCCTGATATTTCAGGTCTAAAATTGGCTTTTCTAAACTATTATTTATAATGTGAACTATTATCAATCGTCATTTTTAAACGATTTCCAGTTTTTGTCCAAGCAAGTGACCTGTTCATGAGTGTGCATCATTATCGGATATATTATGAGATAAATAATTCATTAATAATTATTACGAATATTTTAAAAATTTAATACATATCTTGAAAACTTCAAAATTCCCAGACTATTTGCATAATTTGTCATTTCGCTTGACTATTCCAGATTTTTCAGATTTTCTCTAGCAAGTAGATACCCTGCTATACCTTTTAAACCAGTTATAGAATACTTAAAATTAAATAAGAGTATATTTTGGTAAAATTAACTATATTTATTTATCATGATAAAATGGAATAGATAACTAAATATTTTTATAAATCTTTAAATTTTTTAAATGCGGAAGTTTTTTTACAAAATTAAATAAAAAATAATTATTTTTATTTTGACATTTAAATTTTTATTTTAATTATTATAAATTAATACATATTTATTACATAATAAACTATTATTAAAACGTTTAATAATATTTAATATATTTTCAATTATTTTCAAGAACAAAGGCCAACGGCTCGTCATTATTTACCATGGAGAAGCCGATTTGGAAATCAAAATGCATGATATGTACTAATGAAATCATAAATATAATACTGTTTTTTTTAACTTCCCGCTAAGAAAATCGAAGATTTTCATTAAGCGGGAAGTCATTGGTTTTACCCCGTTTTAAAAAAATCGAGTTTTCATCAGATCTCGACGTTTTGAGGTACGTGAAATTTCCCTGATTACTCCTGGGAGGTTATCACTATGGCTGTATGCATGTGCGTGTGTGAAAGTATGTGAACCGCTAATAACTTTTGAAGGAGCTTGACCAAAATTATATTTTGATACAATTCGGACTGGTAGATTTTGAAAAATCTTAAAAAAACTAAGAAAAAAATTTTTTTTTAATGTGGTTCTTTTGAAATAACTTTTAAACAAGTCTATCGATCGAACTCCAAAAATTATCAGCTGCCAGTCCGGTTAATATCATACATCAAAAAGATGTATTTTTCATACATCAAAAAGTATTTTTCAAGTTCGACATTTCTTTTCGGATCGTTTTTAACGAAACATTCGGGGACAGATAACTTTTGAACTCGGAGACCTCCAAAACATTGTAATATGTTAAATTTGAAAATTGCTTAGGTATGTAATGGGAAGTTGCAGGGATGGGATAGAGTCAACCGTTTTCCAATTTTTTTTTTACCAAAATTACCAAAATTACCAAATCCATAATTTCATCGTAAAACAACAACTTGGATTAACTTAAATCCAAGGATGTTTGGATTGAATTTTGTTGAAAAAGAATTGCTTCTTATAATTTATTAGACATTACGTGGGTTTTGTAATTCTGTGAAAAAATTGAACATCACCAGTAATAAAAAAAATTATTTGCTGTTTATATTTTTCTAAGTATTTAAGTTAAATGTCAATGAATACTAAAAATAATAGTTGTTTTATTGGATGGTGAGAGATATCAAGACATAATTTGAAATTTGAATATTCTTGAGAAATATGGCGTATATTCCTATCCGTATCCAATTCTCTGTCAGCCGAGCTTTAGCGAAACTTTTGCATTATTAATTTTTGTAACATATATTAATTTATTAATTACTTTTTTTATTTAATTTATTCAATAAAACATTGATTAAGATTTGGCAATAATTTAATATTTTAACCCTTATTGTATTGAGCTAAGAGGTACCATTTTGTTATAGCTGACTTACCTTATCATATTAATTAATAATTACACTTTCTAAATTTAAATTTATTTTTCAAATGCATTATTATCAAAATCAAATAAAACGGCTAAGTGATATCACAAATCACAATCATATTTTATGGAAATTGAGTACATTATACCGATTAATTTAGTTGTAAAGTTAAGATCCATATCCGCCCATTTTTAATGACTCGACACATCCCAGATATATATGTATATATATATATATATATATATATATATATATATATATATATATATATATATATATATATATATATATATATATATATATATATATATATATATATGTATATATATTATTACTTTAATTAATGATTAATTAGGTTTGCCTCAATAGTATAAAATTATATTTATTTTTTATAAAAAAAAAAATGAAAATATTATTTTTCTTTATGTTATAACACATTTGATGTATGATTGATTGTAGTCAAAGAGTTAGTAGACAAATTTGGTATTTGAGGTTGCATGAAACATTGTGTAGCTGGAATTTTAGAAATGCATAAAAGAAATATTGCATTTGAGACTTTGTGTTTGTATTTAAAAAATTGCGCGGCATTTTGAAATTTAAAGCTTAATACTCTATCCGATTAAAAGCCAATGAATCCGATTAAAAGCCTTTCAGGGTGATGAAGCCATGAAAAGTTCAACAAACTCAATTTTTAAAAGTCTATTCTTTCGATCAAAGATGTTTGAATGATCAATTTTTTCACAAAATTTTACACGACAAAACATGATTTATAATCAGAGACCCGGATTGATTCTAAATTTACTATATTTCCCATGAAAATATAAAAATAGACTAAATACCATAAAAAAACTTGAAAATTAAATTTAAAATAATTCTAAAACAATTTTTTATCTCTTTCTTGAAAACGATTTTTAACATGCATTTTATATGGAGGTACTGTCAGTTGACGTCATAAGCAAGTATTTCCCTCTTTATATAATTACGAATTTTGAATGTCCATCTCTTGTTTATTTTAAAACATTTAAATAAAAATTAGATTCATGTTTATTAAGTGATGACGCTTAAATAGAAATAATAAAAAAAAAAATTATCCCGGATCCAAAGTACAAAATATTAATGTCTACTAACTATAAATATCAAATAAGTTATAATTTAAATTATTACTTTTCCCTGAATCTTGCATGACCTATTGTGACAGCGCTAAAGGACGCTTTATTTTAAGGCGTTACAGCAAAACAGGGCCCAAAGGATGAGTTTTAAATATTTTGAAAGGAAAATCTCACAAAATATTAGATAAGTCAAATTTCAAAATACGTTTTTTTTTTCATTCAAAACCAGCCTTTCGAATGTCCTGTTTTACCCTTTGGGTATGAAACCCTAAAAAATATCTCTGAGATTTGCATAGCATGAAATTTCTAAAAAAAAAAAAACAGACAGGCTATTTTAATGGTACTTTATGCTTACCAGGTGATCGGTTGCAATCGTTTTAAATAAGTGATTCCACTATTTTTCAGCCTAGTTTGTATTTTGACATATCCAATGGTGGTTTACGTAAATATTCAGGTTGAATTAAATATTAAGGTACTCAGTATCAGCTTCTAGACTATTAATTATTGTATGTTCGTTGAATGAAAACAGGTAAGTAGTCACAATTTAATGACCTTTTACACAAATAATATGTAAAACTTATTTTAAATAATTAAGGAGAATGTACATTAAAATGGAAAATTCTTTATTAATTAAAATGTAATTAAGCGTATCTTCTTTCAATGTTATTATTGCAAGCGCCAAAGAAGTTCACTGTACCCTTTAAGGTGAGTTCCACCTTCATAAAATACGTTACGAGACGCCTCGCAAATGGGAAACATCGAAATTATTTTGTACAAGTAATACGCACAAAATTATAGATTATGACAGGAACTATATATGGTATGATAAAAAATATTATTAGCATCATAATATGAATAATACAAGTCGGCTTACAATTATAGCACCTAGCCTAAGCTTTATCTATAATACATCATCTTATATACTAGTTATATCGAAATTACAATTTTTGATACATCGTTTGAAAAATGGAAAATTTAAAATAAAAAACCATGAGACAGTTTATATATACTATAAGTACTAAATACACTATAGGTATGCCAGCTCAGTGTGTCGAGAGAGATTGCACACAGTTGCTTACGCATGGCATCGCATCCCAAATTTAATATGCTATGACCCATAGACTACGTATAGTTCATATGCTTCGCCACGGCCTGTATCGCCACGCCAAAAATTCACGTTAACCTTCGCCTACAGATGTTTCACATCAAAAATGTTCAGAAACCTCCAGTAAGCCAGTAGTAAATTGACCAATGTCACCTACACACTGTACACAAAACAATTGCATCCGTCGCAGTGTGCGTTCAGCCTATATTTCAGGTGATTCAAATTAGCATCAGGTTTTTTTAATTAATAACTAATCGTCTTTTAGCCACTTTAAAAACGGATGTACATTTCAATCTATTGTTAATTAAAACAAAAAATACTGCCTGTATGCCCGTATGTATCGGATATCGCGAAAGTAGTATAGAAAATAAATTTTATTCAACTCAGGAAGACAGTTTACTTATCAAAATTAACATATAATAACTTGGGAAATAACTAAATGATATAAAAAAAGCGAATTTTCCATTTTTTCTGACTGGATGCATTGAAGCGTTGCATCGTTTCGTGACCACAGCACATTTAACCAAAAGTCAGCGAATTAATACATGAAGTGTGTTTACGCTTAACTATATATATTGTTTATATTGCTTAACTATTTTTTTAGCGATTCAGGAGACGCAAGTAGACGCAACCAAATTTAGTATTATATGAAAGATATTACTGAAATGATCTTTATAAATGCTAAAAAACGGATTAAAAGCGAAACAAGTCTTGGGTTTTAAACAAGATATCTTACATAAGTATTGTATATGTTTTAGTTATTTAGTAATAATATATTAACTTGAAGTTATGGAATAATGGTTCAATTCTAAAATTTATTAAAATATTAAACGTTATTTAAACAAATTTTCAAAATTGCAACAAATTACTCCATCATCAAACACTGTTTACATCAAACATGTAGGTAATTAAATTATACAATGTCAAACGTTAGATGTCACTGATAGTCACTGATAGGTTGCGTTATGTGTCTTATTACTAATTAAGGATACTACTTCTTAATCAGAGAACCTTCATTTTTATCTAAATTGACCATAAATTACGTTAATTTTATCTCTGTGGACCACCAGATTTTTTTTCCAATTAAAGATCAAGCACCCATTTTCCTTGCACAGGCTCAACGCAGGGACAGTTTTGCCAAAATCATCAACATGGAATAGCTTAAAAGAAAATTCAACCGTACCGAGTATCGAACGTGGTACCACTGAGTCATTCTGCACCGCAATTTTGTATACAAAAACTTTATTAGTATACTAGCTGATACCAAGCGCTCCGCTGTCTTAATCAATAACTCGGTAAATTAAATTATTTTGAATCTTAAATTCTAAGCAACTGTGGCATTTTCCAAACAAACTTCATGGTATTCTCTCTCCACCCATCCAATTTGAGTGTTAAATAGTTCAAATGATAGGTTTTGAGTCACTAAGTGACGAAACCAAATCAAACCCTCTATAGTTATTAGAACTGGAGATATTGGGATACAAAACTATAACAACATCGTGTTGAGAAACAAAGTTGAGACAGGTCTTCTTTTTATCAAAATATGTGGACATCGATAAAAGTAGGAGAATAATTTCAGTACAACAAGTGCAATTTTCGCATCTTAACCTTTTGAATTGAGATCAAAACTTTTCAAGGTCGAAACCTTTCCGGATTTATAATTAGTAAATAATATTTATAACAAAGTAAATGGTCTGTCTGTGGGTGTCGTTCATCAAAATATTTTCATTCGTTTCTCTGATTACGAAATACTAGTTTATCAATTAAATGATATATAAGTCTGTGAATGGTATACAATTTAACATTGGAAATTTCTCAGAATTTCTTATCTAATTTTAATGAATAATTATTTATATTTGCAATTAAAAATAATTACTAATGCAAATATTTTCTATCATTCTTACAATTTTCAACCAAATAAATTCAATTAAATAATATTATTATTAAATAATTTTCGTGTGACATTTGTTATACAATTTACATGCAAACAATTGAATAAATAATTATATTTTCTAGAATATGAATGATTTATTAGAATTTTTAGACACTTGTAGCGCACCAATCGATAAAGATATAGCGTTCCACAGTACGATAGCGTTCCACAGTACTATACCAAGATGAAACTACCTTACACAAAAAATAATTTCGTAAGTTTTAAATATTGAGTGAATGAAATCTTTAATCCAATGCTATTGACTCACTAATGTATAGATTGAGAAGAGACTAGAGAAACAACATTAATATTTTTTATATTAATAAAGTTAGACTTATAGACCAGGGTAGAAACCTTTAAAAATAATAAAAAGTGAATAAAAATTATAGTAGGCTGAAACTCATTGGAAACGGAATAAAACGGATTGGAACGGAAGAGAATATAACAAAAATGATAGGAAAATTTAATTTTTTGCGATTGGAGGTCGGAAAATGGGAGAGGTGAGTTTTTAAATAAAATACGGAAAAAAGTCCTATGGAAAATAGTTAAATAGCAAAGTTGTAGGTCCACAACTAAGATCTACAACGTTTGTAACTACACTTTTTTCACATAACTTCATAATTTATGTGAAAAATTGAAATATTCAAATTTTTGGTTTCTTATTTCTATCTTTTGTAAATAAAATTTTTATTCACAAAATTTGGTGAAACCTTTTTATGTTTCAAATACACTGTAATTTTTTTATTTAAAATATTAATTTGTTCTCCTTATTTTGAATAAATCTCGAAAAAGCCCCTTAATTTTCAATCGAAAAATTTTAAGGTTATGTGAAAAAATGTAAATACGAAAGTAGTAGATCTTTTTATTGTCTACAACTTTTTTTTCCAAAGAACTTGTAGTTTTGCCGGAAATCGAGATAAACCATGTTTTACCCCATTCCACTTGCCAACCTCAGATCGTCCGTAAATTATTTTTCCTTTAATTTTTATTATATGCTCATCCATTTCCAATGGGCTTCATCCTACTATAATTTTTTTTGGTTTCAAACAATATCGATCCTGGTCTACATAGACAAAATTGATATTAAAGAATAATCAGCTGATATTTTAATAATTTGATCCACGTGTCTTTATTTTATACAATAAATCAGTTTACATTAAAGGTGAATGTACGATATTGTACTAGATCGCTTAACGTATGTTATATTAAGGTAACATCTGTAATAAACTATTCTTACTTACTTTGTTCTTTACATGAGCTGTACCGTTATACATTCATTGGTAATTCTTAAAAAAAATTACTGTCATAAAAGAGAATTATTTAATAATTTTGTTGGAAGATTTAATATTCTTCTTGTTAGAATCAACGTCAACTAAATCAGGCCATCAACAACTAAAAATCAACATACATTAAATTATTTACAGTAAAAATAATTTATACTAAAATTGTACTCTCGTAAAAGTCAAAAATGTCAGCAGGCTTAACCAAGAGCTTCGAAAATCAATTGCATTGATTTAAAAGCCCTTTAAAACAAAAAAAGATGACGATGAAATCAGAAATTAACTAATTCCAGAGATTATTGCAAAGCAGATAGAATGTTTCCCCAATTAAGAAATGAGAATTGTTTAATCTCCAAAAATACTAATAGAATATACAAATTGAGTTACTTCATTAATTATATACCTAAGCTTAATTCATTTCAATTAAATTCAATTCAATTTTCATTGATTCTTTTTTAAACAATTCATTGTACAGAAGAAGTAAAAATAATAGAATGGGACATATGAGGGAAGGGGAAGATATGCAGCTATGGTTGACATAGTAAGAAACCATATGAAACCATAAGTAACGAAAACCGGGGTACCCAATACCAATGATCAAATGCCTCCTAAATATCCAAGACTGAGTACGCAAGACCAAGGAAAGCTAAAAATAACAGCTTTCGATAAATGCATGAACCAAAATATATGTATGTACTTCAATATGTTCTTTTCATGGAAGAAAAAGTTTTTTATTTTTGAAATATTTAGTTTCAAAAACAAAAAAAGGAATAAAGAGTTAATTATTAATTGCGAATTATTTATAATTTATACGTTTAATAATCTTGATAATGTATGGGAAAATTAATAAAACGTAATTATTAAATTAGATAAGCGAAACCAAGACCATGGCTACATAACCAAGATCAAAACAAAGGCCAGATTCGAAGTATTTGAACAAGACTATGACAAACACTCGAAGTACTTGAGCTAGACTCCCAGTCTTAATTTTGATCTTGCTTTGCTCATCACTAATTTTATTTACTTATTCTATACATTACTACAGCAGGATTTGGAGGTACCTAAATGTAAAAATATCAAGGATCAAAGATCGAGAATGTTTCCGGATAAATGACTGGTTCAATTCTATTTTCTACTTCCCACTTCCTAGTTCATTAAAGTATAACGTCATTTTTATGGTGATTTTATGGACAAAAATAAGAACTTGATTTTATGAAAAATTTGGCCTTATTATTATATACCATACCACTTCAAAGCGCAGAGCCCGTAAACTTTTTGATTGTTACCATAATCTTGAAAATGTTGGACATCGGTATTGTTTTTATGGTTATAGAAAAATCATTCAATAGCAAAACCCAAAAAACCTGGAATGCTCTTTGTAGGACTGAAAAATAACCTATTTTTCTAGGGTTGTCGGTTGTCGGAGAATGGATATCTGCAAAACTTTCACGGGTTTTAAAAAAGAAAACACTTCATTTTTCAGAATTTTCCTAAAAGAAAAGTTGTTACACACATCATAATTAAGGCTTACTTGTCGGCACCGGGACTAAAATTCTTTTGATATCATATTTATTAAGTAACTGTATAATGGAATATAAATTAAATATTGCTACTGTATGTCAGTTATATTTTAATTTGTTTTACCCTAAAAATGTCAAAGAATATGTCTAAATTATTACCAGTAAAATTAATTTAAGATGACGTTGTACAATTTATAATAACTTTGTCAGACAAATAATGGCATAACGTTTCGAATCAAACAACATTTTATTAATTATCTCACTTAATTTAATGTTGAAATTTTGTCCAGTAGTAGATTGAAAATACCTATGTTAACATTCTGCCCCACCCTCCAGATCACAAGATTATTTGAAACCAATCCAAAAATTTATATATATTTATTCAATTGAATTCTTTATTCATTCTTTTTATTAAACAATACATAATTGTACAGAATAAGTCAAAAAATAGGATGGGGTAAATGAAGAGAAGGGGAAGGTATGCAGCTATGGCTGACTTTATAAGGTACTATCCCAGTATTCACTTCGTGCAAACCTAATGGAAAACCCTAGAAAACCATCGGTCAGGATAGCATACTAATGATAAAATGCCACCCGAATATCACTGAGGAAGTGATTCGGTTCAGGATATGGAATACACTTGATACTTAGAAGTATTTATAAATAAAAGATTAAAATAAAACCTCTAAAATTACAGCAATCAAAAAAGTTAAGTTTCCCAGTTGAATCGATGCAAAATCAAAAACCAAAGAAAAATTCATTTATCAATCTGAATGAAATAAACATAATTATAATTAAAATTTAAATCGACTATTTATTATCGATACAACTTAGAAGTCAAATTTGTTGGAAGAAATATCTATACAGAATAAATATAAATATAAATATACATAAATATATTCTTCATACAAATGTGCGAAGCACATTGTAAAGTCACTCCGCAAACAAAGAGTGCTTGTCTATTATTTATTTTTAAAGAAATGGAAAATCGAGTTCAAGGCTCAAAGCAAAACTTCTTCTAATGAGTATGGACAAATATTTATTAAATGCTTTTTTACTGCAGGTACGAAGCTCGATCTATCCCTGTTTATTATACAATTTATTGTTTTACAAGTTGCAAATTTCTTATACAGACGAATTGGCTGATTATGATCCCCAATCGCTAAGGAGAATACGACATTTTAAATGGGGGGGGCAGCCTAACATTGACTAAGCTCTCCCAATACGAAATTTATCCGAAACCTATCAAAAAATTTAGTGCTGTTTCTGTTTTGCTAATTAGTTCTATTTCGTATTGATGAGCTCCAACCATTTAGGAGAAAACGACATTTGAAACAGTGGGAGACGGGGTCAGGAATATTCCGATCTGGGGAAGAGCTTGGTTATCATGGGTATAGAAAATGCAATGCCTTGATAAATATTGCCAAAAATTCGGTTATGCAAAATTTTACGCTTTACAAATTTGATTGCACAATTTTTTTTCTCTAACTCTCTTTTGACCCAACTCAGGTTCCATATTTCGAATACAATGTTTTATCACTGGAAGAAATGAATGCCTTCCAGAAAAACCGATACTCAAATTGCCCACTTGCTCTCCAACTAATAGTCCTTTTGTTTCATGACTCACACTTATTTTTTTTTAATTTTGTATGTCAGGAAAATTATAGCAATAGATCAAAGATTAGAAGAATATTAATTATAATAAATATTAATTGAATGTTCATAGATAAGATCATTGATCTTTGAATAAAAAATTATTATTGCTTTTCATTGACCCGTAATCATTACAAGGAATTTGCAAAAGAAGAAAAAAATTAATTGATATTTATTAATTATAAATTCATTTATCTAAGTAAAAAAAATTTATGATTTAGTTCAAACTTTTTATGAATTATCTATGGTCCCAAAGTTCGAGTACCTCAAAAAATAAGATTGAAAAATTTTTTTCTAACTTAATTTTAATCTTAATTTGAAGGACCTGATTAATCTTAGTTGTATACTTAATTAAAGGAGGATAGAATCTTGATTAAATAGGAGTCGCCTAAATTTTATTAAATGGAACGTTTTTATTTTTTATTGTAGATCCGAATTTAATAGGAAATTAAACTTCAAATTAAAATTTTGTCAAAAAGTAATTTTTTTTTTTTAGTTAATTAGAGCTTTTTGTTAAAATTAAAGAACCACTATTTTATTTGCATTTTGGGTAAAAAAAATAAAAATTAATACTGTATTAAAATAAAAATTATAAAAAAAAATTAAAATAAATAATAAACAAGAACTGCTCTAACAAAAAAAAAAAAAAATTATAAAAACTAAAATACAATTATTTTAAACTATAAACTTCCATACTTCCTGGTGATAAATTTTTTAATTAAAAATTATTTTATACCTTTTAGATCACTTTTTCAGAAAAGTGATCTAAAAAAGGCAATTTTTTGTTATATGAGTGTTATCCACTACAAAAACGACAAATTTTTAATTAGAGTTTTAGTTCAAATTTGCTTTTATCCCTTTTTCTGCTGCTTTTTAATAATTAATATGCGACCTCTTTGTGAAACTTCTTTAATATCATTAGGTTTTCGAAGTCCATGAACGAAATAGGGACATTATAAAAAGGCAATAACATACATATTTAGGAGATAACGTACGAGAGGATACGATACAAGTATCTACAGCTTTTAACTTGCAAAAGAATCAGATAGAAATCATTATACAGTGTTTATTACAGGGGTAATAGGACTGCGTAGGCATGCCTGCAAGCATTTAAAAACTGTGATGAGTTGCACTAATATATTTATTTGTAACTCATGTACTTGTAAAGCATCATCTACTGTACACATTTATTTGTTTGTAAAGGCATCATAAATATTATACATATAATTTCATTATTTTAATAAAACCACATTTTAAGTTTGCCCGAAAGGAATACCGAATATATTCATGAATATCGGAAAAAATGGAACGAAAACAAGGCTTTATTTATCTTAAGTCTTGGAAGCTAAAGTATTTATTTCATATTTCGGATACCAGAAGCCTTTCGTATTATTTATCGAAAATTCGGTGACTAGATAAGTGTAAAATATGTGATACATATGCTAACAAAATGCATTATATAATTTTAAACTTGGTATTAATATCATAAGATAAAAACCCTACAGTTAACCTACTCCTCAAATTCTATATTTGTCTCCTTATCTTGAAGTTTCCTTCTATAGTGTAAGAGCTGCACACATTTTTTTTTTTTTTTGCTTTAACAAATTTTTCTTATTGCCATTTGAAAATTTTATATAATAAATTTATTTGAATTAGCTATAATTTAATTTATTTATTGAATACCAGAAAACAATGTAATTTAAAATTGAAAAAAAAAATGTAAATCAAATTAATTATGAAAACAATACGCAATGGTTGCTTATTCTTCTAATCAGGAAATCAAATCAATGTTGTTTAATTGTTTATAAAATAATTCATAAAATAATGTGAGTTACTACCTTAATCTTACGCGTACGCTTTATAAATATTCTCGTCTGAATAACTTAAATAAAAATCATTCCGCATTTTTAATTACATCACACATTGATCGAGTTTGATTTTATTATTTCCGTAATTACTTTATATATAATTAAATATATAATTTCAAATATTTTATTTAATAATAATTTATTGAGTACCCAGGGTGGTAACTTAAGCAAAAGATGAGTTTAACAAAGATTCTTGGATAATTTTTTAATTATTTTTATAACAATTATTATTTTATTTTTTTCTTTTTTATTGTCCAAAATACAGAAAAAAAAATGTACTTAATTATTTATTCAGATATCTAATTTTAGTAAACATCAATAAAATTAAAATAAATTCATAAATATTTTCAACGAATTCTTAATATTAGAAACATTTTCGAATATTCGAAACTACTTCTAAAATAACTTTTTTTTTTTTAAATAAACAAAAATTTTTCCAATATTAATAATTCCATGACGATCATCCACAACTTTCTCAAAAATTAGTCGAATCTTCAAAAAAACAAATGGGTATGTGTAATACTTCTTTGACATCATTAAAAAACAATTTTTAATTGCATGCAAATAATTAATTCTAATAAAATAATAAAAGGACTGAAGAAGGATAGATAAAACACAGTCAATAAAGCTCAGTTTAAATTTGAAAAATTCAATAAATAAATATATTTTCTTACATTAAGTGTAACATAAATAATACTCCAACCTGTGAATTTTGTGTGACGGTAATGCGCGCACATCTTAATTTCATTCTCATCACTGTTTCATAACGCGACTAAAGAAATCTAATTTTAAAAAAATTTGATGTTTATGAGCATTCATAAACGTTATAACAATTTTTGTTTAAAAATTTGGCAATTACCCTTATAACGGGGCAGAAAATTGTCACCAGAAATTGGTTTTTTTTTTTTTTTGAAGAATCCTGTAGACATCTACAGGACTACAAAATTACCATAAAAATATCTTTAAAAAATTTTCAATCTCTTGTATCTAGAGTATGTTTAAATCACCGTGAAGCAATATTTCAAAATTTATTGATTTCATTTATCCGTTTCAAAAAGAAGAAGAAAGCATGACTAAATGATTTTAAAAAATTCCAAAAAATTGTAATTTTTCGCTTCGTGTAAACCTTTAGGGCAATGTTTTATAAACATAAAAAATTATTAATTTTTCTCTGTCTAATTTGAAAAAAAAAAAAACAATACACATTTTAATTCGTTATTTCTTTTCCAAAATTAACTACAATGACTTTTCGAAATGTCGAAATAAAATTACATCATTTAATGCAATTTTATTTTTTTAAATATAAATCCAAATAACTAAAATAAATTTTGTAATAATTATATTTTAATTCTATATATATAAATACATGAGAATTTATTAAATTTAACAAAAATTATTTAACCTATAAAATAATATAATTATCTATTGTTCAATTTTAAGTTTATAAATGAAGAACCTTCGACAAAATTTTAGAAGAATAATAAATGTTTTGCAATCGACTTCATAATTAATCTTATATGGTATCATAGTTTTTGTTTTGTTAAAAAAAAAATTTAACACTCACTAAATATTTACAATATTTTTAAATATATTTTCTATTAACTTACACACAAATATGGATTGAAATATTGTATTCAGTATTGTATTTATAAAAAGCCATTTAGTATAAACAAATAAATATAACCTTGAACAAATAAAAATAAATATGGTAAATATAAAAATAGAGTGTTTTACAATATAAAATACAAAGTATTTCAAAATTCAAATATATAAATTTATAATCAAGTATCTTTGACATGCGATTTGTGCGCTATCTAGTGTTTTATTTTGTAATCACTGGGTACATAAAAATCTTACTATCAATACTGTGGTAAATATAAAATATTTATAATAAAAATGGTAAAATTGCGTTAGAATAATTTGAGTTATTTTTCTATATTGTTTTGGAGTTTCTCACAAAACTGTAAAATTATCAAAAAATCCAAAATAATTCGCCGAAAATCATTTGCATTAATTTCTCTTATACTTGATTAGCGTTATCTATCAACTTATATAGTTAATTGTTTAGATACTCAATATAGGCTTTAATATAAATGTTAAAATTGTTTTAAATCTTTAATAAAATACTCTAATTATCTAGGCTATACAGTTATAAATATATAGTATTAATATGTATTGTAATTATTAAAGTGTCTTTAATCTGAATTAGATCAAAAATTATGAATAATCATTTTATAAAAAAAAAGGTGTTTCAAACAAAAGTTTTGAAAAATGAACACTTTTTAATTTATGATTTTCTTCTAAATTTTGTGGTTTAAAAGTTAAGTCATGGATACATTGAAGTCATGGATTGATTTTATTCATTCACGAAGATAATCTTACTTTATAACGTTCGGTTGGACGAACTGATAAACAGCAATGGACTTAGGAGATTTTATGTACATCTATACGAAAATTTTGTTTGTTCGATCAATTTCTACTACCGTTCCAAGCTATAGGCTAAAATAAGTATACTCCGACATATTCTACATATTTCGAGTATAAATATACAGATATTCGCGCGATTAAATTTCTTTCAGATATAGATTTCGGGCTTGTTTCTAATTAGAAAAATAATTAACTGTCAAATTATATAAAACATAACTTTTTCAAACTAATGAAAACTAATTTTTTTTTAATGCATAAATGGCAAAAGTAGCTTAGATTTTAACAAGAAATCTTGAAAATTACTGTTATAATCTGTCTTTCTTTATACTTGCTCAAAATGAAGAAAAAATGTTCAAAAAATTTACAAATAATCTTTGTAAGTTCTATAAAGATAATCTACACCTTTAAACCATAAGCAAAATACCAACTTTGTTTTGTATTCTCTAGATTTATAGTAGCTTTAAAATGATGAAACTTTTGTTTGAAAGGAGTTTTTCAATTCAACTTATTTTTTTGAATTAGTGAAGGTAATAAATAGACATCCTGTATAAGAAATAAGCTACAGTGGAAAATTAAATACATAATAACTGCGGAAAATTACATGGAAAAAAAACAAGATTCTTGCAACTATGAATCTGCATTTTTCAAAAATACTTCCTTTTTAAATAATTTTCTTTTTATAATCATTTTGAGATATATGTGCCATTTTCATCAATTAAATTTTTTTTAAATTTTTGAGGTTATTTTCGGGAGTTACAAGGCCAACAGCATACTATCATCGGTCAGTTGATATTTGCCATAAAAATTTGTTTGAACAACTACCTTACCTTATATAAAGTGCAATAAAACGAAAATTGTAAACATCAATAAAGATAAGAATGGCTGGATTGAGTCTAAAATCTAGACAAAAATTTTCCGCTTAAAACAATTTTTTTTTTAATTTTCGCAATTTTTTTCACCTTTGGAAATATCGAAGAATTGTTTCTTTTCCGTCAAAATATTTGTTCTAGGGTAGTTTAAAACCGATAATTTCAAAAATGTCTATTTCACGATTGTATGCGATAGTTTTTGAGATATCGCTTGAAATCCGATCCAGACGTCAATTTATGGGATAAATTTCATGCAATATCTAGAACACTAGTGAACCCATCGTAAAATAGACATTATTTTTAAATTTTCTAAACCTTAAAACATTCTATTTTCAGCGAAACAGTTTTTGAAACATTTTTGCACAAAATACGATTGTTGTAATCTTCCAAATGGCGAATAAGTTTTTAAGAAGCTTGTATGTAAAACCTTCATTCCTAATGGTTTACTCAATTAATTAATTATTATTGGGTAATATTGTTGTATTCACAACAAAGAATACCTAGTAGAATTGTTAAATAGAAAAATGTACACATATATTGTACAATTTAATGGAGCCTATTATATTTATTTTTACCTTAACACCTTACAATTCTTATTTTTTGTACTATGTGACACCCGTTAAATATAAATTACATTACAATAGGTTATGACCAAATATTTATATGTCACTGAATATATTTAAAAAGGCTGATTTTTTGATATTACATGACATTTATGGTGTAAAGAAATTGTCTGATTCGTTAGCGTTTGCCGTGGGAGGGGGGGTGGCGTTTGTACATTAAAGTAAAAAAAAGTTTCGTTACAATTTTCTGAAAGCTGAAAATAGGACACTTTCAGTAGTGGAAAATGAAATTTGACGAAAATTAAAATAAATGTAGAAATATTTTAAAATATTCGAAATTTGAGTCATAAAATCACATGATTATTTTATTATCTTAAAATTAAAATTCGATTTTTTTATATCACGTGACTTAAAACACAACCTTTAATGGTGTGACGTCATTTTGGTAGAAACTATTGATTGTCATCTGTCAGTTTAATCTTATCAGTTATCTTAATTATACCAGTATTCTCAATATTATATACCGATATTCCGTCACCAAAAATGGTGACCTATTAACAAATAAATCAATATTTGGCAGTACTTTTTTAAAAATAGTCAACTACTCCATTGAATTACGAGCCTACTACCTAAAAATTAGTGTTTAAATTAATAGAGTGCAATGTATTTTATAATCCTATTAATAAATTCTGAATTTTAATCCTAATTATAAATGAAGAATTTTATCAAAAAAACTGGCTTAAATTTTATGCAATTTTTGCGATTGTATATAAAAAACTTTAAAACTCGACAAAAAGTTCCAAATGTCTTATTCGCTCATAATAGGTTTTTAGGATAATTTAAACAAATTCAAAAATCTATTTTACGCTCGATCGACTAATTTAGAGATATTCCATGAAATATATCCCATAAATTGATCTCTGGATCTGGTTTACAACGATATCTCCAAAACTACTCCTCCCATCGTAAAAAAATGCTATTTTTGAAATTTTTGGTTCCAAACTAGTTGAACAATGTTGCAAAAATTCGCAAATTTTTTTTATTCCGATTACATTTGTTAATTTCATAAATAGCATCTTCTTAACGATAGGATGCGTAGATATATCAACAAAACTTCGACATTAAGGCGAATTTAGCGGATGTATCTCATGTAATATCCTTTAAAATTAGTCCACCGGTCATAAAATAAATATTAGTTTTGAATACATCCAAGAGAACCCACCCACAGCAAAAAATTTGTTGACGATGGTTTATGGTTTCTAATACAATCACAAAAAAACACCACCATAGATCAAACAAATGAATATTTATTTGAAGTTCCAAAAACTACATTTTGAGTCATTTCTTCCAATATATTTTACTAATGAATATCATTATTAACTTAAACAGAAAGTTACTGGCCTGCACGCTAAGTGTCCCATTATCTACTACAGCTTGTTTTTAACCATGTCCTAAGTTCAATACACCGTTAATACTTATTAGTGACGAGTTCACAAACATAATAATTGGTTGAATGGTTGATATTTTTGCTGGATGTTGGTGCATACCATGGCAAATAAAACGCATAATACATTTTATTATTATATGAACGATGCAAAAGGTCATAGCACTTCGTCTAGAAACACAAAAACCGGTTTTATTAACCAAGATTTCTGCAGTACCTAGATAAATATAGTCGAGTAGTGCAGTCCACCTCACCTCAACAATAATATTATAAGAAATACCTTCGTTAGATGTTGGTATCTGTTTTTTTTAGACCGAGAGCAAACCGTCACCAAATTAGCAACGAGTAACATCTCCTCAGAGAATCAATATAACTAACTAATTCGTACTGATGATGATTACTTTGTGGTCGAAATACGTATTTATATAAATAAAAAATAATTTGATCTAGGAAATTGGGGCAAAAAATTGAAATTTATTGAGTAACAGTATTTCTGTGAAGATGTAATTTTTTTTCAGTAATCAATAATCTTGTACGAAGATTGTAAACTACAATATGGCAGGAATCAACCACTACACGTTATCAATTTTTATACATTTCAAATAGATGACAATTGTGTTGGGTCAAATGGGTCATACATACTTTAGCGGTAAGCGACGAGTCCACGGAAATACAAAAATTTTGTTTGTTCATTAAACAGCCCATTAGATATAATCTTCATTTTTCTAGACGAGTGCAATGAAGTTTTTACCTCGGTATTCAGTTATAAATGGCTGAATTTCAATATTCGAAGGTTTTTTTAATTCTATACACTATTATATACAAAAGTTGACCTTTTAAAATTTTTCGCTTATTAATTTTTTTCTCCATGAAATCATATGTCTTATATATATAGTACATTCCTTTTACAGTTTGATTAGTTTTTCAACGATAACTTCCTTAATCTTTAAGCTAATAATCTAAACAAATTAAAAATCGTTTTGCGAAAAATATAGAAGAGGTCTAAAATAAAATATTTGAAAGGAAAATTGTGTCAAAAGAATAGAAAATAAGTTCCTAATAAAAATTGCATTTATATAAATGTAAAAAAAAAAAAAATGGCTCCGTTATTTTTAATAATAGCCAAAGACAAAGAATTTCTTTGTGTAAAATTTTATGCTGTTCAACTTTTATTTGAAACTTTTTTTTCTAACTCCTACCAATTTGACAACACTTGACTCTTACACCTTTCAAATTTTTCAAAACGGATAACGTGCAGGGTTGATTCCTGCCGTAAACTAGGTTTCCGTACTTCACATACTATATGATGCATCCTTGAATATAATTACATAGGTCTACCACTTTGCTTCCGCCGACACTACCGCCAGTTTTGGTAAACGGCTAGACCTAAAATTTACTCAAATATCTCACAAGCTCCTAGACTAATACTATTGGAAATCTGATCTCTATATATTCTCAATATTGTCGCTAACCTTGGAATTAAAAACATATGTTGACTTTGTTTAGTCTTTTTCAAACTATAGAAATAAAATTACTGGGTTAAATCCGCAAACAGAAATCTATGCAGAATATATCATTTCAAATTTTAATAAATATTTGGCACAAATAAAAATAATAATTTGTCACGCAATTAATCTCTAATAAACATAAAATTAGCACGGAACTTTGTTTTCTGGTTAGTTTTTGAGCACAGTTTGTCACTTCAATTTTTTCCTACATCTCAGTAGACAACCGTTTTTTCAACATTCCATACAAAATTAAACTAGACAAGACTTCCCAAATTTCTCATTTGGAAGACTAACCATTACGCTGCTAGATTAGTTCAGAGAAAAGTTTAGATTTGTCACCCTGCATAATTTTTGTGTCATTCAACACGAATTTGTAGCTTGCGGGCAAGAATTTTTCCCGAAACTCACTTTCTAGACATTTTTAATTTTAACACTTTTTTCACAGTATTTGGCTTTTATCTCAGAAAAAAAACCGCTTTTTCAACGATCTCATGCGGTACGAAATTAAAGTAGTCAAAATTTCATACATTTCTCATATTAAATGGTTTTTTGGACAACTAACAATTCGCCACAAGAATTGTTACAACAAAATAAGCCTCTTTTTGGAAGCGCTCTAGCAGCGAAACGGTTAGTCTTACAAAAAAACAATTGATATATGAAATGTAGGAAACTTTTGTCTACCTTAATTTTGTATTGAATGTGCTTGTTCAAAAAACGCTTTAAGCCAGAGATGCAGGCCAAAAACTGAAGAAGGTCAAAATTTCTCAAAAGGTGTCCATAAAAAGAAGTTGTGAGCAAAACTTTGGCCCGTAAACTTTAAAATCGTGTTAGTGATTCAAAACACATTGATAATGAAAAAATCAAAAGTTTCCTCTGAACCCCAATTATTTTTCTGTTATATTATATGTTTAAATGGAAAAACATTTTGAAAAACATCACTTTTTATGGAGAATAGTTCGAAAAATTATAAAAATCCATTCAATCAATTAAAAATAATACGACTTAATAAAATTGTTAAATTACGAGTATCTATACAAATACCAATAGGTAGATTTTCGTTATTATGCATAGTGTTATAGTTTTTTTGTAGTTATATATTTTTTATATAAACTTATGTTAAAACAAATTCATTCATTAATTGTATGATATTTTATATTAAATATTAAACATGCATTCTTCAAATAATTTAATACCTAAATTGGGTAGTTTACTATGTTTAAAAAACTACTGCCACATGTTTCCCATGATTTCCTAATAAAGTCTCACAAAAACGTAATTTGTCAAAATAAACATGATTTCTTACCTTAAAACTACATTAAAATTTGAACGCTGTAGTAAAAACACTGCCTGCCATGTTAGTGACGTAAAACTGGTATATAATATTGGGAATACTGCTTATAACACCTTAAGAACAAAACATAACCTTACATTTTCAAATATTTTGTAACTAAAACAAATGTTTAGATTAAACTGACAGATGACAACTTTATACCATCATGACGTCACATCATGGCCGGTTGTGTTTTTGGCCACGTGGTAAAATATAATTAAACAATATTTCTACATAAATTTTAATTTTTGTCAAATGTCTTATTAATTTTTTTACTACCCTATTATAAATAAATATTTTGACATGTTTAAATTTTTCCATATTTTTCGATTGGATTAAAAAAACTACATGCATGTGGAAAATAAACGGAACATAAAAACTTTTCCATTATTCAATTTTAAAAATAAAAATCAACTTTCACATTTTTATTTTGTTGTTGTTGCATATTTCTAAAATTTAATTAATTCAAAATTTGACGCAAGTAATAATCTAATCGTTTTTTATTTTTAGTTTTTTTTTGTTCATAAACAGTAAATTTTTTGCAAATAAATTTATAAATTTTATAATTTGCATAAATTTGATTATTTCCTGCTAGCTTCTGCCTCAGTTAACTTGATAGACCTTCATTATGAGTTATTTATAAAAAGCAACCGGCTTCACAGAGTATTAACTTATGTAAAATTACATAAAATGCAATTTGCAAAATATTCATTCTTACAGAACATTACATTTTATACCAGGGTAGATAATTTTTGAAAACAAATAAAAATTATAGTAGAATGAAACCAATTGGAAACGGAAGATAATATGATAAAAATGAAAAGATAAATAAATTACGGGCGATCTGAGTTCGGGAAGTAGGGTGGGATGAGTGTTTAAGGGTAAAATTCGGTTTATCTCAATTTCCGGCAAAACTACAAGTCCTATGGAAAAAAGTTAAATGGGAAAGTTGTAGGTAATAAAAAGATCTACAGCTTTTGTATCTACACTTTTTTCCGGTAAACCTGAGGATTTTACTCAGTCAAGAGATGGCGAGCAAACAAAAAGGCAAAGCAATCAACACCTCTTTCTCTACTCAAATTACCACTGGATTAAAAGCTGCATAGGTGTACCCGAGTGATTCCCACACACACTCAGGCATATACGCTCAGAAGATACAAAATTTGATTTATTCTCCGGTCGCCAGTGCAAGTTGCTACGTCTGTATAGTGAAATGGATAACACACATGCTTCAGTTTACCTCTGCAGATAATTCCTTTTTGTTGTAATGTAAAAATCAAAAATTAGGTTTTATTTTGTTTTAATGTATGCTGTAAAAGCGTAAAGCATTCATATAGCCTGAATAAGCATACGTAAAAGCCTAAAATAACTCAAGTACTGGGACATTATGATCAGTTGCAACCCATTGAAAAAAACGGTTTTAATTACTCCTGATTCGACGTACACAAAAAAATACAAACTAATTTTTTTTCCTTTTTAACCATGACATTGCGTAAAACGCTTATAATTATTATTAATTTGAACTTCGGCCAAAACGTGCTATTTTTTTATAAATAAATAAAACAGTAATAAAAATAGAAAAAAATATATAATCATAAAAATTTTAAAAAAAATAAAATTACTGAAAACTCACCTTCAAAAAAATTATACAAATCCAAAGGTAAATAAAAAAAACAACATAAACAAAAACCAAACTAAAAAATTTTGTAAAAAATTTTATTAAATAAAAACAAAAATTTTGAATAAATTAATATTTATTTTTTTATTGATTTTTTTAATTATTGCACAAAAAAAATGTATTTCACCATTTGATTAATTTAATTTTTTAATTCAAAAAAAAATAAATTTTTTTTTTTTAATATTTTTTTGTTATTAGTTAAGAATTTGTTATACTCTGAATAATACCGGTAATATATTTATGATTGAAGTTTGAAAGTGGGGCCAAGGCAAACTAAAATCAATTTGTTGAAATTAATACACACAGCAAGAAAAAGTATCAATGTAGCTAATATAAAAAAATGTTATGATTAATAAAATTAAAAAGAGTGGATTAGCTAAAATATATTCAGTCAGTTCACTGTTTGTATACTTCACTGTACAATGGCTATCATTATACTGAAAATAAATAACAGAAAACAGATGTAAAATAATTGCTAATTCTATATTAATATAGCTGTGTATTTTTTTATTTGTGAATGTGTATGCATATATTTATTTGTTTATATATTATAAAATAAAAATATTATATTCCATATGATGATGCATGCGGTCATTCACGATGCGAAGTTCACGCGATCTACTTACCTTTAATGTGTGTTTATATATCATACTAGCAGCCCCGCTTGGCTGGAATCTGCCATTTGAGCATTCACCGTATTATACGAATATAATTCCATATGATGATGCGGTCATTCACGATGCGAAGTTCACGCGATCTACTTACCTTTTAATGTATGTTTATATATCATACTAGTAGCCCGGCTTGGCTGAAATTTGCCCATGGAGCATTCACCGTTTTATACGAATTTGATTCCATATGATTCGGTCATTCACGATTCGAAGTTCACGCGATCTACTTACTGTTAATGTGTGTTTATATATCATACTAGCAGCACGGCTTAGCTGAAATCTGCCCTTTTAGCATTCATCGTGTTATACGTGTTATTTGATGCGGATATTCGCGACAAGAAGTTCACGCGATCTACTTAGTTTTTATGTGTGTTTATATATCATACTAGCAGGTCCGCTTAACTTTACATCTGCCCTTTCAGCATTTACTGTATTATATGGCATTTGTGAGCATCTAGTTATTTCAAATCAAAACCTTATTCGTTTTCGCGTGATTCTTAATTTATGCTCCGTAACTTCAATTCAAGTTTTTATTTGACAAAAAAAAAGTTTTTAGTGAGTTATAGCCTAGACAAACGATTTCGAAGTTAATACAAGGTAATTTTAATCGATGGACCCAAATTCCTCTGTTTCTAGACCTGCTGTGTTGACGATGTTTGGTTGAAGGGGCAATGAGGTACGTTAGTTTGTACACCTTGATTGAGAAGCGTATTTTATTTGATTTTTAGAACTATTCAAATGTAAGGCTATAAAAAAAAACTTTCAAATATCATTTTGGACGTAAAATTTTCCGCATTTTCTGGGATCAAAAAACAATGCTTTCCATTTAAAAAAATTACCCTGGCTTTGAAAAAACCTTGAAATTGTATCTCAATATCAAACAAATTTCATGAATAGACTTCCCCTTTTGCCCTGGACAAACTTTTGTCTGACATATTTTTGCGTACTACGCATAAAATGGAGGAATTTGGGTCTATGAATTTAAATGGATTACGTTGTATAATAATATCCCTAATGTTGGTCATCCACTGCCGCAATACTGGGTATCTGAACATCTGCCTCCATTGGTTACTACAAGCCTTGTAAAACGAAATCATTCCATCACCTGATCTGACTCCCACTCCTCCGCTTTCAATTATAAGGTATCCCGTTCTATACTTGTGAGCCCAAACAAATATAAATCATCCTTGACACATGCTTAGCCTAGATCCATTTTAATTATTCATTCCATTACGGCTGTAATGGCTGAAGTGGTTGCCTATGTTAGAAATTAAAAAAATGGGCTCTGTTCATTGTAAGTTTTTGTCAAGATATAACTTGATAACACTATATTGAAAAAATAGCATCGATAAAATACCCATTTCCCGAGTTGATCCACATTTGTGCTCATTTTATGAAGTTTTCAATTGTTTCTCGGAAAAACATCTGGAAATTGATGATTTTTTTTTTCAATGTTGACTTTCCAGAATTTCAAGGTTTGTCTTATTTTGAAGTAAAGATACAGTATCAAAGGAAGAAGGAAAATTGTACCTCGAATTACGTCTTTAAAATATTAATTTTCTTTAAATTTTTCGACAGTTTCAATATGAAAATTTAGACAAGAATGGTTGTAAATATTCCAAAAATATAATTTTTACAAACACTACTTAAATCTGTCTAACAAACCTAAACTTAAAATAAATTTTTTTTTTTAAATATATGATTAATTTCTGTTTTATTAAAGTGAACGGATTCTTTATATTGGTCACTTTGATTGTACATTCAAATTCAAAAACTTACGACTGATAAAAAATATATTGCCTTACATCCAGAATTTCTTTACTTAGAAAACAAAATTTAATTGGCAGAACATATTCTTGAACTTGGCTGGAATCTGCCATTTGATCCAAAAAAAAAAAAGAATAAGCGTGGTCAGAAATCACGTAGTTCATTTCCAAGTTATTTAAACCCATTTTCTCCCTAACGTAGTCTTTCCATTCTAGTGAGAGACATCATAATAAATTATGATGTCTCTCACTAGAATGGAAAATAGTTTATTTATTACCAAGTTTGGGAGACATTTTCTGGACTTGAAATTTCACTTAATTTCTACATAACTTCTAAGCTAATCAGCAATTGCAGAAGCTTAAGATTTTTTGAATTTAAATCTTGTTTATACGTTTAGCACACTAACGGAAAAGGTAAAAAGATTTTAACGAAAAAAATTCTATTCTCGCGTGACTGTCACTTACAGTAATTTTAGAACTATATTAAACTTTCACCATTTCCATCGAAACCAAAATCAATACATTTAAAAAGCAAAAAACTTCTAATTTATGTAGTCTTCAAATTATAATTCAAATTACATTATTTGTTTAATTAACATTTGAGGCTTCAGATTGCTTTAAAATTATTGTTTTTTTACAACTTTTATTGTTTTTTTTTTTCAAATTTTAATTATCTCGGCTATAATAATTTTTTTTTCATCTTTAATGAAAAATTATCGTAAGATTAAACCCAGGTAGATTATGATTATTATTATACACGAAATTTTTCTGTATTCGTATTAAAATTACATTATACACTGTTATCCAAAATTTTAAATATTTATGTTATTTAAAATATGTTGGTTCTAATTTATTGGACAAAATCGTACCTAAATTAATAGCAAAAAAATTTAGGTTCTACCTAAATACTCTTTCTAATCGTATTTTTATGATGCTTGTTACAATTTAAGCAATAAAAATTAAGTATAATCAATTTTTAGCTATAGAAAGTAAGTATTTATATTTTTTTTAAGACATTACTCAAATTAATCTTAGATTCTATCTAATAACCTGAAGATATATAAAAACAAAAACCATTCAAATTATATAAATGCTAAAAGTGTATTGAACTATTATTTCAAATCCGTGTTTCAATGCCTAGATCAATTTTCGCATTATAGTCCATTGAAAATTTTCAAATTTAATGGATAGTAATATACAATAACTCTTGAAAAAAACATTCAATTTTCTTTATAAATTTTATATCGTTATAAGAAACTAAATTAATAGACTGTGCGAAAAACTTTTTTAATTATGAACACTTTAACAATGAAAATTGGAAAAACTAAAAACGCGGCATGATAATGTTTAAAAAGTTTCAGTTTTTCCATGATTTTCTTATAAATAATATTATGTGTTTCAAAAGTATAACATCATAGATGGGAATCCACATATGTTGTCAAAATATGATATCAAGAATGCTATTGATGACATCATATGTGGATGCCATCCATAATGTTATACTTTCCAAACACAGACATTATCAACGTGTGACGTAAAAATGTTGAACTTTGGTCTAGAGACGATCTAAATGTGCTACGTACTGAATCTAAAAAATTTTTTAATTTGTTATAACTTTTTAATTATATCAAAAAATAAATAATTGTTTGCTTATAAAACTGAAATATGATTTTTATTATCCAATATTCAAAAAAATTTATTTTTTTCAAAATCTAATTGCGTTAAAGCATTTTTATAGTTTAATATGTTACTTTGGTTCTTGAATAATATAAAATTGTAAATTGTACTAGTCCTCATTCAATTATTTCGAAATGACATTAAAATACAAGATTTTTAGAAGAATTCTTTCATGTAGAAAATTAAATTTTCCATAAGAATATGATTTTCAAAATTTATTTTTGGATACAATCCAAAAACAATATTCAAACTTTTGAAAATAATATGGTTTTTTTTTTTTAATATTTCGGTCTAAACTTTTTTGGTATAAAAATGATAACGAAAAATATAGGTGTTGAGTAAAGGAAAAAAATTATGAATACTGTAAGAATTGCAAACTTGACTACTAGAGCTGGGTCGAGAATTTTTGAAACCAAAAAAAGGTATATAGTAGGATGAAACAAAATAACAAAAATGAAAGGATAAATAATTTACGGGCAATCTGACGTCGGGAAGTGGAAAGCGAAAAAATGGTAAATTTTGAGGCTATGTGAAAAAAATGTACATACAAAAGTTGTAGATCTTTTTATTACCTGCAACTGTTCCATTTAACTTTTCTCCATAGGACTTGTAGTTTTGCTGAAAATCGAGATAATCCGTGTTTTACCCTTAAAAACTCACTCCCTTCACCCTTAAAAACTCACTCCATTTATGTTATATTCTCTTCCGTTTTCTGTTAGGTTTTATCCTACTATAATTTTTCTTGTCTTTTTACCATTTTTAAAGGCTTCTACCCAGGCCTACACGGCGTAAGGAGATTTAAAAAAAGTGTTTCTTCCTTTATTTAACACAAATAGTTTTCTTGTACATAGCTAGGATGCCGCCAAACAAAAATATACGATTAAATTTTTAAAAAGTAACTAAATAAAGTAATTTTTTTTACAATTTGTTTTTTTTTTTTTTTTTTTTTATTATTAAAAAGAAATAAAATTTATTTAAAGTAATCCTATGTAAAATTTAATTTTCTACTGAAAAATATTTTTGGTATAGGAGCCACACTCGTAAAAGAACACAATTTGTGATATAATCATATTCAGGTGCAAAATTTACATAAAAATGCTTAAACCCAATTGTTCCTCTATCTAGATTGTAAATAGACAATTATAAATAAATAAATTCATATTCCAATCATGAATGATTGCAATGTTGTACAATAACAAAAGTAAACAGTTATCGATCAGATCCCTGGAGGCAAAATCCACTATGGCTTGATTAATTTTTATTGAGTTTTATTGTCAATAAAAATAAATTATATTATTTCTTTATAAAGCATTACGTGATATTTATTGCTTTGTATTTGAAATCATTACCATTAAATAATATAAGAATTTTTATTGACATGTTTATAGTGTTTTCTGCTTAAATATCGTAAAATTTTGGCCGTTTTACAGCGTAGCCAAGGTCGGTATTGCCTAGAGGGTCCCACTAAAATAAACAAACATAAAAAATAAAAATTTTTTTTCAATTTGCGATAAAATGCTAAATAATCTAATTTTTAGGCAAGCTAAAATAATCGGCATATAATTAGAATAACATTGGAAACTTTTAACTTTGCACTTATTTTAAGTCATCATCAAGTAATGAATAATTATTATTTTTTGTTACAAATATAGAGGGAAAGAAGGTAAGATTATTGTGAATGAAGAAATTGTGGGAGGATTTTATAAATATTTTTACGATATTTATAATTTGAAACTTAAAAAAGGGGTATTTGATTATTTCAAATTATCAAATTTGGATTTTAATTTAATTTATTTATCTCCAGGGCTTCTAGCAAATTTCAAGTTTTTTGTCGTAAATATGAAACACTTTCGGTTTGTGTTCTCTATCAATTTTATGACCTTTATTTGATAAGATGAATAGGGAAGTTAGCAGAAGTTTTATGGGTGTATATGTACTCTTTGTACCTGTTTAAAGACCGATACTCTACCTGACCGACCAATATAAACAGCATTGCATTGCGGGCGTTGCATTAATTAGAACTCTAGGATTTTTCGAATAAATTTCGATTTTTTGCCCCAATTTCCTAGATCAAATTATTTTGTATTTTTATAAGTGCGTATTTCGATTACAAAGTAGTCATCATCACTATGAATTAGCTAGTTGTAATGATTCTCTGAGAAGATGTTACTCGTTGCTACTTTGGTGACGGTTTGTACGGTATTTTTTCGATTTCAGAAACGATAATACACCTTTAATGAAAATAGGTCAATAAAAATTCGTTTCATTCTTTGCATAAGGAACCCTAAATATGAAATTACGTATCAAGACTGATTGATTACACATTGCGAAGAAAATAAAATTTATTTAAATGAATGATTTATAATTAAGACATTATTTATTTAAATTTCCATGTCACGTTTGAAACTAAATTACTTAATTTTGTTTAATACATTTATTGTTTATTTATTCAATAGAAATAAAATTTTGTTAAATTTTATTGCAACAATAAAATTTATTATTCAATAATTTTATTTCAATTTTTTTTTTAATTTACATTTTAAACGTTCAAGAGAATTTACTTTTCACTAAAATTAGGATATTGATTTTGTATCGTAATGAAACTCGTTACATAGCCTGATCTTGTTGATATAAAAAAATTTGTGTGTGTCCTTATGTACACGCGTTAAAAGTTCTACTTCTTTGGTGTCTGAAAAAAAATTCCAAAAAACAAAACTGCAGTACAGATCGAAGAATAATATTAAAATTAATCAAAACGGTTCTATTTCAGTAAAAATAGATAAACATTCAAAATAAACAATCATTAATTATCATATGAACTAATAAAAAATATTTAAAATATACTAAGCTATATCCATAGGTTCTTCTGGTAATGATTTAATAGGCATGTGAGTGACAAAAGTATATAAGTTATCTTAGTCATTTAAAGAAATATATATTATTAATTTTATTCTGTAGCCAACTTCATCATGTCGTTTTTATGTGATTGAGGGCGCGTACCTCACAAATTCTCTCTCATCCTAACGCGTCTAAAAATGTATAACTTCAAAAAGCCTAAATGTAATTTCGGTAATAATTTGTTGCTTATAAAATGGGAGTTTTCTCGATTAGTATCTATTAATAAAATTTAGATGTATTTAAAAAGAAAGCTTTAAATTTGAAATTTCATTTTTTCAAATACGTATTCTTCTATAGACATAAGCCTAAGTTATGTTAAAATCAAATTTTATTTTTAGAATGTCTTAACATGTGCTAATTATTCGTAAGAAAAAATTAGGCTACATAGCCTCTACGTAACGACTTTGTTATTGCCAATTATGTTACCAAAAACTTTTATAAATATGCGACACAATATGAATTTTGTTCTTGTAGGCAACTTCTAGCACACTTTAACAAAAATTTTGCCATAAAAATTGATATTTATCTTATCAAAACAATTACAAATTTAAATATTAAAAATGGCATTAAATTGAAATAAACAATAAAAAAATCAATAACAAATTTTAAATCTATCAAATAATTTTTGAGTAGTTTTTAAACATTTTTTTGGGAATATGACGAAGAAATATAAATTGACAATAATTAATTTTAATCATTTGAAATTTTTGTAATAAACGTACTTTTACTTCTATTATTATCATATTAGTAAGATAATATGAATTGATTTTTAAGATAATTTTACATAGTCTTTAGATCTAAAAGCCGCCAAAATTTTTCTTTCAAGACAAAAATACAGACATTATTAGTAACTTTTAAAAACATTTAAAAACAAATATACTTTAAAAATTAACTATATGCAACAGGGTATACACTTGTGTATTATATGTTGCTTGGAAAACGTAATTATGAAAATTAATAGATGTATTATTCATTTTGTGAAAATCAATTCCTATTTATATAATGGAAACTATTAACTTTGTTTAATTTTCACTTAAACATTATTTAAAATTACGAGTGCATTTTCCATATATAAAGTCATGAATTAAGTCATGCTTTTATTTTGGAAATAATATAAGGAAAGCAGGTAAGATTATTGTGAATGCAGAAACTGTGGGTGGAGTTGATAAATATTTTTACAATATCTATAATTTCAAACTTAATAAAGGGTAGAATAGAGGCCTATTCTTTTTTACGGTATTTTAAAATTTTAGTTTAATATTATTTTAAGATATAAATACTGTTGATTTACGAAATGAACCACTTTTTTTATGGTATACAACTGAGTATACATTAGTGTACTTTCTTGCCACTAAATTAAGTACAGCATTAACGAATTTAAATGTTTTTTTTTTAATAAAGAATAAAAATAATAAAAATGCAATAAAATAATTTTACTGATCAAAATGTAAAACTAGGCTTACTATCAAACAAAATTCGAAAATTAAATTTAAAATTGATTCAAAAATGAATAAACTATGAGCTCTTAAAATTTTTTTCCATCTCTTTATAAATAGTTTTCTAGGACCTTAAAACGTCAAGATCTGATCAAAACACGATTTTTGCATAATGGGGTAAAACCAAAAACTTCCCGATTTCCGAAAATTATTCATTTTCGTATCGGGAAGTTAAAAAACATTACAATTCATTTATGAACATTGTATGACAGAAATTACAAGTTCAAAAAAGTTTTTATCTTGTCAAATCAATTTTCATGATTGGAATATTTGTTTTAATTATGGCGATTATATATTTTTACAATGACCTAGATACGAGGAAGACCTTATTAATTAATAAAAATGGATACAGGTGTGAAAACAATTAATTTTTCGCATAAATGATAAATTCCATTGTTATCAATAATAAATATCTATAATATATTAAGCAATTTGTAATTAAATTTCGATTTTTTCCCCAATTTCCTAGATCAAATTATTTTGTATTTTATAAATACGTATTTCGACTACAAAGTAGTCATCATTGTAGTCTAAATACGTATTTATAAAATACAAAATAATTTGATTTAGGAAATTGGGAAAAAATCGAAATTTATTCGAAAAATGCTATAGTTCTCATTAATAATTGTATAAAAAAAAAATAAAAAAATCAATTTGCAATTGTTATCCAATAAGTTATTCAAAATATAATTTTTTTTTATAGTTGTAGGGTTTATTTCTGATGATATTGATACCAAGTTTAAAATTACTATGCATTTTATTGTTATGTTTATTAGGTTCTAAAGCATCGTACACATGTGAAACCTTTGTGTAACACCGTATCGCAAATCTGTATTATTACGTATAACGAGCCAAATGGTTTGTTTTATTTACGATCGTATTCCATAGCGTTCCATCTGTTTACCAAGTATTTTTGTATTTATCAAGTTTATTTTTTCGTTCCACTACGAAAGGTTTACATTTAAAATTGTGTTTACAATACGTCACTGATTAATTGGTCATTAATTGGTCCAATGAAGTGAGGTTAGTGTTTGCATCTAAATGATTTTGCATTCTATTTATCTTCTTCGCTTTAATTGTTGAACACGTTGTCCGATTTTGTAGCAACTATTATTACAGTCAGTTAATTCAATTTTGAATCAAAAATTTCCAAAATAATTTGTTTGTCTCGCTTCCTCGCAATTGTGCAGGTACTCGACATATGGGTATCGTTGTTTGAACTATTTCTAATGACTAACATTCATAGTAGATCCTAATGGCCCAATTTTTTTCATTCACAAAGTATTTATAAATAAAAAAATATTGTCTAATAAATAAAAAAATATATATTCCGATACCGGGAATCGAACCCGAGCCTCCTGGGTGAAAGCCAGGTATCCTAGCCACTAGACCATATCGGATATATAATAATTTGTTATATTTAAAAGATTGTTCATTTTTGATTTAACAAAATGTATTTTTAGATTCATGAATATTAAATTATTTTACAATCTAGTATGATTTAAAAATTAAATAATTCAATGATTAGACTTAGGCTACCTGGCTATCGCCGATTTTCCTGTATTCCTGATCAAATCTAAAGAATATAAAAACATTTTTTAAATAGAAATTCATTTTGAAAAAATAAATTTCTAAGACTTTGATAACAAATTGTATCAAACAGACGATGTGATGTGTTAAATCTTCTAGATCTTCTTAACATTAAGAATCATGATAATTTTATTTATTTTGAACTATTTCATTAAAGCTGTTTTTGTAAATGTTAATGGCTATCACCCAACACGCTTAGATGTTCGATTCTCGATATCGGAATGATTTTTTAACTAATATTTATCCAAAAAAACTTTGGTTGTATCTCGAGCCAATTTTAAGCAATTTTAATAAACTTTAGGTCCAGAATACGCCAACAAATTTCAGCTGGCTATTAATTTTTTAGTTATCTTTATGACGAACAGATGGACGGACGGGCAAACGAAAATGGACTAATTCAGTGATTCTACAAAATGTTGTTTGTGACTTTCGATTACAATTTTTTGGAATGTTTGAGGGCTCAATGATGATATCCGTGGCACCTCAATTTTTTATTAATTTTGGCAAAACGAGCCAAAGTAAGACGAAAATAAAGAGTACCAATTTTCTAATTTTCGCCTATTTTTCAAGGTATCCATGTTTAATAACAGGTTGAACGTATGGGCCAGAAACCAACCCGACTCGTGAAAACTACACCCCACAAATCCATGGTTTAATAACAGTCGAAAATGGCGTACATGTTATTTTTAATACTTGCATTAAATATACAAGCCTTGATTTATTTTAAACGAATTAAATTTCAGTTATTTACGCTTGCACTGTGTTTAAATGGTAGTCATTTAACAAATACTAATAATTAAATTTTGTGACATGTTTTTAAATTATCGTATTTATGTGACAAAAACACGATTATTTCAAAAAAAAAAAAAACTGTCGATAACTAGAAAAATAAGCAAAAACTCGAAAATTAGTATTTTTCATTTTCGTCTTATTTTGGGTTGTTTAACCAAAATTAATCGGTAAATTGCGGTCGCCACGGATATCATAAAATCCCCTTGATATATCGAGCATAAAAAATTTTAAAACAATTTGTTTCTCAGAGTATGGAAAATAACCATTGAAAAATCTTGTAAAATAACTTAGAAATATTCTTTTTATAAAATAATTGGCAATGAAAACTGATTTTTAGAGGTGTTATTAATAAATATTTTAATCATTATAATTGTAAATAAAACGTGCTTCAAATTATAAATATCTTATAATAAAATGCTTATTATGAATTTAATTTTATTTTTAATATGATATGATTGTGTGTACTATTATTTATTATAACATATGTGTATACTTGACCTCTTAAAACGTGTTGTGCGTTCCTTACTAAATAACCTATGGAATTATACTAAGGCACATCGCACATGAGGTGATTTGGGTGAAATCGGCGAAATCGCCGATATCGGCGATATAACCGATATCAGCGATATCACAGCATTTTAGTCGCACACGGAGCAACAGAAGTTGCTCCGACTTTATAATGTTTTTTGAAGAAGGGGTACTACGTAGTTTGTTTACTAATAACAAAATATGTATATACAGTGTCTTAAAGGATGAAATACATCAAGTAATAAATAATATAGATTATAATAGATTATACTTTAAGCCATTTGAAATTCTCATTTCGTCTTACAAAAAGGACAAGAGATAGCTAGTTGAACTTTTGGTGTCATATTCTGGATCTTAAAAGTGATTCTAAGTTCGTAAATTGATAAAATCGGTATAATGGGCTAATTAGATCTATGATCCAACTTAACCATAAAAAAAGATTCAAAACAAACACAAAAAACTTGTATGAACATTTTTCGGATATAATAAGAATCTGTTATTTAGCAACTGTGGCGAATATAAACATTCCGAAAAATGATCATACATTTTTTTTTTAATCAAATAATTATCGTTTTGAATCTTTTTTTATGGTTAAGTTGGGTCATGGATCTAATTGTCCCATTATACCGATTTTACTCATTTACGAACTTAGACTCACTTTTAAGATCCAGAATATGACACCAAAAGTTCAACTACCTGTCTCTTGTCGTTTTTCAGTTATCTTGATGACGAACGGGAGACTGAGATGGGTTAATACTAATATACTCTGACTTAATGCTGATGATTAAAGTAGTTCAAACATTGATGCTCAATCTTATATCGAATATCTAAAAAATTTACTCTGTTATTTGTTACCTTAACTTGTTTTATTTGTTTAATGTGATTAGAATAGATACAGATTATAGCCACTGTACAATTACTGTATTTCTACATTTCATTTTGTAAACATATTAAATAATAAAAGAATCAATATATATAATATTTTTCAGTAATAGTATAAGATGTATTGGCTTAATTTTATAAAATAAGTCTAAAGTTCATTTCTGTTTATTTACTCTGTTATTGAAATGAATGAAATTAATATTGACGCTTGAAAAGTGTTATAAGAAAATAAGCTTATAAACTCTTGCAGAACGTCATTACGGCCAAAATGAAGAAATGTTGTATCTATTGCAACGTTACTACAACAATTAAAAGACGTATACCTAGAGAAATAGGTTTTTCCCTTTTTTTTATCCACAAATAATAAATATGTCTAGAAATATTTGAGGTTGAGCATTTAACTGAGTAATACTATAGGTGAAAGCTCTTATGTATTTGACAACGTTGCTTATGAATGTAAAATTACATACGATTGTTGTCGCATCATGATGGAATTCTTACGATTTCAGTATTTGATTATGCATATCTTACACAGTGCGATTTCGTACATGTAATTTTCTTATGGAAAGTAATCTCTATCCGTATACGACACAACAGTTGCAACAATACCATATATGTGATAAAAGTATAGCATGTATTCAAAGATATAAATATTGCAGGATAATATAAGCATTTACTTAATACTCGCTACTCTTCGTTCCTTTTCTTTAAAGCATATGTATGTATATAAAAAATTTATGATCTGTTTTATAAGATGCGCCTATTAAGCCTGTTCTATATGGTTCAGGACATCAATCTAACCTTTTTTTTTGTATATAAACAAGTATTGACAAGTTTTTATTTTTAAATATTAAACATAATATTATTTAACTCTCTATCTTTGTCATAAACATTGATTTATATGACTGTATAAACAAGAATAAAAAAAAGTTGCCCATATGATTTTAAGAACGAAGGATTTTAACAACGATTTTTTTATCACATGTATGATTTCAAATCACGAAAATCACGTCGTGTGCGACTATACATTGGTTTCCATAAGCAAATCATATGTATGATATCGCCGATTTCACGCAAATCGCGTCATGTGCGATGTGCCTAAGAATAACAATAAAAGCTACAATGCATATTTCTATTCTATAGTTAATTGTAATTGCAAAAATTTTATTCCGATACCGGGAATCGAACCCGAGCCTCCTGGGTGAAAGCCAGGTATCCTAGCCACTAGACCATATCGGATATATCTTACTTGTTTTAATTTAAAAATTGTTCATTTTTGATGTACAAAAATTTATTTTTGGATTCATAAATTTACATTATTGTACACTCTCGTATCTTTTTAAAATTGTGTATTTATTGAACATCCGATATGGTCTAGTGGCTAGGATACCTGGCTTTCACCCAGGAGGCTCGGGTTCGATTCCCGGTATCGGAATAACTTTTTTATATTACTTTCATAATACATACAAAATTTATTCTTTATGAATATTGAAAAACTCTGTATAATAAGAATATTACTTTAAATCATCAACACTTGAATCTTGTTTATTTAAAATTCATTTTCCATTTATTTTTGATATTAAGATTGTGGACAAATGTTTATTAAATGTTTTTTTTACTGCAGTCACAAAGCTCGATCTATTCCTCTCTATTATACAATTTATTGTTTTACAATTTGCAAATTTATTATACAGACCAATTGCCTGATGTCGAGGTCCAAGATCTATACTTTTGTAACTGTAACAGGGATGCAAATAACCACGTTTTTGTCATGAAAAATGAGTTGTACTGACTTTATTTGGAATAAATTAATTTTTATTCTTGGGATAAATATATATTGATTATTTCCATCATTCTTTTTATTAACAATAAATATTGCAATCTTAAAAATTAGAAAGATAACTTTAATTTAATCAAGTGCAAACATTAATTGGCCTTGAAAAATTATTTTAATATCTTCCAAATGAAATGCGATAAAATAGTTGACGTATTTTTAACCTAGGAGGTTCTCAAATCGACTGTATTTTTGTTATGTTTGTTACCACAGAACATTCCACTGGGTCAACCAATTTTGATGATTCTTTTATACTTGAAAGCTAGTATTTCCAGTGTGGTCCCTTTTCAATTTGATGTCGACCCTAACGCGAGAGAAAGCTCATAAACCAATTTCAGTGAAATGTGTGCTCTTTGATAACTTCGTGGTTTCAGAATCGATTTTGGTCATTCTTTTTTTGTTGCAAGGTGATATCCCAAGGGTGGCAGTATTATAAGTAAACCAGGATTTGATGTCCATAAGGGCAAAGAAGTAGGAAAAAACAATTTTAGTGATTATATTTTATCCAAATGAAATATTTTTCGTGGTTGTATACAACAGTCAAAAGTAAAAGATACAAAATTTTTAACAAAAAAAGAACTGCTTTAAAAAGAATGAACTAAAAAGTAAAAAATAATTTTTAATTTTTCCTTGTGACCTTTCGAAGCTTGTGCCAATCTTATTTTTAGCTAATAATTAATTCAATTTTTCCTTGTTCGAAGCATGTGCCAATCTTATTTTTAGCTAAAAATAATTTGGCTGGCGTTGAATGAGAAAGGTAGTTGAAGTGAAGAAAAATTTAATATTATTTTTTACTTTTTAGTTTATATTTTTGAATATGATTAATTGAATTTGATATATGAATTTTGTTTCAGAGAAATCTTTCAAAATTCTCAACAATTCTCAGATTCTCAGGACTTCAATATCGAAAATTTGACCAGAAATCATAAAATTAAAAAAAAGGTCTGGTCTGTTGTTATAGTTAAAATAGCAAAGTATACGACTTAAAAATTTGTTTTTGAATTCTCAATTCTAAACAATATTTACTTTTTAAATTTATTTAATAAAATCGCATATAAAATCAATCTGTTTTCAATTCAAGTTTTACGGAAATTAAACATAAAATGTTTTAATGGTTTTTGTACAATTTACGATTAAAAATATTTACAATAAATTTAGTAAATTAAATATTGTAAGATTGAAAATAATTCTTTATATTGAATACGTTATAATAATTTAGTGTAGTAGATATGGGCACAAAACTACCAAAAATGTAAAAAAAAAAAAAAAAATATAACTAGTCCATATTATTTAAAACTCTTTTATTATTGGAAAAACATAAGTGAAGTTATATTTTTCGTTCTAAGAGTTCGAACAACAGTCCCAAAAAACATTCCTATAAAGCAGAAAAAACTTTGCGAAAAACCACAAACGCAATAACTTAAATGCTTACGAAATGAAGAAAATAAAAAAATTAGCATCCAGCTAAGCTATATTTCAAAATGTTTTGATCCAGGTTTTTTCGAATTTAAATCGCTTATAGCTCAAAAATATAATCCTAAAACGCCATAGAACTTTTTTTTATTGTATTGTATCAAAGAATATTTAATAAAAATTTTCCTGTTTGAAGATAAAAAAAACTTTACAATCGTGGATAATTTCGGTTTAAGCAATATTGCTTCCAAGTAACATACATATTTTATCCGTAGGATAATTTAACGTAAATCGCATAAAAATTAAAATCGAATAGTTTTTGGTATTCATGCAGCCACTTTTACTAGACTAAAATGTGAAAAAAGTTATTTTCACCTCCGCTATTACAATAACAAAATTTTTTTTATTATTCAAAGATTAAAGTGTTTTTGATTTAAAAAGTAATATTTTTATTATACAGAGTTTTTCAATAGTCATAAAGAATCTAATTTTTTATTGTATTAAGAAAGTAATATAATAAAAAATTCCGATACCGGGAATCGAACCCGAGCCTCCTGGGTGAAAGCCAGGTATCCTAGCCACTAGACCATATCGGACATGAAATATTTAGTTATATTTAAAAAATTGTTCATTTTTGATATACAAAAATGTATTTTTAGATTTATAAATTTATGTTATTGTACAATCCGGTATCGGAAAAATTTTTTTTTTTTATCATAAGAAGATAACTTTTTTCATTTTTATAATTAAACGAAACGTTATTATTTATATTTTTATGGATATACAAAACTTATTATAAATTTCGATTTTTTGCCACAATTTCCTAGATTCACAAAATCCAAAAAAATTATTTTTGCTCTATAACACTCATTTTTTATCCAATTTGGGCCAATAAAGTATGTAATTATAGTAAATTTGGGTCGTAGTTTTCAAATTCTTGGTTACTTTTAACAAAACTATAGTGTCATTCAAGATACTAGGAGCCTGGTCATCATATTGCATATATATATAGGTAAGAGAAAGCGAATTAATCATGTAAAAATTGAAAAGTACAACCCAAAATTAGTTGGTTTCAAAAAAAACTTCACTCAAATCGGTTTAAGTTTGGCCAAGATATCGCAAAAGTTAATTTTTTGAATCTGGTGACGTCACAAAATCCAAAAAAACTATTTTTGCTCTATAACATTCATTTTTTATCCAATTTGGGTCAATAAAGTATGTAATTATATTAAATTTGGGTCGTAGTTTTCAAATTTTTGGTTACTTGTAACATAACTATAGTATCATTCAAGATACTAGGAGCCTGGTCATCATATTGTATATATAGGTTAGAGAAAGCGAAATTATAATGTAAAAATTGAAAATTACAACCCAAAATTAGTGGGTTTCAAAAAAAACTTCACTCAAATCGGTTTAAGTTTGGCCAAGATTTCACATATATACAATATACACAATATTAACATATTAACTCTGTATTGTTGAGTGAATTATTATTATTTCCGTTTTCGCATTATGATTGTACTATAAGATGCAAAAAAATTATTATAACTAACCCATATCGATCGTAATCTTTTGGTAATTGTGTTTTCGCCATCATACTATGTCGTCGTGGTTTCATGAATGGCATAGATTTGGAAGGAATTGGTATTGCCATTGAACGACGCCGTTTATTTGTTTCATAAACGTACACAACGGGTTCATCGGACACCATTGGACTGCTGTCATCTTCACAATCGGAAGATGTTTCCATATCTGTAATATAAAAATATATGCTAAACAACGAAAGATAACAAGTAATGGAGTTATTCTTATATCAATGTTTTGTATAACTTCAGCAACTAATTTCTCTGTATGCGATTATAGAAATTACTGGCGTGTTTTAAACAACAAGAAAAATTTATAAGACTTTGAATAATAACTCGTTGCTAATTTGGTGATGGTTTGCACCCCTAGCAATTTGCATTTAAGGACAATTTAAAGAAAATAAAAATAACAGTGGAATAGTTTTCGGTATTCATGCACCCACTTTTACTAGACTAACATGTGAAAATAGTTATTTTCGCCTGCACTGTTACAATAACAAAATTTTCAATTTACAAGTTTCAAGTGTTTTTGATTTATCTTAATATTCTTATAATACACAGTCTTCCAGTATTATTTGAGCAAAATAAATTTCGAATGTTTAATCCAAGTATAAAAAGTTATTCCGATACCGGGAATCGAACCCGAGCCTCCTGGGTGAAAGCCAGGTATCCTAGCCACTAGACCATATCGGATTGTCGATGAATTCACAATTTTTAAAACCTAACAGATTGATGTAAATGTTTTAATCTAAAAATACATTAGAAATAGACAAATTTTTAAAATAAAATTAGTAATCTATATCCGATATGGTCTAGTGGCTAGGATATCTGGCTTTCACCCAGGAGGCTCGGGTTCGATTCCCGGTATCGGAATTCATTTTTTTCATTTACTATTATACAGGTAATAAATTTTTTTGTTTTATTTTATATTTGAATGTTAAGACAATTTTTGGTTACAAATAAAAAAATATGACGTTCAAATTAAGAAATGTTTTACGTGAAGACAAAACGTATTTGATGATCAAAATAGCATTACATATTTCTATCTATTAGTTAGTTGCAATGATTCTCTGATGTTATAGTTTGGCCAAGATATCGCAAAAGTTAATTATTTGTTACTCAGAAAAGAGTGTAAATAATATTTATTACTGCAAAAATTATCATATCAGTACAAATCATTTAAGAAAAAGCTTTGTTTATTTTGGGTAGACGTTAGCTGTTGTAATTGTTGAGTAAATGAATATTGTAACAGCTAATTAAATTTAGTTAATAAATTATTTATAGATTTTTAAAACCAAATATTGAAAATTATGTAATTTGCAAAAAAAAAAAAATTTTGATAAACAAAACGTTTTGCAATCAATTGTCTCGTTTTAAAGCCAGTATTTCAACTTTCTCAATATTTTGGGTAAATATTTGAACTTAATAACTCTGTATTGTTGAGTGAATTATTATTATTTCCGTTTTCGCATTATGATTGTACTATAAGATAAAAAAAATTGATTCTAAATTTCCAGTCTAGCTTTTTTTTGGACTCTGTTATTCGCCATCATACTATGTTTTCGTAGTTTCATGAATGTCATAGATTTGGAAGGAATTAGTATTGTCATTGAACGACGCCGTTTATTTGTTTCATAAACGTACACAACGGGTTCATAGGATCTATCTTTTGCCTTTTTCATGTTACACTCAAACTCAATGTTGTGATAGTTTTGTAATATAAAAAATATATGCTAAACAACGAAAGATAACAAGTAATGGAATTAATCTTATATCAATGTTTTGTCTAACTTCAGCAACTAATTTCTCTGTATGCGATTATAGAAATTACTGGCGTGTTTTAAACAACAAGAAAAATTTATAAGACTTTGAATAATAACTCGTTGCTAATTTGGTGATGGTTTGCACCCAGGCAACATCAGTGGGACATTTAAAGATAATCGCATGAAAAGTTGAAGTGAACAGTTTTTGGTATTCATGCGCCCACTTTAACTACACTAACATGAGAAAAAAGCTATTTTCGACACCTCTGTTACAAGAACAATATTTTTCAATTATGCAAAAGATTCAAGTGTTTTTGATTTAACATAACAATTTTACATAATAATACAGAGTCTTTCAATATAAATTTTTATTGTATTATGAAAGTATTATAAAAAGTTATTTTGATACCGGGAATCGAACCCGAGCCTCCTGGGTGAAAGCCAGGTATCCTAGCCACTAGACCATATCGGATGTTGAATAAATATACAAATTTAAAAACATACGAGATTGTACAATAATGTAAATTTATGAATCTAAAAATACCTTTTTATATATCTAAAATGAACAATTTTTTTAAATATAGGGAGGAAAATATATCCGATATGGTCTAGTGGCTAGGATATCTGGCTTTCACCCAGGAGGCTCGGGTTCGATTCCCGGTATCGGAATTCATTTTTTTCATTTACTATTATACAGGTAATAAATTTTTTTGTTTTATTTTATATTTGAATGTTAAGACAATTTTTGGTTACAAATAAAAAAATATGACGTTCAAATTAAGAAATGTTTTACGTGAAGACAAAACGTATTTGATGATCAAAATAGCATTACATATTTCTATCTATTTTTAATTATTTGTTACTCAGAAAAGAGTGTAAATAATATTTATTACTGCAAAAATTATCATATCAGTACAAATCATTTAAGAAAAAGCTTTGTTTATTTTGGGTAGACGTTAGCTGTTGTAATTGTTGAGTAAATGAATATTGTAACAGCTAATTAAATTTAGTTAATAAATTATTTATAGATTTTTAAAACCAAATATTGAAAATTATGTAATTTGCAAAAAAAAAAAAATTTTGATAAACAAAACGTTTTGCAATCAATTGTCTCGTTTTAAAGCCAGTATTTCAACTTTCTCAATATTTTGGGTAAATATTTGAACTTAATTAAATAAAAAAAATTGATTCTAAATTTCCAGTCTAGCTTTTTTTTGGACTCTTTTAAGATTTTGAAGAACTTTGGTTATTTTTAGGATTTTTAGGATCTATCTTTTGCCTTTTTCATGTTACACTCAAACTCAATGTTGTGATAGTTTTGTAATATAATAATTCACCCAGGCAACATCAGTGGGACATTTAAAGATAATCGCATGAAAAGTTGAAGTGAACAGTTTTTGGTATTCATGCGCCCACTTTAACTACACTAACATGAGAAAAAAGCTATTTTCGACACCTCTGTTACAAGAACAATATTTTTCAATTATGCAAAAGATTCAAGTGTTTTTGATTTAACATAACAATTTTACATAATAATACAGAGTCTTTCAATATAAATTTTTATTGTATTATGAAAGTATTATAAAAAGTTATTTTGATACCGGGAATCGAACCCGAGCCTCCTGGGTGAAAGCCAGGTATCCTAGCCACTAGACCATATCGGATGTTGAATAAATATACAAATTTAAAAACATACGAGATTGTACAATAATGTAAATTTATGAATCTAAAAATACCTTTTTATATATCTAAAATGAACAATTTTTTTAAATATAGGGAGGAAAATATATCCGATATGGTCTAGTGGCTAGGATACCTGGCTTTCACCAAGGAGGCTTGGGTTCGATTCCCGGTATCGGAATCTATTTTTTTTTTTTTTCATTTACAGTTTTATCAGTGATTAATCAATTTCTTTCAATTTTAAAGTAAATCTTATGACAATTTTTGGTCACATATACAAAGATATGAAATTGTGTTGACCCAATTTTTAACTCAGAACAATTTGTGTGATAAACATAGCTAAGTATCCTCCCATATGTTTTAATCAACTTCCTGTACTCTTCAAGTCATACAATCCGGTCTTGTGTCTAGGATATTTGGCTTCCACCCAGGAGGATTGGGCAAAGTTTTATCAAGGATAAATTTTGAACTTGAATGTTTTTCAATTTTTTGTTACAAATACAAAAGTATGAAATAATTTTGATTATAAACAAAATCTTTGATTGTGAACAAATTGTATTATAATAAACATCGTCTCATATGTTTAAATGAACTTCCTGTACACTGCCATGTCATGTTTTAAAGTAGTGAAGTGAACATCATTTTTTATATAAATTAAATACTTATTTACCATTCTTCCTCCAGTTTAAAATATTAACTACTAGTAAAACATACCGTGAGTTATTATAGTGAGTGTATGTGAATGAATGCTCTCTCTTTTAATTCGTTAGTTTGCTGACCATTATTTGAGTTCTGTTTTCTATATTAATTCATTCATTAATAACAAATAATTAAACTTTATTTTTGTGCACTGTGTTATTGAATTTTAATATTTTCAATTATATAAGTTCCATATATTTATTTGTTTGGTTGAGTGTGACATAGATTTTTAGTTATTTAGTGAAAATAAATATGGCACCGAATTTGCAAATTATCAATGTTGCGATAACACCGGAAGGTAAGAGGATATTAGCGAGTTTCTTTGAAATTATAATATAATAAAATTTGATGGAGAGATTACGATATTCGTGGCGCGTCGATTTGACTCGATTAATTTTGATAAAACAAGCCAAAATATGACGTAAATGAGGAATACTATTTTTCGAGTTTTTACCTATTTTTCGAGTTTTCAACACTTTTTTTTAGAAACTATCGTGTTTATGGCACATAAATGCCACAATTTAAAACATCAAGATTTAATTATTATTTTTTGTTAAATGGCTTTAATTTAAACACAATTCGAGCACAAATAACCGAAATTTAATTCGTTTAAAAGAAATCAAGGCTTGTATATTTAATGCAAGTATTAAAAATAATATGTACGCCATTTTTGAGTGTTATTAACCCATGGATTTGTGGGGTGTAGTTTGCACGAGTCGGGTTGGTTTATAGCCCCTACGTTTAACCTGCAGTTAAACTACCCATTGATCTGTATGGTGTAGCTTCCACGGCTCGGGTTGGTTTATGGCCCCTACGTTTAACCTGCAGTTAAACTACCCATTGATTTTTGTGGTGTAGCTTCCACGGCTCGTCTTGGTTTATGGCCCCTACGTTCAACCAGTGATTAAACTACCCATGAACAAATCCAAAAAACAGACGAAAATTGGTATTCTTGTTTTTCGTCTGATTTTGGCTTGTCTTGCCCAAAAATCGAGGCATCACGGATATCGTAATCGAGCCAAATTGATCATAAATTGTGTATGTATATAGGACATTTTTCGAATATAAATGTCCAAAATTCCGAGCATCGTTTTGGATTTTAGTTATTGCTAATGTTAATGGAAACATTTAGCATTAGAATTAAATCTCTAAGAATGCTGTCATGGAGTGCTTTGTCACGCTTTGTTATTGTGCATTAATTCATATACACTCTGCTGGTTTTTGCGAATAATTAGACATGGAATTTAACCTTTCTATATCAATCACGACACGTGTGGAAGTTCAAGGAGCAAATAAACAATTATGAGGAATATACCAGGGTAGATAATTTTTGAAAACAAAAAAAAATTATAGTAGGATGAAACCAATTAGAAATCCAAGATAATATGATAAAAATGAAAGGAAAAATAATTTACGGGCGATCTGACTTCGGGAAGTAGAGGGGGGGGGTGAGTTTTTAGGGGTAAAATTCGGTTTATATGAATTTCCGGCAAAACTGGGAAAAAGTTAAAATGCAAAGTTTTAGGTAAGAAAAAGATCTACAAAATTTACACTTTTTTTAAATAACCTCAATATTAATGTGAAAAATAGAAATAACCAAATTTTTGGTTTTTTATTTTTTTTTTCACAGATTTATTGGACCTAATGGACAGATTTTGATAACTAAAACTCACTTTTTATATCTTGAATTTATCACCAAAATTTCAAATTGCTTTTTCTTTTAGTTTTTGAGTTATCTTGATGATATTAATAATTAATTTTCTAGGGTTACAAACTTTTGACTAAAATTAATATTCTGTATAATTAATATAATTTCCAAATAAAAGAAAATATTTTTGTGAAATACACTTTTCATTCTTTATAAAAAAATTAAGACAAACTAGCTGGTACCCGGTTTTCCGTTGCAGTAGAAGATACTAGACTAGTACGCTGCTACAATTAATCATTCAAATCACACACAAAAAAATGCTCAGTAACCTCATGTCAATTTTTTTTTTTTGAGGTTTCAAAACAGTTATTTCACAGTGAGTTCTCATGTCACATTTTATCAATGAAAATTTTTTATCATATTCCCAAAAGTTATCAGATGGCTAAAAAATTTGAGATGAGATTTTTCAAAATTACAGCAATTTAAAAATTTTTTCAAGCAATACTCCTAGCACTTTTGAGCGGAAGAGAATTTCTGAAAACTCACCTATGGGAATCGTTCATAAAATTATCCTTGAAAATTCTTAAAAAAATTTTTTCCATTTAGAATATATTTTTTCAAAAACCCATTAGTGTATCATCATGCTTCAGAAACTCACGTCTTGACGTAGGTACTTTGCGTATCCTTTGATTATTCATCTTTATTTCAAAAACGTATAAATATTATTTTTACTAATATGAAATTGCATGCTAATTCGTTCAGCTTATTTGAACTTTATATTCTTCATAAATAAAACATTCATTCAGTCATCTGTAAAGGTTTATATCCTTTTGTATATTAGACTACTTATAATTAGTTTATAAATGAATGATCGACCTTATATTACCTTGAAGTAAATGTGCGTACTTGTGTTTAGGATGTAAAGTACTTCCTTGGAAGATGATGTTGAATTAAAGGAAAAAAAATGATTAATAATTATTTTAGGAATTAATTTATTTCCAATATTGCTCCGGAAAATTGTTGTGACGTTGCTAAGGACATTAAGGTCAAAGAAATCTATAAATCGAAAATAGGATTGATTGATTTGAACTTAGCATTTCGTTACAAGGTTATTCTGTTTATTTTGATCATATTTTGCGAACAGGGTAAAACAAATTATCCGATTTAGAGCGGGCGCACACCGTAAGATTTTCTGATCAGAAAATCTGATGTTACTTCAGACAAAAATTTTAAGCAAAGGAATATCATCGGATATATTTAACGAACCACAATGAACCAATGAACTTTCAAATATTTTAAATTCAATAATTACTTTTTTTACTAACAGATGCTAGGCCCACACACTTCTGATCAGAAAATCTGATGTCTAATGTAGAAATCTTACCGTGTGCGAGGTCTAATATAAAATTCATGTTATTTAGTTACATCAGACTTTCTGATCAGAAAATGTGCGATCCCTTTTAATGGCCACTGAACTTCCTCGTGATGTAATATGTCCGGAACGACTTGACTTAGGTGTTAGGTTCCCGTAATCATATCAAATCATTGATAAATATACTTCTAAAATTTCATCAAAGTCGGATATACGGTCCACGAGACATCAACATTTAAGTGAAAAAAGGAAAATGACACTTTCAAAAATGGGACCATCTGGAACACCTCTTTATTTTAACTTTTTTTACCCACACAAAATACTATTGAGATCGTATATAATAAATTTGAGCCTTTATACTGTAATAACGTAATTCTGTCGGCCCATTTCTCAACAACAATATTCTGATCAATTTTGTTAAATAGACAATTAATTAGGCTAAGGTTTTTAATGATTGAATTTTTTTTTTTAATTTCATTAGCATTTTATTGCTCAAGTGATGATAAAATTATCCTTGATACGTTGAATTAATAATTAAAATGCAACACTAAACAATAGAACACGTATCTACTTAACAGTTAACTAATTTATAGCGCGTCTTAAATAATTTATATTTGAAGATATTATCATCAATACTAATAATAATAATAAAAAAATAGAATTGACTTCAAAAAAATATTCAGTACTTTTAATAACAAAATTATTATATATAAGTATTTATAATTTATTTTTTGAACTTGCATACTTCTTTAGACACGTTATACTTCTTTAGACACGTTATGAGATGAGAGTGAAATTTTAATATGCGCGAGCATCACCGTCACACAAAATTCACAGGTTAAAGCTGTTGTTATGATTTATATTACATTTAATGTAAGAAAATATACATTTATTTATTTTCAAATTTAAACAGAGCATTATTTGCATGCAATTAAAAATTGTTTTTATTGATGCCAAAGAAGTATAACTTCTGACGCGCGTACATGCACTCATTTTTTTAACATTGAAAAAGTCACACGCGTAAACAGGCTTGGCTTTTTTGAAGCGACATCCCTCCCTCCTTCGTATTTTTAAGTCGGTTAAAAATGCGTGTGTGCGTATTATTAGAATAATTAAGGATATTACGATAAAAAATACTTGCATTTTCAATAATGTTTGGCAAAAGTCTAATATTGTTCGAATAATTTAAAATACCCTGCCATTAATAGACTCAAAACCGTCTTGCGATGAACTGGAATATGCATTTTCTACATTTCAATCATATTAAATTTTCTGTTCCATGAAGCTAACGAAGCTATTTTCATTTTCTTACGATCGAAATCGGATGAACGATTTATGAGATATCGGCCTATAAGTTAAAAATAAGTAATAAATTTCGAGCGCTATATGCCTGGTAATTGAAAGAATAGATGTTTTAAAATGAGACCATGTCCTAAACATGTCCACTATCACAAATTTATAAATATTCGTTGATAAGTTGGAGGAGTTATACGCGTTATTCTGAATGAAAAACAAAAATTACTCAGAAATTCTTAAATTGTTGGCATATTACAGATTTTTAATCGGGACAAAAAATTTGTCCCGATTAAAAATTTGTTTATACCAAAAAAAAAAAAATACTTCCGAATTCTGAAGAAATAATTTATATATAAAAAAAATTGATGAAAATTGTTCCGAGTCGGCTTGGCAGTTGTTTTCAATTACTTTGCGTCCAAATGGAGAATCAAGAATTGGATTAAATCTATCTTTTGCCTTTTTCAAGTTATACTCAATCGCGATATTGTGATAGTTTTGTATCCAAATATTTTCAGTTCTAATGAAGACAGAAGGTTTGCCGAGAACACTCAGTGACTCAAGACTTTTCATTTGAGCTATTAATCATTCAAATTGAATCAGTTGGAGATTGTTGAGAGCACAACACACGCTCATCACCTTCTTTGTATGATTAAAAGTATCAGGTCTGTTTGGAAAATTCCACAGTTGTTAAGAATTTAAGATTCAAAATAATTTAATTTACCGAGTTATTGCGTACAGTAATTTTGGAAAAATACATGTTTTTGTACTTCTACAGCAGCGGTGCGTCGGGTATTTTTGAAGAAATAATGAATGCGTAGACGTTAGAATTGCTGAGTTAATGAATATTGTAACAGCTAATTAAATTTAGCTAATAAATTATGTATAGAAAATTAAAACCAAATATAAAACCAAAAATTATGTAATTTGCAAAACACATGAGTTAAGTTTGATAAAAAAAATAAAAAACGTTTTGCAATCAACTGTCTCGTTTTAAAACCAGTATTTCTTCTTTCTCAATTTTTTGAGTAAATATTTGAACTTAATTAAGTAAAATAAATGGATCCTAATTAACCAGTTTAGCCTTTTTTTTTTTATGGATAATTGTTAATGACACATTCTTATACGATTTTGAAGAGCTTTGTTTATTTTTGTCTGATTGATAAGTATATTAAATTATTTATTTTACATAATACCTTCGTATATATAAACTTTTTTGACTGCTGTGATTTTTAAATCTTTTATTTGAATGTACTTCATCCAAGTATCGAGTTTATTTCACATCCTGAACCGAAAGTTTCTGGGATATTCTGGAGGCATTTGATCATTAGTATCGGGTGACGACTTACCTTTCCAATGGTTTTCCATGATTTACCATTTGGTTTGCACAAAGTGAATAGTTCCTTATAAAGTCAGCCATAACTGCATACCTTCCTCATCCCTTCATATGCCCCATCCTATTTTTTCTTACTTATTCCGTACAATTATGTATTGTTTAAGAAAAACAATGAATAAAGAATTGCAATTGAAATGAATACTAGGTAAACAGTCCTTGAACTTACCATCTCATAAAGGCCACTCAGTCATCAATAATTTTGGAACTATTACGGCTCGTTCTAAATTTCAAAGAAAATTGTATTGAAGATATTTACCCATTTTTGTTAACAATACACATCTTCAGAATTACTAACATTATTGTAAAAGTCATGAGACCTATTTTATTCGAATTTCCTAAGAACATATGGGGGAACCAACATATGAAAAAATAGAATGGGAGGTGTTGTGGCACACCCGGTAAGAATTATGTTCCTTGCAATATATATCCAATGACATTTTCTTACTATCTGTTGCGACCCAGGACTTTCTTTTACTATTAGGAATTTTACGAAAAGCAAACTAATAATGCAAAATAATAAGTTTATTAATATAAAATGCCAATTACTTATGCATCTGATTGATCTTTTGCTAGCCAGGACTTAATGGTTTTAGTTTTTAATTGTCCTTTACGTCGCGATATAATCCAGCAGAAATTTGAGTTGATGTACTATTGATAGATTTTTGTCTCTAATGATATTCTTTACACTTTTGTGCATTTTTCATCCGGAATTCAACTGTTTTGGTTGTTTTCTGCCTTTCACGATATTCCTTACATTTTTGTGCATTAGTTTTAGGCTTTTTTATTTCTAAAGAAGAACTATTTTAACTACTACAATGAATTTTAAAAATAATTATTAACTTAGTACTTATAAATAATTATCATTACTTCTGTTATAGAAATTTTAATTTTATTGAAATTCTGTCAAGTTGAAATTTATTGATTTAGGTTTCTATGAAACCGATGTTAGTAGGATTGGTAACATCCTTCAAGTGAGAACTTGAATAAAAACTTTGCCCACGTTTTTCATCACCCTAGTGGTAGAATTTCGGAATATTCTTTCTTATTGGATACCTACTTCAAACAAAGAACACACCCTCCCAGTTTTAGGTCTCTACGATCAGCGGTTTTGGCTGTGAATCGTTTATTCTTCAGCACAAAACATTTTAAATGTATAGATATAAAAAAGTATGGGTCAATCGCATAGTTGTTTTCATTTTGGCCCGATTCGTAAATCGCGTGTAAAGGAACACAGTTTCAAAAAATTTCCCGTTAGAAAATAATAATTCCTCGCAATTGCTTAAGTAATTTCAGGCAATATACATTTAATTCATCAATGGGAGACAATTGAAAGAGAATCGCATAAAACAATTCAGATTGAGTTTTTAATATCCATGCGCAGTTTTTTTATTTGAGAAACAATGAAAAATGAAAGATTTTCTAAAATTAATAAAAGTCAGGATATTATTAATATAAAAATGAATTTTCTTTAGGAAATTATTTTTGGTATATTGAATGCGGAAATACAAAAATACGATTGTAAAATGTATTCATAAATAAATAAACATTTTAAATAATAATAAAACGTTATTATTTTTTTTTATCATAAAAGCAGCTTTGTAAGCAGAATAATTCAAGGTTTACTTTTATTTGGTTGATGAATTTTTATAAAAAATAAATTATTTAAAATAATATTGTTCCAAACATTGTTTATTTTATTTTATTTTTTTTTTTTATGATTATGTTTGCTTAGCATATTTAACTATTAATATTATTAAAAAATTTTTATTTTCAATTAAACAAAGTGAATCTTTTTTAGCTCCACCCTATACGCAAATTAACTGCTGAATATTATAGCTAATTAGTTTTAATATAAATGTTTTTATACAAAGAGTTTAACAAACGTCCATAGAAGTTAAATTTTTGTGTATTCAAAAAACTTTAGTACTTACCTTGACCACCAGTTGGCTATAGTTGTCCAATTTTATAGGCGTGCATTTTTCATGGTGATTTCAGGTTTATATGAAATCAAATGGTAGTTCAGCAGCCGCACCTAAGGTAGTGGAATAATAAAATATATTTCAGGTCGCTTGAAATTAATCATAGAAATAATGTAGTAAATATAAAAAAAATAGTCAGCAGAATATTTACGGGTGGAATAATTGTCAGCTAAATATGACTTTTGATTGCCTTAGCCTGCTGAATTTCATAAATTATACGCCAGGGGTGATACTTGCTCAGGTGAAAACAGAAAACATCGTAAAAATATTATTCGTTTGTAAATAAAATAAAGATCTATAATCTATCCATCAATTAACGTTAAGTTGCACAATGCTATTAAATATTTAGATCAATCATCACGAAATAAAATTGACCAGAAAAGACCATGCTCAGAGAATTGCACTCAAACTGTAAACAAAAAGACTGACAACAAATGGGCATCATTTTTGCAACGTTGATTTTTAATTTTAAATCAAATGCTACGATTCAAGTTAAAATTGCAGTAATCAAGATCGTAAACATAATTTTTTTGAAATTATAAAAATGCCAGAGGAGAGATCGGAAATATGGGAGATAAAATTTATCGTGAATATATGGTATGAAAAAAAAAAATTGAGTCTGTATTTATAACATTGCAATCGTTATTAATATTTACGAAATCAAATTTAATCGTTCCCATAGATTTAGACGTACATAAAGTTAGTGGGTATACAGTAAGAATTGAAAAAGGACATGGGTGAGACTTTTTGCATGTTTGAGGTGCGATTGTAAGAAAAGTTATTTTTATAATTAAAAATGAGAATTTTTCGAATAAATTTCGATTTTTTGTCCCAATTTCCTAGATCATATTATTTTGTATTTTATAAATACGTATTTCGACTACAAAGTAGTCATCATCAGTATGAATTAGCTAGTTGTTATGATTGTCTGAGGAGTAATGTTACTCGTTGCTAATTTGGTGACGGTTTGCACAAACTTGTTGTACAAACCAATCAATAAAGTTTAGCAACATCAGTCACAGTCAGTATTTGGATGGGTGACCATCTAGCAGTACTGTGTACTGTTGTTGTATAAAAATAATAATAATCTCCTTTGGTTAATGACTATATAGCTGCAATTAGCTATATAGTCATTTACCAAATGTATAGTCTGTAACATGGACATCGAATGTTACCTCTTAACTGAGAATGAAGGCATTTTGCATTTATAAATATTTTTTGCCAATAAGCTAATAATTATTTTTATTTAAAAACAGATAAATCACATATTATTTTATATACTTATTGTATCTTTAAGCGCTGTAAATAAATATTTTTAATGTATTTAATTGAAATTTCACTTAATAGAGAGAAATCTATCTAAGACGTGAATGTAATTAACCAAAGATCATTAGTCCTTATATACTAGACAAAAAAATGCTACGACCTGTTTCTTTCATTCGTAAGGTAATTCGAGCGTTAAAGCACTTGGTGTAGTGTGCATAGGCAGAGCATTTACTATATTCTATTCTGAAAATATTTCTTCATATTTTTCTATTTTTTTTTTTTTTTTTTGAATTCTGTAGCCAGTTTTTTGTGATATACTAGAAAATAGTGGTGAAGATTTGTAAATTTTACATACTTTGTAGGATAAGGGGTTCTAGTGATGAGCGAGATTGGTCTAAGTCTTGCAGTCTTGGTTTTGGTATTGTAAAAAAACGGGACCCAGACCAAGATTATCTATGCACCAGCAAGATCAAGATCCAGATCGTGACCAAAACCAAGACGGAGTGTGCAAGACCAAGATTAAACGAGCAAGATTATGCTAAACATAACAGCTCCGATAAATGAATCAAATTACATCATATCATATATGTAGTATTTTTAAAAGAACTAACAGTTAATTAAGATCAAACAAGACCAAGATTTTATAAGGAAAACCAAGACCAGACTCGAAGTATTTGAGCATGACTAAGTCCAATATTACATATGCAACACCAAGATCAATACCTAAACTGCCCCATTCTTCGGGATCGCAAACTTTGAGCTTGATTATATCGCAATCTAAACGGCCAAAATTTGCAAATTCGGGATCGCATATATAGCATTATTTAAAGTACGTGAAAAAATAGGCAAACTGTGTTATAAAGGGATTTTGCTGAAAATTAAAATTAAAATTATATATTTTAAAATTTAATTGGATTAAAATCGGAAATAAAGTCTAGTTGGTTGGTAAAGATCTTTTATATTTCAGCTCCATAATTGGGCTTACTAATCAAGAGCTATTGAATCGAAACACTTTTGACTGATTTAACATTAATAGTCGATTCCTATGGATCTGATCTGATTACTCAAAATTTACGTTAGTCAGGAAAAAGTATTAATTTATTGATTTTTTTAAATTTTATTTTATTTGCTGAAATAATACAAAAAAAAAGTCAAATTGTAGGTAAACAGAAATTGATACTGAATTTTTACAATGGAATAAGGCGTTCAAAAGTAAAGCTATCTGTCCGACAGAAAATCTCTCCAAATTCAGAAAAAAATCTCTCCAAATTTGCTAACTGAATTTAATCCAAACCAAATCTGCAATACAAATCATATTTATTTTATGTTTTATTGAAATATTACAAAATTCTATACTATTGTAGAGTATAATTACAATTTGCATTGAGAAACAAAGAGAAGATGGATAAACTTTATTGGTTCCAGAAGGAAACTTATATTATCCATAGAAACAGTGTTAGTTAATAATTAACTTAAAAACTAAAAATGAGAATTTTATAATCTCTAAATAAATCTCTAATATAATATACATCTATTTCTAAATTGTATTTCTTTCAATTTTCGTTTAAAAAATCACTCAAAAATATCTCATTGTTATGAAATTTGGTATGCAGAATCTTCACATAAAAACGGAGGATATGCCAAAGAGTTTTTCCCGAAAAAAAATTCCTAAGTAAAAATGATTTTAATTAATGATAATATTACGTTATGTTTTTTTATGAAAAACTCTTCAACCATGTCCTCTGTTTTCATGCTGAGTTCTGAATACAAAATTTCATAACAATTGGATTTGGAGTTATTTGTGCACAAGAATTAAAAGAAATGCAATGTATAGTACATTAGAGATTGTCATTATTGTAAATGTTTCATATTTTGTGCCAAGTCCTCAGTTTCTACAATATACATTGTACAATATTCGATACATGAATGTATATCAAGTTGCCTACTGTTGTCTACAATTGTCTATTTATTACGTGAATGTAAAACTACATGTAAGTTACATCGTTTATTGAAAGTAATATGAAAGCCATTTTTCAAATCCATTATGCGTACAAGTTCTCTCTAATGATTTGTGATAGCCTAATATATTTGGTTCTTTCAAGTACAATAATGTACCAGTCATAAAATTTGACTCATGAAATAAAACCTAAGGAAAAAATTAGTAAATTTTTCATTCAACAGATGTCTTATAATAGTTGTTTCTGTTTAGAATAGTCGATACATTAACCATAGCGAATAATATAATTGATAGAGAATTGCGTCGTTGATAGTACGCACATGATCAAAAGAGTACGCTACTATGAATTCCAAAATAAGTAGTGAACTATAAGTGAATGACGCCACAGTATCTACATTAATGAAAGGCAGGTTGCATATAAAAAAAAATATTATTTATACTATCATATTATAATATTGAGATGAGCACAAAATATGAATCATAATTGCATGACTCAAATATTTGATTTCCGTGCGTATTAATCTTTGGAAATAAAAATGATACAAATATTGAAATGAACTTTAGTATTGCACTTTGTAATTGGTTATGTTACAAAAAACAATTAAGGGGAGAGGTAATCACTGTACTAATAATTATATGTTCAGGAAAATAATGTAATTAATTGAAAATATTCTGGTTTCTAAATCAAAGTTTTATTTTTTTTTGTCTTTTCTTAAATTATCATATTAATTTTCTTGAAGAATTTCCATTTAGTTCAGTAGCCAAGTAAGACGGGCTTCACACTAATAATTAATTTTCCACCACAATTTAGTTATACCTGTACAACCGGAAGTGAATTGATGAGTTACAAGAATGAATACCGCAAATAATATAACGTTTGAATAAAATGTGTTTGATCTCAAATGTATAAAATATTATTATGTATGATATTAATATTATAGGATTTATTAATTTTAAAACATATATACTAAATTAAGACCATTTTATTAAATATTAAATAATTTTTTTAATAATATTATAATATTAAAATTATAAAAAAATTTATTTTACTTGTCGATGAAAAAGATTAGTAATAATATTTTTATTTAATGTTTCGTTTATATGATATTATAAAAATATTTTACGAACAAAATTTAACGAATATCCTTTATTAGAATTCTTATTTGTCTATATTTATTTTCAAATTAAATATTTTCATTTTAAGAAAAAAACAAACAAAGAATGGGTGCGTGTACTTATGTACGCGCGTCAGAAATTATACTTCTTTTGGCATCATTAAAAAAATTTTTAATTGCATACAAATAATTAATTACAATAAAATAATCAAAGGACTAGAGGAGTATAGTCAACACAGTCAATAAATCTCAGTTTAAATTTGAAAAAATAAATAAATATATATTTTCTTACATTAATCATAAATCATAACAACAGCTTTAATCTGTGAATTTTGTGTGACAGTGATGTGCAAGCATCTTAAAATTTCACTCTCATCATTATTTCATAACGCGCCTGAAGAAGTATAACTTCAAAAATAAATAAATTACGATTTACTTATATTATCTATGTTTGATAACCATAGAGTAAATAAACATTTTACAACTTTTCAACTTCGAAATACGTAATTAAAGACTTTAAAACTCACAATCAAGGGATTTTTATTAATAGCAGCAATTTGCTTCTTTAAAATATCCCTACATTAAATGTTGTAATCTTATTGACTAATTAGAATTATTTTTAAACAAGGCTTTATTTAAACTATATCCAATTTAAGTAAATTATGTCTTTTCTAATCAATTTTCAATAATTCCTTTTCGGATTCTGGCACTTGCAATTCTTACACTCATAAAGCGACTGGACCCTACTATTTATCGTAAGTTGATATGAATAATTGCTGAATCGTACAAGTTATTTATATAATAAATCTGTACAATATCTTTGTGGTTTTGTATAGACTATTTTTTTAATGGTAATTTGATATGATTCTTGTAAAAATTCATTTTGTACAATGACATGTTTATGTGTTTGATTGAACTAATGAATAATAATTATATTATCAGTGAATAATGCATCGTTTTGGATTCAATACACTGACATTAATAATATGTCAATGTTTTTATGTATGATCTGTTTTATATCACAACTATTTTTGTTCGAGAATTTATTTATACAGACTAGATGGTATGGGCGCAGGTATTCCAAAGTAAAATCGATTATTTTTTCTCCTTTTATTTAATGCTCAATATAAGTTACAGTCTAAAGCTTGTAACGCTAGCAAATCTTGAACGTATAAACAAAATTTTGATACAGGTATTCATAGAATCACCTATCTTGCATCATTTCCGTCTATCATCAATATAGTTTAAAAACAAAAATATATAGCGAGTTGAAATTTTGGAGGTGTATTTTGGATTTAAAAAAGTGCTTTTTAGAGTATTTAAAAAAAGTGATTAAAAGTGAGGAAAATCGGTACAATGAATCAATGATCCAATTTTGAATCATTAAAGTATAAAATTAAGAAATACTTTTTTTTTGAGACATTTGTTTCGAAAATGTTTGGATTCGCCACAATTTCAAGCTCAAATTCAGCTAATTTCTACACAAAAATAATTCCAATACACATTATTATTTTACATGTACTTCTAACTATGTCAACTGGATATTTAGGATATTTTATGAATAATAATGATTAAAAATATTTCGAACATGGATATTTAACTATATATCGAGTATCTAAACAATTAAATATTTTAATTGTTATCTTAACTTGCTTTTGTTTTTATTTGTCGATGAAATTATGAAAAACATAATACGTCAAAGTAATAACGCTACCTAAAATTGACCGCACAAAACAAATTTTACATACGTATTACTAGAAACACCTAATTAGTCTATTTCCGTCTGTCCGCCCATCCGTCATCATGATAACTGAAAAACAGAAGAGATAGCAAGCTGAAATTTTGGTGACATATTCAAAACATTAAAAATAAGTTTAAGTTCGTAAATGAGATCAAAATCGGTCCATAACGTACAATAGATTCTTGGCCAAACTTTTAAACTATAAAAGATAGAAGAAAAGATGAAATACAAAAACAGCTTTTGAAACAAACAGCTTTTGCTTGAAACATTTATATGTAAATAATATTGAGTTGTGCACAATTTTAGCTCAAATTTGGCTACACATGTTGGTAAAATAACAATACATATTATTATACAAGTATTTATAACTGTATAGACTGCTTATTTACAGTAAATGTTAATTAAAAATCCAAACAATACAATTCAATCATATGCCGAGTATCTAAACAATTAATTCTGCTAGTTGTTATCTTCATTTATTTTGAATTATTTTGATTACGTAAAATCTTTGTAAAATTTGGTAATTGAATTAATATACAATTTACTAAATTTAAGTATACAAATGAAGTTTTACTAACCATAAGCAGAACGAAATTATTATTACTTTAAATTTAAAATTAATAATTAAAGCAATTATTTACCAATTTTTTAATAGGAATAAAATTTACGAATGGGTAAGATAAATGTAGATTTTGAAATGTATTTTGTAACATTTCTTATATAGAATAAATATAATGTTTCAAAATATGTTTATAAAATCGGACAAGTGAAAATATTGTATTTACGTAATTAAGTTTAGGTAAGAATCGGTGAATGAGTACCATCAGGTATTTTACCTCAATTTTTCACGATTCTCTGTAAAATGCCCTACTGATGCATATAAATACTTGTTTCTAGGGGACAACCCATATTGCTTAAACCAAAATTGTTTAATTAATCCCTTTTTTAATATTCTTTGATGAAATACTAATTATAAAGATCTTTTTATGATAAAGTCAATATTTTACGTCCTATAAGCGTTTAAAAACTCAAAAATACGCTATGTTTAAATACGGTTTATCCGGAGTTTAATGGAAATTTTTTTAAATTTTGTAGAAGTATTTGTAAAGTATTTTTTCTTCTTTATTAATTTTTTTTTTCGAACTTAAATCGCATATTGCACGAAAACAAAGCATTTGCCGTAAAAATAATCCAAAGTGTTCTTTTTTTTGTCCAATTTACATAAAATAAACATTTGATTATTTCATTGGAGAAGAATTTGATGAAATACTTCTTGTAACTTCTTCATTCATCTTACCAAATGGTAGTGAATACAAGCTGGGTGTGTTACATTAATATTTACGACAAAAGCAAAAAAAAAAAAAAATTTGCTATGTTAGAAGCCTTAAATAAATTAAATAAAGAATCCAAATTTTATAATTTTTGAATAATCAAATAGACCTTATAAATAACTCCTCTTTATTAAATTTGAAATTATTAATATCGTAAAAATACATGTATTTATCAACTCCAGCCAAAGTTTCTTCATTCACAATAATCTTACCTACTTTCCCCTATATATTTCCAAAATAATAGAATAATTATTTATTACTTGAGTATGACTTTATAAGTCAAAAGTGCACTCGTAATTTAAGTAGTTAAAAAAAAATTTTTTAATGAAAATTTGACAAATATGGAAACTATTAATATTAAGTTAATTATTAAAAAAAAAAGGATTTTCACAATCTATTAATTTTCTATAGTTTTGTTCTGTTTTTTTCCGTCTTTTTTTATTTATCCATCTTTCTCGTCTTCTTTTCAATTTTTTCCCTTTTTTACTTTCATGCATTGTCATCCATTTCTGAGTTATATTCCAAATTTTAAGTATCTAGCTCGGGAAATTAGAAAATTCCCTTCCTTAATTATTAGAAAAAAAAGGGACGAATGAACATCAAAACATACATAATAGTAACTTTTCTGAATGTAAATAAATGCATCTACCAGATTTCATCAAAATCGGACATCGTGTTACAAAAAACATCTATCAAATACAAAATGATTTAATGAATAAACATAAAACTTATTTTGGTTAAAATGATAATGTGTCTTCCTACACGGACGTAACTGATAAAAATAATATTTAACCCATATATTTTAAATAAAATAGAATTATAACAATAATTTTTAAAATTCAAGTCATTGGCATTTTTTGTTTGTTTCATAAAGCATTGTATTTTTCAAAACCCACCAAAAAATAAAAAAATAAAATAAAATACAATTAAAAAAAATAAATATGTAAAATCATTTTTTTTGGTGATATCACTGATATAAACATCCGATATTATTAAATAATAATAGAACCACGTACATTTATGCAATACCCCCTCCTCTCCCCACATCACTGCCGTTTCACTGTTTTAATTATTATTAACGAAAACAAAACAATAAATAAAATAAAATTTAACACAATAAATAAAATTTAAATATTAATCAGAATTGGGTGCCAGGGCATCATTAAAAAACAATTTTAAATTACCATAAAATAATAAAAGGACTGGTGAAGGATAGTCAACACAATCAATAAAGCTCAATTTAAATTTGAAAAATTAAATAAATAAATATATAATTTCTTACATTAAGTGTAACATAAATCATAACAACAGCTTCAATCTGTGAATTTTGTGTGACGGTGATGTTCATAACGCGCCTAACGAAGTATAACTTTAAGCTGCAACCTGTGAGTTTTGTGTGACGGTAATGTGTGTGCATCTTAAAATTTCACTCTCAGCTTTTTTTTATGATGCGCTTAAAGAAGTATAACTTCAATAAAAGAAGGGAAGACGAGGCATCTTTTTTGCTTATACTCCTGAGTTGGTCATATTCTCACTAAGCCACTATCTGATGATGAAATCTCAGGAAAACTCACTTCAAGAAGGCTTTATATATTACAAAAAAAGTAAAAAAGGAAGTCTAATAATATTAAATACAGGCGGGTGAAATTCATACCTCCGTTTTTTTGGAAGTCCGATAAAAAATATAAATTAATAAACATTAAAAAAAAAAATAAACTTTGCTATTTCAAAATAAAATATTATTCAAAATTAAACCAAAGAATATAAAGCTATTTTTCAGAAAAGCATAACACAAATAACTCTTCAAAATTCGAGGACCTGAATCTTCCACGCTTACTACAAATTTATTCAATTTACTAATTTCATGGTGTATTTTATAATTTTCTCCAGTTTAAAATGATTTTTATTTAAATATATAATCAAAATAAATTCTGACAAACAACTCTACACAACATAATAATCGGATATTAAATATTTCTGAATGGTTATAAAAATTCAAGTGTCGCATTTTTTTTGATTTTGTTTTAGTAATACCCTCCCTGGCACTTGAATTAAAATAATTAATTTAAAATATACAATTATTACAACAAAAAAAAACCAAGTAAGCATTTACATTTAATAATTTAATAAACTTTCCGATATTTTTTTTCCACATTGTCATAATATTGTGTCCCGAATTGAATTAAAACAACTAAAAATAAAAATTGAAGTTTTTAAACGTTTCTATTGAAACGATTTAATTATTAATTAATTATACAATTATCGGCTACTAATCCTAATATTGGTTTAAAGTGATGTGTACTTAACTGAACGTAATATATGATTAAAATCAATAAAATCACTACGGGTACTGGTGACAATCGAATACAAAGTTCAAAGTGCGTGAGATATTCGTGAATAGGCGATTTGGTGCTGTTGTATCGAAATTTCTAACCCTACTAAATCTGTTACATTATCTAAAAACACAATTCACAAATAGGGTCGATAAGTTTTGAAACCAAAAAAAATTATGGTAGGATGAAACCCATTGGAAATGGAAGAGAATATAATAAAAATAAGGAAAAATAATTTAAAGGCGATCTGTGGTCGGGAAGTGGGACGGGATGAGTTTCGAAGGGTGAAACACGGTTAATCTCGATTTCCGGCAAAACTACTAACAAGTCCTGTGGAAAAAAGTTAAATGGCAAAGTTGTAGGTAATAAAAAGATCTACAACTTTTGTATTAACAGTTTTTTCAACATAACTTCAAAATTTATGTCAAAAATTAAAATAACCAAGTTTTTGGTTTTTATTTCCATTTTTATAAAAAAAAAAATTTATGTTCCAACACTGTAATTTTTGTGATTTAAAATATTTATTTTTTCACCTTATCTTAATCAATATCGAAAATGCACCCTAATTTTCAATCGAAAAATTTTGAAGTTATGTGAAAAAAGTGTAAATACCAAAGTTGTAGATCTTTTTAATACCTACAACGTTTCCATTTAATTTTTTGCCATAGGACTTGTACTTTTTCTGGAAATCGAGATAAACCGTGTTTTACCCTTAAAAACTCACCCCTTTTCCACTTGCCAACCTCAGATCGCCCGTAAATTATTTTTCCTTTAATTTTTGTTATATTCTCTTCCATTTTCAATGGGTTTTTCATTCGACTATAAATTTTTTTCACTTTTTACCATTTTTAAAGGCTTCTACTCTGGTTTAATTTAGATCAAAGTACTTATAGATTATTATGAAAATTATATAGAAAACGTATGAAAAATAATCAATATTCTAATTTGCATAATTGATTTTTTACAAAAAATAATGATTGAAAACACTTCTGGATATAAAGACGTATAATTAAGTTTGAAACTTTTATGTTTTTGGATTTTTTTTAATTTTTTAATTTATTTAATTATACTTAAATAAACAAAAAACGCGACGACCTGATTCTTCCAAGCTAACTTAAAACTATTACACTCATTTTATAGTGTATTTTATAATTTTTTCCCTTTAAAATAAATGTTTTAGATAGATAAACAAAGTGAATTCTGATAAACAACTCAACAAAATAAAACAATCGGGTATTTAATGTTTTTAAATAGTTATTTTTCATGTGTCGCATTTTTTGTTTATTTGACTATACATCCAGAGTCAAAGAGGCATTTCGCTCGCCAAATAACAAGAACTCTATCGGCTTGCCCCTTGAAGTTTCGTTTCAAACAATCAAGACGTGATTTGAGGGTACTTGTGTTTAGAAATATCGAATATCGGATTCTTTCAATGGATTTGTGTGACAAATATCTCAAAGCTCCAAATGTTGTGGTACACATTTTGAGCCAGTTTTTACTGACTCGCTCCTCTTTTCTGATGGAGTATTGGAGTCATTTTAATGATTGCATTATATAAAATGGATAAAAATAAACACCTATGAACTCGTGGATTTTTGGAAAAATGCTTCGTTTTTGTGCTATAACCGATTTAAGATCGAAAAAACTCAAATTTATATTTAAAATATGGTTGAATATTAAAGGTTTTTTTTTTATTTTTCTTGAAAAAACTCTTTTTCTTTGAAAACACACGCATAAAAAGTTAAATTTTTATGCTTTATACTTCGTTGTCTCAAAAATATTTTTTCTCCTCATAGAATTTTAATACAAAAGCAAGGCTTTTTCGAAATAATCAGAAGACTTAAAAATAATTATCAATGGTGGACAAAAATAATCACTTTTGGCCATTTGTGATTTTTACGAGAAATGCTTTGTTTTCGTGCTATGAGCGATTTAACTTGGGAAAACGGTCTCTTTTGTTCTTAAATCATGTATAACATAAAAAAGATAGGTGCCTATACTTATGTACGCGTGTCAGAAGTTATTCTTTTTTGGAATCATTAAAAAACAATTTTTAATTGCATACAAATAATTAATTACAATAAAATAATAAAAGGACTGGAAAAGGATAGTCTACACAGTCAATAAAGTTCAGTTTAAATTTGAAAATAAACTAAATCAACCTGTGAATTTTGTGTGGCGGTGATGAGCAACGCGCATATTAAAATTTCACTCTCATAATTTTTTCAAAATGCGCCTCAAGAAATATAATTTCAACAAGGCATTTTGCCAACTCAACTCTTGAAAAGTGTTTATTTTTCTACATTTTATCAAAAACAATCATCAAAATTTAGGTACTCCAAACATTATAGGTCATAAGATCGGCAAATCATAATACAACTGGACCAGAAAATCCATTAACTGAATTCAATGCTTGATTTTTGCATACTAAAGTACATCGAGATCCTCCCTTAATTAAAGAATACCTTAAGATATTTTTTCAAACTATGTACTCGCTTGTCACCAGCTCCCGGAGGCGATAATACTTTTTTTTTTGTTTTTTCAAATAATTTATCAATTGAAAATTTTTTTTATCCAACAAATTAACAAGTAGATGAGTTTTATTATTATTACTATAGAAGGGGATAATTAGAATATTAAAAATTCATTTAGTTGAGTCACTAAGTGTGTGTACACACATTTAATAAAATTAAGTCAGTCCAATAAAAACTAAACAACAAAAAAAAGTGTTACTTGTGATTTTATTATTTTTTTATTTATTTGTAAACAATAAAATCGGTTTTTAAAACTACTTATAAGTGCTTTTAGTATATAAATGAAACAGTTTTATGTGACTTGAAAAGTGTTGCAATTATTCTGTTACTGTTTACGGATCCTTTTTTATTATTTATAGTGCTTTGAAATTATTTGTGTGAATTGTTTTTTTTTTTTTTATTGTTGAAAATTATGGCTGAAGTTATACTTTATAAAGTTGATAAAGATGAAAGTACGTATATTGTTTTTTTGAATTTAATTAGTCGTAAACTTCGTAGAAATTATTTTATGTCTAGTTTAAGAGGAATAAGAACAAAAAATGAATCATCTATTATGCATTATAGACACTTTTTTCGATCGCAAATAATATAAAAATAACGAAAGTTGATATGCACAATCTTCACCGCGTTAACGTGGAAGTTTAGTAAAATTTGTTTAATCAAATCTCAAAAAATTGCTCCCAAAATGCTCGATCAGGATCCGTATTTGCTGCAGTGATTAGGTAATTATTTAATTAATTATTTGCAATCAAAATTACTAAAATTGTTTTTCTTATATCTCAGCTAATTAATGCCTTTTTTCTATATTTTTTTAATTCAATAAATTGCTTCCGATTTGCTCTTTCGATATGAATCCATTTGATTCAGCAATTACTTTTATTTATGCATAATTAATTAAAATTATTAATTACGATTTAAATAACCACCGTAAGACTATGATTAAAAAAATATATAAAAAAAAGATTATAAGCTGAGATATAAGGAAAACAGTTTTTGTAATTTTGATTGCAAATAATTAATTAAATAATTACTTAATCACTGGAGCAATCACGAATCCTGATAGAGCATTTTGGGAGCATTTGATTAAATAAATTTTATTAAACTTCCACGCTTACTTAATTGTGGTACAATCCTTCACATAAAGAATGAGGGCTAGTCAAAAATATTCCCTAATTAAATTTTAAAATTCTAAAATTATTGATTGTCATTTATAAAATGTATTATTAATAATGCTTTTAATTATTTGTGCCATTGTTTTTATTGTTGAATATTAAAAAATTATGGCTGAAGTGATTCTTTGTAAAGTTGATAAAGATGTTTATTATTTTATTTTATTTGTTGTAAATTTTGTTGAAATTATTCTATGTCTATTTTAAGAGGGATTAGAACAAACAGTGAGACATCTATTATACACTATAAGCACTATTTTTGAACACAAATAATACAAATAATTATTATTCAAATATAATGAAAATTAACAGCAAAATAATGGAGTTTTTTTCTGAATAAAATTTCTAAAGTAATAATAAAAATTTGTTTTTGATTATAGAATTTATTTATATTGTTAAATGTTTTGATTGTTATTATTAAATCCTCCGTGCTTATAGAGCGCATGCTTAATTTCGGTACATTTGCGGAGAATTATTAATTTCTCAGCTCCCACGAGGTTCTTTCAATGGGACCGATTTTGTGAATAGGGTAGTTTTGACATATCTTTACGTTTCAAAGTCACTACAAGCCAAATTCAATGATTTAAGAACGATGCCCGTGTGTGTTTATGTATGTGCATTCCTTTTTACGTCTCGATTAAACCTTATTCCGCGTGTAATTGAACGTAACTTAAAATTGAGGAACTTTTTTATATTATTCAAGATTCAAACCACTACATTCAAATTCAGATGTTTCTTTCTCGTCTATAATAAATTTTAAGCGAAATTGATACAAAACATGAGACGCCTATAATAAAGACAATCTATAATGTAATATACATTGTATTTTTTTTCATAATTCAAAGAATAGTTATCCTTATGTTATAAAATTTGGTATGCATAATTTTGACAAGAAAAAATCAAAAAAATGGTAAATGATTATTTTCATTTATATACCGAAATACCGTCTCCCAGAAAAATTTTGAAATCGTCCACGAGCTTTTAGTCTAAGAGATAAAAACAGTAAAATTGAAAAATATTTCACTCATGAATTACACAAGAAAGTACGATTAAATATCATACAAGCTGTAATGGGTACGACTCGCGCCAAGAACTTTCTTATACGAAATTTTTATTCAAAATAAAGTGCATTATAACTATTATTACATTAATTATAATAAAAATTCTAAAATGATATGATTTTACGGTTAAAAATTTTACACACAAAAACGTACACATTCTTACTCCACATATTCTCAAAAAGATTTAAATGCTGGCTCGAAACTTAAAATGAAAATATTATGTGATTAGTGGTTTTTTGAATTCCAGGGCGATTCCAATAATTTCCATTATAAAGATGTCAAAAATTTACAATACATTTGGTGTTAGGTCAAGGACTGGATCCACATATATCTAGTCTAGTCTGTTATTTCAATTTGAACGTGAAAAAGCATTAACAAAATGCTTTAGGTGCTTGTTTGTGGTGATATGATAGTCATTGTTCAAAATGTTGTATGACCTAAAAATAGATCATTATTACTTATGATTACAATAAAATACAATATAAATGTATTTTTTATTCAAATTTTAGTAAAAATTATATTCAATAGGTGGGTAAAAATATCCTTTGTACTTTATATAGACTAGGATAAATGGGATCATCTAGTATGGAAAGTTAATATTTCATTTTTGAAATTATACTGCTTTAGACGCGTTATGAAAAAATGAGGAGAATGAAATTGTAAGATCACTGGCACACAAAATTCATAGGTTGAAGCTATTGTTATGATTTATGTTACATTTAATGTAAGAAAATATATATTTATTGAATTTTACAAATTTAAACTGATCTCTATTAACTGTGTTGACTATCGTTCTCCAATCCTTTTATTATTCTTATTGTAATTAATTATTTGCATGCAATTAAAAGTTAATGATGCCTAAGGAGTATAACTTCTGACCCGCGTATATAAGTAGTACATGCATAAGTATGTATTTATTTATCATCCAATAATCAATATAAGAGAACTTAAAACTATAGTGCCTATCCTATTCTTTACTTATAATACGACTAGTATACGACCACACATTTGAAGGTTTTAATAGGATGGGTCATATGAAGGGAAGGGTAAGGTATGCAGTTATGGCTGACATTATAAGGAACTATCTAAGTATTCACTTAGCCGGCACCCGTTACTAATGATCAAATGCCTTCCGAATATCATTGAGGAAGTGATTCCGTTTAGGATGTGGAACAGGGCTTTTTTAGTTGAGTTTCTACAGATTTGTGATAACAATTTGGTAGAATAAAAGATCTCAAAGTTAAGGTTAATTAAGTTAGGCATCGAATTTATTTTTATTTTATCAAACAGCTATTCAATAAATTTATTTTCAAATTATTTTTGTTACCATATTTTAATAAAGACAGAATTAACATCAATTCTACTGTATACTTTTTTTTATTACTATATCATTCTAAGTATGAAAAAACGAAATTATATGAGTTTTTAGTCAATTTTCATTAATGTTTTACTAAATTCAAGCATTCGGCTTCAATCAAAGGTTAGAATTAGCGCTGAATGATCATCTTCGGCTTCTTAGAAGTATCGCTGAATTATCGGCCACCAAAATCAGACATTCGGTCTTATACTAATACTAACCCTGTAATAAACACTAGATAATACTTTCTATCTCATTTTCTTGCACGTTAAATCCTATATACACTTGTATCTCATTATCTCACACGTTATATCCTGTAGATATTTCTGTCTTATTCTCTCGCATATTATATATTATAGATGAATGCGGTTATTTTTTTTTACCTTCGCTTTTTCTTTTCATCGACTTCACAACGGTACTAAAGAAGTTTCAAATGAAAAGTTCTAAATATATATTTAAATATTTTAAAAAAATACCCACTTTTTATTAAAATAAAGGCAAAATTTTATAAAACATATAAGCGTATAAGCTGTAAATAAAGTAAATTCGAAATAAAATAAGTGTACCTATATGACCCATACTATTTAATTCGAATAAAATTAAATTTTAACAAATAACCCCTATTCCATTCAAGTATAATCACTAAGAGGCCCCTACCAATAGGGATGGAAACATTTAAAACAATTTGATTACTTAAGGTTTTGTTAAAAAAAAATTACATTAATGAAATGTGGTTAGAATTTAATTAATTGCAACAGATTTGAAAAATTTTTGACAAAAATTAATAATATAATTTTTTGTTTTATTTTTTTAATAAATTTATTTAAAAGTAATTAATTTATTGAAAATTGTTTTAAGTTTTATCAAATGTTAATTAACATTTAGGGAGATTGTTACTTTTGTATCAAGCGCACTCGTTAATGTAATATCTTCTCGCGTATAATTAACGCAAAAAATAATTATCAAAATTTTATGAAATTTGGTATGCAAATTATTGACGATAAATTTTACTTGAATCTCCCATAAGGATGTGAGTCGGGCTTAAGGAATTTAAGTTTAAAGCAAATTAGTTTAAAAATTGACAATATGTTATTTATAGTCATATTACCATCACCATATTTCTTATTACCAGAATCAAGCTCTGGAAACGTTCCAAATGATATAATTAATATTTTGACATTCCAGATTTTAATAAGAAGCGTCATCAAAGTATGTTTTTAAGCACGAAATCACAACATGCTCTTGACAAAAATTATTGAATACCCTTAAAATAATTTTATTATTTAATGTTAATAGCAACAGATTGAACATTCATGTAATGTTCTTTGTCTATACGAAAATCATAATACTATTTAAATAACAGATTAAAATTTAAATAAATGTTTATTTAAAATAATTTAATGTGTTTTTTTAGTTTTTATTTAAAGTATAATATTATTTTGGTTCCCATTTTAAGCCAGATTTAGTTTTTTATGGAAAACTATACTTTTTTTTGTAATTTAACTAAAAATCTAAACCAAATATTGGTGTATCCGTCACCTCCATTATTCAAATTTTTAGCTCGAATTATAATAATAATCGAAAATTTAAATAATTCAAACATCGACTTTTGAATTAATTGGGTCGATTTTAATTTCAAGAATTCACTTTATTTATATGTCACTAAAGTTAGTTGTTGATATGACAGAAGCTCAAAGTCCAATTTTTGTGTTTTCAAAAAAATTTTTGCATATAAAGTTTGCTATAGGAGTTTAATTTTGATATTTAATGTGATTACTAGTAGTCACCAAGAGATGACTTAATTTCATCAAAGACTATCTCTTTGATAAAACGAATGCAATAATGAATTAGACAACTGAATGTCAGTTAGTTGGTATGTGTATAATTCTATATATGTATTTTTGAAGTTACACTTCTTTAGGCGCGTTATGAAAAAAGATGATAGTAAAATTTTAAGATGCGCGCACATCACCGTCACATAAAATTCACAGGTTGAAGCTGTTGTTATGTTACACTTTATGTAAGAAAATATATATTTCTTTATTAAATTTTTCAAATTTAAACTGAGCTTTATTGACTGTGTTGACTGTGCATCTCCAATCCTTTTTGTTATTTTACTGTAATTAATTATTTGCATACAATTAAAAATTGTTTTTTAATGATACCAAAGAAGTATAACTTCTGATACACGTACATTAGTACACGCACCCATTAACACATGGAACTTACACACACATATTATTTTTAAAAATCAATCATAAATCACATAATTCTAATTTATTATAACATACATTTTATCAAAGATTACAGATGCTCATTTTTGCCGACTTTCAACATGTATAGCCATCTCTTGGTCACCATTGGTAATCACATTAAATATCGACATTAAACTGCTGTAGTTAATTAATGGTCAGGATAAGTACTAAATTTCTTTGAATACATAAAAATTGGCCTTATGAGCTTTTGTAAGAATTTGTATTCCTTGCTTATAAGTCAAGTATGAAGGATAAATTCGGTACTGCTTCCTATATTCAATATTGATTTAAAATATTAATAAAAATGCTTTTATAAATTGCAATATTTCTTAATTTAATGTTTACCTTATAAATTAGAATAAAAACTTGATTGCTAATCGAATATGAAATATTTATTATATTTAAGTTTTTAATAAAATAATTTGTTTATTGAATGCATTAAATAAATTTTTTTATTTTCATTACTCACTCAAATTTCAAAAAAATTGATTTTGTAATTGAATAATTTAATTTTGTCTCCATTAAAATTTCACAATTAATTAAATTGCGTTTTACAAGTGTTTTATACCTTTTTTATCCTTTGAGATTTTTTAATTTTTTAATGATTATGGTTTTGATAAAGACCTCTACAATAAAGGCATAATAAATATTGTATTTTTTCCTGCACAAAGCGAAATAATAAACCACCTTAAAACATAATAACTAAATGTACCTTTTTAGTGGATGAAAATTTCATCATAAAAAGTATCCACAGAAATCGGAAATCATCATAAAAATAAATAACCACGCGCATAAAACAACAAATTTTATTTTTTTTCGAAAAGTCAATACTTTTTGAGATAGCCGTTATTCAAAATGTCCGCTTTTCGTTTAAAAAAATTGGGTTTATGATAAATTTTTCATAAATACTACGAGAATCTCACAGTTTAACAAATAAAAGTTAAGCAATTTAAACGAAGATTATAGAAAAACAAAAAGAAATAATTATTTATTATGTCCGTAGTAATTCTATGAATCCAATTGCAACTCGTTAAAGGTGCCGAAAAGTTGTAGATCTTTTTATTACCTACAACTTTTCCATTTATCTTTTTACCATAGGACTTGTAGTTTTGTCGGAAATCGAGATAAACCGTGTTTTGCGTTTAGAAACTCACCTCCTTCAATTACCCGACCGTAAATCGCCCGTAAATTATGTTCCCTTTCATTTTTATTATATTATCTTCCGTTTCCAATGGGTTTCATCCTATTATAATTGTTTTGAACTTTTTACCATTTTTAAAGGTTTCTATTCTACTCTACAAACGAATACTGGAGCAACGTGATTTAAGAAATAACCTTCTGATTTACTCTTGCAGAAAGACTAAACATGAAATAAATCTTTATTGATGGAGTTTTTTCAATTTTTTATTTTATTTTTTTTAATTAATTGCGTTCTAAGAAAAACGTTAAAAAAAACTTTAATTCAAAGAAAAAAATTTAATTCGTATATTATTAATCTATTACTTAGGTATTCCTTTTTTTCTCAAGCTCAATCATTATAATAAATAAAACTATTGGATATTCATCAGAAAGAAAAAATACCTAAGCGTATTTTAAATTCAGATTATCGGAAAGTTTTTAGAGCTGAATTTGTGAATCCAAAATTTTGATTATTTTAATGTTTCAAGATCATCAGTAGAGACAGTCTATGTGTGTATAGAACCACTTTAATTCGATGCGTAACTACGAAACTTAAAACTGAAAGACTTTTCGGCCAAAACGATCCTACTGTTTTTCGTTGAGGATAAAAAACTAAAATAAAAAGACAAAAAATACACAAATTCTTAATAATAAAAAAATTATTGTTTGTTGATTCTCCTAATTGGGAAGTACGTCTTGCAGACCTTGTGGATCGCACCCTGATCACTTGTTTGTAACAATTAAAAATAAAATTTTCTACACTTTATACTCGCATGTACAAATCATCGGATTATGAAAATTATTTCTTTTACTTTATGTTGCTTCTAAAAATAGCTTTGAATTTTTCATTAATAAACTTTTCAATATATAAAAATCAATTTTCATTGCCAAATTTTCACTGAACATATTTTGTTTGTGTCTTAGATGGTCTTTATATGTCTGTATAGTCTTATTACTATGAATGAACGCGAATTGTTACTCATCTTGTGTGCGATTGTCAGATTCTACAACTTAGATATTTTTAACAACTTTTGTTGTATTAACACATTATATTAATTTTACAAAAGTATGAATGATATTTGCATATTAACAGATAAACATATATTATTGTATTTTATTGAAAGACAATAAGAATTGATCATATTTTCAAACAACCCGATTTTGGAAGGAGGTCAAATTAAAAGCTGTAATGTTAGATAAATTTATGAATTTGGAGTATATATTTTCCTGAAGTCATATACAATGATTCTGATACAAGTCAAGCACAGATTTTCGAACAATAAAAGCATATATTCGGCTTTAAACATAAAAAAAAAATACACAGCGTTATTTATAGTACATTTTCACAATCAAAACTTTATTCCACTATTGAGTTTATTTGCAATTTATATATTTGCTAGAGGAATGATTATATTTATAATTTAATGTTTATATTTTTATTATATCGAAAAAAAAAACGTACCATCACGAAGTTCGAAAATTATTCAGAAATAAAACAATCGAATTCATATTAATTGAATAGTAGTCATTGCAAATCTTGTGTCTATGATAGTCCTACACCAAGCTCATTTATCTGCATTAATTAATTAAAAATATAACGTCATTATAAACCATCATAATGTAAGAGTTGCACAGTTTTTAGTATTTACTAGCATTTATCCGCGTATTCGCTCGCATTGAAACCATTAAATAAGTATCAAAGGTCATTACAATAGAACGTTTTCAAAAATTTAAATAGTTTTATATTGCATATAATAACAGACTCAAATAACAATAAATATAGAAAAATTCCATACAGCTGAAACTATAGTCAATTGGATTGGGTATTGATTAGACCGTCGATAATACAGTCCAACGGTATTACCGTACTCATGGTTGGAACTTCATTATTGGAATGCTATATGGCATTAAAATAGCTAGATTTTAAGATTTTTTGACAAAACAATTTGCTTTCGTAAAAAATAAATTTTATTTTCAATAACAATCCTATGTTACTTCTAATACCACCAAGAATATATGTACAGTTTCATGATGATCGATTAAGTAGTTTTCGCGTGAAAGCGTAACAAACTTACATTCACATTTATATTAGTAGAGATGTTAAAAAAAAAATTGAATTGGAGTGATTACAAGTCCTTTATCTTTGCTAGTACTCAATCGACCTCCTTGAATACTAAAGGCAAAGCGAAAAATTCATGTTTAGTTATAATAATAAAGTTTTATGTAATTATTCAGATTTGTTTTATTATTATTCTTATTTTTTTATTATAATTAATAATTTTTAAATGATTTCCAACTAAAAATGCATGCAAAAAAAAACCAAAACAATGAATACATCAACAGATGATCATAATAAAATAAATTAAGTACACCAATGCTACAACCTTGTTCTTCACGCATCTATTATTGTTTATACAAACAATTGTTTATTAAACAATACGTTGTTTTTAATTGATGAAAATTTATATGATTTTGTCTACGCATGCTTTGAAAAATACGGTTTGAATTCCATTCAATCATTTTCAATTATAATCATGTGCGTTTATCATAACTTTTATAGAAAAGATAAAACATAAAACGAGATGACGTACTATAATATAATAAACAGCGCTCGATTTATGATAGAGGTAGTCGAGACTTGTGTCCAAAAAAAAGTTAGGGGCGGAGAAATTCAAAGAGGAAGAAAAGTAATTTTCTCCATGTTATGGAAAATGCTTTGAAAACTGTCATCATGATAAATACTTCTTATAATAATAAATAAAATTTAATTTTTTCATTATCAAGATTATGTTCAAAATTATAAATATTGCAGTTTCATCAACAAAATTGAGAAAAAGATGTTCAGTGATAAATAGTTAATTAAGAATTATTTCAATTCATAATTTTTAACTTTCCTTATTCATTTCCATTCAATTTGAATGAAAGAGCTTGTCACCGGATATTGCCGTTTTAACCATATCCATATGATGTATGCATGTAAACACCACATAACTTTTAATCGGTTAGACCTTCCTTTTTTAATTGGGATTTTTTATAGAATATTCTAAGTTCTATTTAAAATGGTATTATAAAGAAACTGTACTCATTTTATGTAACATTTCTGTAATACGGTGGCGTTTTACACAGTGTCTAGGAACGACACTAAGATTAAATCGGACTATGATAATAAATATTGTGTTTTCTGCTCAAATAATTTATAAAAAATAATTATCCAAATGTTATGAAATTTGGTATATCTTGAAATGAAAAATATGCGAATATATATTTGTGAATATATTTGTATTTTTTTTTCTGCCAGATGGCACTACGTGTTTTATATTTAGATGTAAGGTTAATATTTTTGATTGTCTATTACTAGAATTGATATTTGTATTTTCAAAGTATACCCATAAGTTTATGTGGATGTTTCGAAACATGATGGTGTTAGGTATAGGCAGTAGTTATAATGTAATTCGAATTGTGGCTTGCAGCATTCTAGAATATTCTTTAAGGTTTCGGCCGATTGCTGAAAGTCCTACTTAAAAATTGTATTTTACGGAAAATTTATTCATTTTATGTAATTTTCGGTAGTAGGGTGGTGTTTTGCACAGGGGCGGCATTAAAGGTGAAGTTCAGTTCTGCATACGTGGATAATATAAATTGATCGTAATTTAATTATTATTATTTTTTTTTTTTTTTTTTTAATTGAAAATATTCAATTTGAAAATTTAAAAAATAAACAAATAAGAATTGTTATAAAACATATTCACTAAATTTTATTCTCAAAATATTTTTATAATATCGTATAAATCAAACATTAAATAAATAAATAATACTACAATAAAGTTACTTTTCATCGATAAGTAAAATAAATTTTTTAAATAATTTTAATAATATAGAATAACAAATTTATTATTGTATATTTATTTAAATGGGAATAATTTAGAATGTTAGGTAAATTCTATAATATTAATATATCATGCATAATAATTTTTTATTTATAAAGATGAAACACATTTTATTCAAACGTTATAATATTTGCGATAGTCACCTCGTAATTCACCAACTCAAGTTCACTTTTCAAAAATTCACTGCCAATTATTTGTGTTTCAATACTATGTTAAATATTTGTTAATTTTAAAACTACTTTATCGATCAAATACAATTGTATTAATTAATTATTTTTTTTGTTCTAGGTAAGCCTCTCTTAACATATGTAATGCAGTTAAACTTCAGAATATTTGCAAGGAAATGTAAATTGGTACAGGTCTGAAAAATTGATAAATATTTTTTAATATTATATTGTTTTAAAATAAGTAAATTTTAATGAAGATAAATTGTTCGTAAACTTTTAATCATTATGAGTTACTAATTAACTATTAATTATTTATTCGGAGCAATCTATATTCTGAATGAACATTGCAAGAGATAAAAAGAATATGTCAACTTTTAGTCTAAAGTTTGTCACGCTAGCAAATATTGACCACACAAACAAAATTTTATAATAATAATAGAATTACCTGATTAGTCCATTTTCGGTTGTCCGCTTGTGCGTCCATCCGTCCGTCGGTGGCATATTTTGAACCTTAAATGTGAGTTTTAGTACGTGAATGACGAACATCAGTCCATTGATTCCAAATTGGATACCAACTTTTGTTCCATAAAATGTATTCCTAAAATTATTATAATTTTAGCTAATAAATACATACATTTGTGTAAAAATAACTGTATATACTGAATATTTCGAGTAGTTTATGAATGCTAATGATTAAGAAAAGTTGATACAGACATTGATACTCAAACATATTTTGAGCATCTTAACAAAAAACTTTTGTTTTATTTATAATTTTTTTTTTAATATTAATATTTGACGTTAGGTTATTTAAGGTGTATTTCGACTACTATGTAGTCATTATTAGTATTATATGTATGTAAAAAAAATCAAGACACCTATATACTTGTATCTTGAATTCGTAAATGATAATCTGAGGCATTACTAGAGAAAAATAAAACATTTTGTCAAGTGACAAGAAAACCTAATTTATAATGTGTGGATTAAATTAATAAATAAAATTATATATTTTAATTTAAAATAATTCACCAAACTTTAAATGTTGTTTCTTGTATTTTTACAAGGTATGATATAATTTTGTGTTTTAGAAATTTATAATGAAAATAAATATTGTGTTTTTACAGAGAAACGCAGTTGAGTTTTAATTTTAAATGTAAATTTAAGAATTAATTTTATTAGATGTACATAAAATTGTAAACATTGAACTGAAAATTACACAATCAATTCGGTGAATGATTAATGCAATGCAATGATACTGTTCATTAAACAAAACATTAAAAATCACTATAGAAACTCGTTAATTCTTATCGATAATTAAACTTTTTTGTTAACATATAATTACTTAACATAATTAACTTGTATCGACTTAAAAGTTTTAATTATTTTGTATCTAACTTAAAAGATATTTAATTTATTATATTCATTAATCAAAATGAAATTGCATCATAATTAATTAAGGCTAAGAAAAAATATAAAATCATTAATTAATTACCGAATTTATAAAAAGAAAAGCTTTACAATTCTTTATGATTTTTTTCCTCATTATTTACAAAAATAGGACTTTTAATAGAACTGTCTCAAAAATTGTTCACATAAAAAATAAAAAATATTATTATAGTGATTTGTATACTTTATTAATGGTCAAGGTAGCGTTGCATTTTTCATAGCGATTTCAGGCCGATCAATTTTCGATTTTAGTGATAGTTTGTATGTAGTTGTTAATCGAATGGCGGTTCAGCAGACGCACCCAAGGTGGAGTAATAATAAAATATATTTCAGATCGCTTGAAATTAATAATACAGATAGTTTCAATAATGTAGTAAATAAAAAAAATTGTCAAAAGAATATTTACAGGTGGAATAATTGTCAGCTGAATATGACATTTGATTGCCTTAGATAGAGAATGCATGGCTACTCAGCAGAAATTTTTATCCCACCCTTCCACCCTCTAGCTGACTTTCCGAACAGTGTATGACATTCAATTAACATTCAATTCCAACATGAATTAATCAACTTGAAATGATTGTGTCATTTACAACGCTACCTCCCGGACTATAATTTTGTACAAATATAAAATATTGAAGCACAAATAAAGCTTTAGCATAGATGTTCATAGAATCTAAGTAATCCATTTTTGGCTTACGTCATCAAAATAACTAAAAAAACATAAAAGAATAGCAAGCTAAAATTTTAATGACTTATTTGAAGATATAAAAAGTGAGTTTAAATTCGTGAATGTGAAAAAGCGGTGCTTTGGGTTCAATAGATCCAATGACCCAATTTTTAAACCATAAATGATACAAATTCAACAACAAAACATATATGCTTTTATAAAACAAACAATTTTGGTTTGAAACATTTTTTCGTTAACTGTTTAGATTCGCTAAAATTTTAGCTCAAATTTAGCTAATAAATATATTATAATTACAATATTATTATTCTACAATATATTTATAATTATCTGGACTGTGTATTTAGGGTCTTTTATGAATGTTAAATATATAAATTAGTTAATATTTTATCATATGTCGAGTATATAAATAATTAACAGTATTAATTATTATTTTCACTTAAATAAGAATAAAAACATTTTGTCTTAAAAATATAATTGGTAAATTAAATAAATTTTATGAGATTTTCAGTTGATGAATTTTATTTAATCATTTAAAGATGAAATTTTAATAATTCTGTGACCTTTTTATGAATTCGGTCATGTTCGTATTTTGTATATTTTAATATATGTATATAATTATTTAATTAAAATAATTATTAATTATAATTGTACAAAGTTATTCTTATTACTAAATATATAACCATTGTACATTATTTTTTAAAGATATAATAATATTTAAAAAAAATTGTATACTTAACTTTGATTAACAATGTAAAATTTTTGGCATACAGCAGCTGTATAAGTTAAACGAATTTGTTCTTACAGACGATTGAAACATAATACTGAAGTACTGTCCATTATGTACAAAATTTTCAATTTTTGCGCCAAAATAATTAAAAAAATGCTTCAAAATTTTGTATGCACAATATTGACATGAAAACTGAGGGCTTATCGAAAAGTTTTTCTAGAAAGAACATTTTTTTTTTGAGGTTAACTATTCGACATGTCCTTCGTTTTCAGGTCTATTGCATACCAAATTTTGAAATATTTTTGAATAAGCGATTTTTGAGTTATTTGGGCGTGAAAGTTGAAAGAAATACAATGCATATTACACTTAACTTTAAGGAGTTATATACAGCTAGAAGGCCGAAAAAAAGCGAATTTTCCAGAATTATTTCTGAGAAAACTTTTAAATTTATTATCTCAAAATTTGTACACATTTTATGGTATCTTACTGTATTTTAAGATTTAGTATAAGTAAAAATATTTATTTGGAATGAAGCTACAGTAGATCTCCGGGAGCTCCTCTCAAAAAAGACGTTTTGCGGTGACCACTATATCTCTGAGCTGACTTTTCTAATATTTCATCAAATTGATTTAGGATTCGTTTTACATTCGGTTTTTTTGCGAGTGGTTTAATTTAAAGTTCGAACAGTTTCCACGTTTTTTTGGTAAAACACAGACAAATCCTTAAAAACGTTAATTATATTAGACCTGGACAAAATATATATTACTTTTGTCCTAAACAGCAACGATGTGCCAATATTTCATACCTGGACCAATACAATTGCTTATTTTACTTAAATAAAATAATCGCTAACATTAATTATCCTTTTTGTATTTAAGTTTGATATCTAATAGAAATGACACAAAAGACTGATTGACAGACACCTTAATAAACTCACAACATAAATACCTATTTTAATTTATGTGATAGAAAAATTTTGATTTCATCCTGAAATACGAAATGTTTTCTTAGTATCAATAGATTGACTTAGTGTTTTGCTATATACCTGTTCTTTTTTTATCTGTCGTAATTTGCGTTCTCATTGTCTTACACATGATTTTATTGTATGATTTATTTTATACAAGTAAATTTTATTGAAAAAATTATTACGTGAAAGGTAAAATCATTACCATTGAAAATTTTAATGTCGTAATGATAAAGAATCGTTTTTAATAGCATTAATAATACAAAAGTCAATTTTTCCAATGTTTTGATTTTCTAATGATAGTAAAGTGTGTAATTCGCAAACATTATTCTGATGCTTATCCGTGCTCAATGACAAACATAACCACAAATTTGATTTTTAATATGAAATTATTGCTGTTAAAAAAGACTTGTTAACACTTCGAAAATAAACTTTTAAATGATAATAATATATGGATTATTGTGGTATTTTATTCAAAATAAATTTTACCTGTATAAATGTTTTACCTGTAACAATGTTGTTTCTGTTTTGACAAACAAAAAGTGCTGAATTTATTTTCATTAATTTTTATTAAAGTTTTGAATAAAAAATTTTCAAAAAAATATAAAATTAATAATAGGCTTAGTCTATTTTTTTTTTAATTGTTTATTTGTATGTGTAATCTCTAAATCCTAGCAATTTTGCATTAATTTTTTTTTTTTGACTAATTGATCAATAAATATCAATAATTTAAAAAAAAATCAAATAATTTGTTTGTTTTTAAATATGTCACTTTAATTTTGGATCTACAGCAAAAAGTTTACAAATTAATTAAAATTCATTAATATTGTATTATACTATTTTCAATTGGTGTTAGAATCATCTGCAGTAGCTTGAAATCCTAACTTAAAATACTAAAATGATTATACCTATACCAAAAAAAAAATTTATATATATATATATATATATATATATATATATATATATATATATATATATATATATATATATATATATTTCATGAATTATATTTTTATTATACCTGAAAATATAATTCACGAAATATACAAGCTACTGAAGATGGTCGTAATAACGGTCAACATCTGTATAGCAAGTAATTTTTTATTGTGGGTCCTTGTGGAGGCATATAAAACGAATAAGAAATGCTAGTATTTCTGTACTAGCGTCAGTCGTTATACTTCTTTGGCATCATTAAAAAAACAATTTTTAATTGCATGCAAATAATTAATTACAATGAAATCATAAAAGAACTGGAGAAGGATAGTCAACACAGTCAATAAAGATCACATTAAATTTGAAAAATTCAATAAATAAATAAATATTTTCTTACATTAAAGTTTAACATAAATCATAACAACAGATTTAACCAGTGAAGTTTGTGTGACTGTGATGAGCAGCGCGCATCTTAACTTTTCACTCTCATCATTTTTACATAACGCGGCTAAAGAAGTATTCACTTCAAAAATAAATAAATTTTTTTTAGTCCACAACTTATTTATCAACCTGCCAAAGATCATATCTAATACAATTTGTTTAATATTAAATACTTTAAACAAGAAATAATAAATATAGGTATTACAAAAGATCCTTGAACAGTAGAATTTGCACTACTAGTTAAATCCATTACATTGTATATGTGTGTGTATGTGGTGTGCACATATGTACGTATGCATGTATGTAATACTTTTTTTTATTTTATTCTAAATACATGTTTTTAACCTTATACATTTCACCTTTCATATACATGTATTTATTTATTTATAATTTGTTTAAAAAATAAAAAATTTAATACTTATCCATTATATCTATAAAAAAAACAAAATTACCAAGATCAAGAATACCTACTTTTAATAACTTACGAAAGAGAGGGGTGAAAAGTGTATTTACAATGATATCACTTATCAGAAAAATATACAAAAATAGTTTTATGTACGGCTTACACGATTACTCAGACTTTCCGTATAAATTTCAATGAAAGTAAGACTTGTGGTATAAGTCTGCACCGATTTACATGTAGAAATTTATGTGGAATATCTGAAGTCTGAGTCAAAAGCCTGTATAGTGTAAACCTTATGGTGCGTTTACACTATGCAGACTTCTACTATACAGACTTTAGAGTTTCCCTATAGTACCTATAGGTTTTACACTAACCTTTAACCTCTGTATAAGTCGGCACAGACTGACTTCTGTACAAACTTACATGGAAAGTCTGAGTAAAAAGTCTGTATTGTGTAAACCTTACAATCATGTTGCGTATACAGACTTTAATCACTTCAGACTTTCCATATAAATTTCTATAGAAATAAGTCTGTACATACTTGTGCTATAATTGAACACACACTTACCTATAGAAATTGATATGGAAAAGTCTGAAGTCTGAGTAAAAAGTCTGTATCGTGTAAGTGCACCATTATTGTAGGGTTTTTAAGATACATACTTTAATCACTTCAGACTCACCATACAAATTTCTAAAAAAAATACGTCTGCAGACTATTCTTTAAAATTTACTGACTTTCTGAGATTGAAAATATATTACATATTAATTTAAAATTTGCATTGGATGATATTATATCGCAATTCTGTGATCGAATGCTTTGCAAATCGCATGTCATATGGTAAATCGCGATAGAAAAATCCTGTCGCTATAGTGTGCATGATGCATAATTCGTAATGTGCTTCCTATCGCCCAAAAACTAAATACTAGTTTATCAATCATATAATATATAAGTCTGTGAATGTTGAGATTGAATTTCTCAAAATTTATTAATAAATAAATATTTGTATTTACATTTAAAAATAATTACTCATGCAATTTCTCTGATCATTCTTATAATTTTCATTCCAATAACTTCAATTGAATGTCATTTTTTGTAATTATTCAATAATTTTTTGTTTGCCATTTGCTATACAATTTACATGCAAACAATTGAACAAATAAATATCTTTTCTCGATGTGAGTGTTTTATTTCAAATCTTGGCTACTCGTGACGCATCAATCGATTAAGAAATGCCTTCCTCTTACTATGCATGATACAAAATAATGTTTTAATTTATCAATAATTTCCTACATTAATATAATTAATAGTTAATTTTTAAATATTATTATTATTAATATGCAAATGAATTATTTATTCAGCTAATTTTCTAACAGATTATTGCTTAGAATGATGAGGGAATTAAGTGAAATATAATACTACGTTTGTTGGGTACAGGAAATATGTACACGGTGAGTCAAGAGATTTAAAACCTGATTTCTGAAACGTGATTAAAAAGAAAAATTGATGTAAATGATATAATATAATAAGAATATATATTAATGTTTTCCTGTTATTTCATATCGATTAAAAAAATTGTTCAAAATCGGGCAACATGTTCGATAATTACAGCGGAACAAACATAAAAACAAAATACTGAGAATAAAAAAACTGAAATACATAAAAACTGAAATTAATAAAACCAATATAGACCAGGGTCGATAATTTTTTAAACCGAAAAAAAATTATAGTTGGATGAAACCCATTGGAAACGGAAAAGAATATAACAATAATGAAAGGAAAAATAATTTACGGGCGATCAGAGCGTACGGGAAGAGGAAGGGGGTTAGTTTTTAAGAGTAAAGCACGGTTTTTCTCCATTTCCAAAGTCCTAAATTCGGTAAGTTATTAGTTGTACCCCGTTTTCAAAATAAAGAGTTTTCATCAGATCTCGACGTTTTGACGTATGTGTGTGTGTGTGTGTTAAGTGGTTTTTCTGGAATAACTTTTAAACGGCTTTATCGATCAACTAATTTCCATTTCCAATGAGTTTCTTCTTACATACATTTTTTTTCACTTTTTCCATTTTTAAAGGCTTCTACCCTGGTCTAATATGAATAAGAATGCTGTGGAAGCATTGGAAAATGAAGAACATTTGAGTTTTAAAACGTTTCGATTATATTTTTTTTATATTAAATTATAATTTTCTAATACTATGCACAATTATACTATCAATCAAACACCAGGAAATAGATTAAATTTAATTTCTGAAAGCAGATATCAGTTACCAGATAATGTACAAAATTTAAATGAAAGTTTAAGCTTATTTTCACCAAAGTTTTTTTCATCTTGTATCTTGCATCATTAATCATTATCATTTACCAGTGTTTACATATAATATACCAGTTTATAGTACCGAAGCAAAACAATAAATAGTATGCAAATAATAGTATTTTAATCATTGGGTTGTTCGTATTGACCCAACATACACACATGCCAAATCAATCCCAAAGTTCACCACAGTATTAACGTAATAGCCAAAAATATCGGATACAACCACTCAACCCGCTTGTGAATATTTTAATCATAAGGCGGATGTATATATCAAACTCTTATCGTGTCCGTTCATTTTGGGCATTCGTTCAATAGTCTAGTATTAAAAATAATGTCACAGTACTTTAACAGAAAATAATTATCCAATTTAGTCTACGCAATCTTAACATGGAAGCGGAGAGCTTCCCCTTAATGAATTTCTCGAGAAAAACTATTTAGAAAACTCGATTATTTTTATGCCAACGCATGTCAAACTTCGTTTTTATTCAAATGCTACGCAATCTGAACATGAAAACGGTGGCATTCCCACAAATGCGTTTTTTGAGAAAAACTAAGATAGCTTCCGAAGATACCATGTCAAACTTTGGTACTTTATTTTTATATATTTTTGCATTAAGTTTGAAGAAATAAACGCTAAGATTTAATAAACCGAACTCAATCGATCACTGTTTTAGCCGGAAATTATCTTGACGTTGTTTTTTTTGCACGTCAATGTCTACCTTTGGAAAATAAAATTTCATTCGAAATTTAATTTTTACAAAGATTCCGAGTTCGACTCCCGCCGTCGCCTTAATAACATAAAATAAGCATTGTATTTTTTTTTTCAATTTACGCTCCCCAATAACTCAAAAAAACAATTATCCAAATATTTTGAAATTTGCTATTCACAATATCAACATGAAAACGCAGGCCTAATCGAAAAATTACTTTTTTAAATATAAAATCGAATTTTTATTTTTATCATAGAAATTTTATTTCGAGAAAAACTCTTCGGAGCAAGCCTGCCGTTTTTATGTCAATATTATGCATGAAAAAATTTCAAAACATTTGAAGAATTATTTTTTTAGTTATTTAGGCCCATAAATATAATGCAAATAAAATGTTATTTACTTGGCCCAGTGGCTAAGTGAGTAAATTATCTTCCCTGTATAACTACTTAGGCAGAAGATTGCGGGTTCAAATCGGTAGTTTAATCATATATAATGATTAAAAAAAAAGCAGTTGGTTGAAGAGCGGTTGGCGCTAGAAGGCATCTGTGTCTTCAGGTGATGTTGTGTTCTAAAAGAGGATACTGTGGGATGCAGTTGCGGTTCCCCTCTTAATATACTCTACATTGTAATTTGAGTCAACAACTTATAGAAGTATACGTCTTTATGTCAATAATAGATTACGAAAAACTTAACAAATTTGTTCTTTATTTAATTGTATTGAGAATTTTCTAATTGCTCATATTTTTTTCCTTCAGCCATAGCTGCATACCTTTCTTACTTTTCCGCTCGTATGCCCCATCCTATTTTCGTCTTATTTTGTACAATTATGTATTGTTTAAAAAAAAAGAATGAATAAAGAAATAAATTTTTGAACTTTATATTATTTGTAGCGTAGCTTCTATACTATCAAAGAAATTATCTATCTATGATTCGCATGTCAAATAAAGTTTTTTCTTATGCTCATAATAAACATGAGATTTATTTTATATAGCCTTGATTTATTGAAGAAAAATGGAAAAAAAATGGTAAAACAATTATCCACAAATGATTTTACCTATAATTATCAATAAAAATGAATGCAACAAAAAAAAACATTTTATAGTTATAAACATTTATAATATTATGATTAATATGTTAGTTGAAATTGTACCTTTGGTGTGTGATTGACATCGAAGACTAAATAGTGTTCGCGAATATTTACTAGGTTTTACAGAAGTTGACTCCTATTTTGTAGTGTTTATATTAAAAGTTTGTTTTATCGCTTTATAAAAAGGTATGATATTTTTATGTGATTTTAAATTGACACATTTTGTTCTTAGATTAAATATAAAATTGAATGAATTGAAACTGAAAATCGACAATGATAAAACCGTTATAGAATTAACGGGAAAGTTTATCTTGAAGTATTTTATGTATATGTCTGTTAATTCTGGACATTTCTATTCCAATTTGAAAAAATCCAATATTTAAATATGGACATAAAACTTGTAATAGATGGTGTGTTTCATAATAATGTAAAGTGTTTAATATATGAAAATAACTAATCACATTTTGATAGTCTATGGAAAATAATCAATAACTGTGTGTGGTTATGAGTAGTTATTATTTTAGCTACTCTGACGCTGAGATCTTAACGTAAATGCCCATTAGCCTTAATTCAGGATATCCACGAAAAATGTTTAAGAACCGCAAAAGAAATGCCTTAAGTACACCAATAAGGGACTGGAACTGTTTTTTCTTTTAAAAAAAAATAGATGTTCTAAACTCGTGGACAAGATTAATGACATAGTTTCTTAGAATCTCCATAAACCCTAAATGTTTTGATATGTATTTGCTTACATTTTTATGTAGTGTCTATAGAGATTAAGGCATTGAAACCCAAACGGGGATTTTTGGATTAATTCGAAGCGTGTCAGATTAAGATATGGAAAATATATTACCTCTTGTTGAGAACCTCTATCATATCTTAGCTCTCTATATGGTGCCGCACGTCAAAGATACCCGATTAGAATATTAAAACGAAAAAATCAATAAATCTTAATCAAGCGCGTCAGATTAAGATTTGGTAGGTTGATTACGTACTGCTAAATGTACATTTGACTAACCTAACGATTTGAGCCTAACGAAGGTGGCGTTTCTTTTTTGCAAATTTGTGACCCTCTCATTCTTTTTCATCACGCTCAAATCATCAGACTAGTAATATAAACACTCTTCAGCACGTATTTGACGCGTTCGATTTAATTGCAGCTATTTTCACGTTTTGATTCAATATCATTTACCTACCCTATGAACCCTTTGAAATTAAAGTAACATAATATTTCTCTATTTTGAAATCCGTTGTTTATAGATATTTCTCTAAATCTTCGGCTTTATGTTTAGCCATACAATTTTCTCTTCTACGAAAATTTCCGTGAACAACGCGTTCTCTTTGAAATAATCCGAAAAATCGTTCATCCAACGAATAGACATAAAAGTAAGGGATAATCGTTGTTTCAAAATTCTAATAGAAATATTAAATCATTTTATGGGTTTCTCAATCAAATTATTATTTAACTTTTGTTACTATAATATTTTCTTTCTATTCAGATTAAATACCCCCATAAATGGTTTTACATCCCGCTTATTTTCAAACAAAGGACTCTCCTGAAAAATTTCATGAGTTTTTTTAAACCCATTTCTTTAAAAAACTATTAAAATTGTACGTTTTCCTAATAAATTATAAAAGGCAAAATTTATGGTGTTCTGGTCAACTGGTTTGAGATTGTTTTAGAATCATATTGGACCTCATTGTTTCTTCAGTTTCAATTTAATGTTTATTTTTAATATTAGAGCAAACTTTTCAATTTAAACTTTTTATTTTAAATCTAACATAAACACTGAATGTTTTTTGTAAATTATTTTCAGAGGATAAAAATGATGGATCCACAATCATTTTGTGAGTATAAAAATTATAATGCTCGTGTAAAAAAGGATAATTTAAAAAAAGTAATTATAAAAATTAAAATCTTAAGGACAGTTTTTTTTGCCGAACTTGGCTACCATTCTTCAAATGCTCCTGGAAATTCAAATCAGTTCAATTAATATCTATTACAAATTTTATCTGGAATAAACTTTTGATCAATTATTCTAAATATTGTACTATTTATACTAATATTATAAAGAGGTAACATTTTTATGTATGTATTTTTGTATGTAACGATTAAACTTAAAAACTACTGGCCCGATTTGAAAAATTATTTCACCGTTGGGAAGCTACACTTTCCCCGGGTAACCTATGCCTGTTTTTATCGAATTTTCTCACGGGAATGGAAACTACGCGGATAAAAATGAAATATTTGTATTTTTGTATATAACAAATACATTATAAAACTGGTGAAACGATTTGAAAAATTCTTCAACCGTTGGGAAGCTACACTATCCTCGAATGACATTGGCTTCTTTTTATACCTGTATTCTCACGGAAACGATGAAACGGGTGAAACCGCGTGACGTCCGCTACTCTTTTATATACCCTTTAATATATCAATATGAAGATAACAAATAACAATTTGAACTATTATTAATTTGAACTATTTATAATTATTATTATTAATCAAATACACTAAATATGCAAACCATGTAAATATAAAAGTTTGTTATATAATAAAATGTGATTATTAGCTGAATTTAAGCTGAAATTTTGCCGAATCTAAACAGTTTATGGAAAATGTTTGAAACAAAAGTTTTTTGTTTTGACGAAGCAAACATTTTTTTCCATATGAACTTTTTTTCTAATTCTTATGATTTAAAACTTATGGTTATGGATCCATTGAACACAATGGACCGATCATTCTCATTCCGGTCTAAAATACGTCATCAAAATGTCATATCTCTTTTCCTGTTTGAGTTATCTGTATGACGGAATAACAGCACGGATATGCGGAAATGGACAAATTGGGTGTTTCTATGAACACATATACCAAAATTTTTGTTTGTGTGGTCAATATTAGGAAGGGTTACTTTAGACTAGTATACTCTGACATATTATGTATGTCGAGTATAAAAACTAAAATCAATAAAAACAATGATTATTAAATGATTTTTTGAAATAATTCCATGATAGAAAATCTAATATTTGCCTGTTCGCAATTACCCGCCGTGAGTGTTTACCCCACTCTTCCCTATCTATAAATGATTTGATAGGCCTTTGCGCACCGGTACAAATATTCCAACCTATGACGCAAATTTAAAATAAACATATATTTTGTTTTCTTTAAAAAAAAAAAACAAAGGTAAATCTTGTCAATAATTAATTAAATGCAAAAAAAAAAATTCAAATAATCAACAACATTTCACTTATAGCAAACATCATAATATTCTTATAAATTAAACAATTTTAGCCTTGACTTTAATGATACTTAAAATTTTATAATAACCTTGTACTTTAGGAGCAAAATCTTCTTTGAGAATACTCTCTTACTCTTAAGTCTGCATCATCAATAAACAAAGTTCAAATCGAATGGTTTTTATTTTTTTTGTTTCAATAATTGTGCCCTCAAGTATATGTAGGTTGTTTATGGTTTTATGAAAAATTAAAAAATTTAATTTCATCTATCACTTGTTAAGGGGAAATTCATAAATAATACTGAAGCACTCTCCATTATGTAAAAATCTTTCAATATTCGTTCGCAAATAACTCAAAAAATAATTATTCAAATGTTTTGGAATTTATGTATGCACAATATTGACAAGAAACCGGAGGGCTTTCTCAAAAAAACATTTTTAAATATAAAATCAAATTTGAAAAAATCTTCGACAAGCCACGGAGGGTCGAATATTATTTCATGTCAATATTGATTTATTTGTGCGCAAAAATTTATAGAAATATATTACATGTAATTTATGTCTTTAGATTGTTAGAAGCACGATTCTTCTTGGTCCTGAAAAAGGATATCGACACAAAGATAAAATATAAACAAATAATAAAATGCAAACTTTCTGGAAAAACTAGATAGGATATCAAAAATATGAAATAAAAAGTAAAAAATAATTTTAAATACATACTACTTCTATAAATAATTTACTTGTGGTCAAATACTTTTTGAAATGATTAGCGCTGACTTTAATAGGTTATTGGGCACAGAGATATTACTTTTAAAAGTATTTGAATTTATTTTTACTTTTTAGTTTTTTTGAAGTCGGTTCCAGTTTTTGTGACCAATGAAAAATTAGTATCTAGGAGGACATTTGTGTCTTGAAGGACTAAAAATTTGTTTGAAACTCTTACCCTTTAGGACTGGAATTTTTTAAAACTTTTTACTTGTAAAAATTAAGCATGTTCACACGTAAAAAAACTATTAAAATAAAAAGAAATTACTAGAAGATTTAAAAAACTCTTGTTTTTTCCATCGGTTTATAAAATTTTTAAATAAAATTTTAACACCTGGAAATATAAGCAGGTTGTAAATCCTAAAGATCACATATATTAAATTAAATTTTATGACTAGTATTAGTAAATTATAGCCATAAAAAATTATAAAATACAAACATTTAAACAAAAAAATTAAACCACCGAAAAATCTGAAAAGAAAAAAATATTAAAGTTTTTAAATTAATGTAAGTGTATATTTTTCTAATTATTTTGTGTTTTTAATTAACCTTAATATTTATGTTCTTAGGCTAATGTAAGAAATTTTGAGTGGTTGGCACCCAAGCAAATTATGTTAAGCGTCATGCACGGCCACCGGCTAAAAATTTCTGAGGCATATTTTAAGAACTTCCTTATTAAGGTTAAATAAATACAAAAATATATACTTAGGTATATTTAAATTAGTTTAAGAACTTCTTAAAGTTTATTTAAAAGGGACAATTATTTATTGATTTTCAGTTTTTTTCGGCGGTTTAATTTTATTGTTAAAAAGTTTTTATTATGAAATGACTATAAAGTTAGACTATTGTGAAATTTTTTGATGGTTTGTAAATTTTTTGTCATACACAAAACGTTTACGAGTGTTTTGGAAAATATAAAAAAATTTATTACCCGTAAAATATATACTTATTCGGACATTGACAACATATTAAAAATTTCGGTTTAAAACTAAATCTAAAATAAATCCAAAAAAAAAAGTATACTTTGTTTTGGCAAAGACGTCACTAAGCTGCTGAACATCCGCATGACTCATATTTTTTATTATGATTGTGGAAGAAACAACACGATACAATAAAAAAACAATATTTGTGACGTCAAGCAACTAATAAATTATCATTAATTTGTTTGAAATATAAAATTAATTTTTTAAGTTGTAATTTAAAAAAAAAAAAACAAATTTACTAAAGTTGTCGATCTTTTTATTACCTACAACTTTGCCATTAAACTTTTTTACATAGGACTTGTAGTTTTGCCAAAAATCAAGATAAACCATGTTTTACCCTTAAAAACTCATCCCCTTCCACTTTTCGACGTCATATCGCCCGCAAATTATTTGTCCTTTTATTTTTGTTTAAAGGCTTCTACCCTGGTCTAAACACAAGTTGTTCAAAGAATATCTTTATTCATTATCATTTGTTCATTATTTCGTGATCAAATCGACCAAAAGATCTGAAATTTTCGGCTGGCATTGATTACTTTATTCTGAATCCATGAAAAAACCAGCCGAGTTGGACTCGCGCAGGAAATACCATTATCAATAAATGCACCCCTTAATTACTTCTTATTTTATTCTGTTTTCACCATCATATGAAAATTTCAACTGCCTGACTATTACGGTTCATGAAATACGACCTGGTGACAGACGGTCAGACAGTCAACGGAGTGTTTAGTTTTACCTTTTGGGTACGGAACCCTAGAAATGACCTAAACCTATCGAAAAATAGTTTTACGCTAAAACAACTTGTTCTTTAGAATCCCATAATTAGAAAACGAAACCTCATACAAAAAATAATTGTCCAAGTGAATACTAGAAGTACAACTAGGCCTAATACGAAACTATTTTAGAAGCTCAAATTTTTTCCCAGTCTGCTTTACGTGAAATTTCCCAATTAAACACTTATTATTAAAAAAAATGGTAGCCCAAAGTCAAATATAACTCATTTCGATTAATAACAGTTAATATTGTAGTAATTAGTAAATTTTATAATTATTTTTTTATTTCTTAAATTGAATCTGCTTACGTAGGTGCAACAGTAATTAAAATTTAAAAAAAATAAAATTAATTGATTAAATAAAATCAAATGGAAAATTTATAATGCCATTTATTGGGAATTTTATAATGAATGTATATAATTATTAAATTATTTAAGTTTATTATAATTGATTTGAAAATTTCATTATAATTAAACGTCACACAGTTTCAGTTATAATAAAATATGTTTTATAAATCGCTTTGACATCCGTCTTAAAAATAAAAACAAAACCGGCAACACATTAATTAAAATACAAGATTGATTCTTGATTTTTTATAATATACAGTTCAAATAGCAGCCTTTTATCGAAGCTAATATTATAAGGAGGGAACATTTGTATTTTTTAGTTTTTGCATATTACGAATAAATTTAAGGAATAATAAAAAGTTGCCTATCTATTTCTACAATGCGGCCGAGATACCAAGTGTCTCACATCAAACACCTGATGGACGTTATCAATTACCGGATGCTTATATAAAAATTTCGTCTCACGGGCTTTCTACACCATATAGCCGGGTAACCCACAGCAAATACTGGGTTGCTCAAATTGTCACTGCAACGCGTGACCAAGTCAGACAGCATTCAATATGTTAGAAGTACATGGGGGTATATGAAGTTTTGTCCAAAGTATGTAACGCTTGAAATATAGGGAATATCATGAACTTTCTAGCCCCTAAAAAAACTCATTTTAGTCTAGAATGAACTTAGCAGGTTAACAAATCAGGCCGACAATATTTCACGGTGTCTATTTTTCAAGATATCGCTTAATATTCACCCAAAGTATTGACCGCCTATTGAGCGAACTTCATTATTTTCGTTTAATCACCAAATTTTCATGCATTTAGACAAATTTTATTAATCGTTTGCATATATTTTACAACTGTTTCTTGAGTTGTTATGTAGACATTTTTTGCTCATGCGTTTACAATCTCTATTCCATTTTCACAGAGCCTTTGAAAAAGGATAATTTGTTGATAATTACCCATATGTAAGTACAAGCTCCAAATTGTTATAACAATTCATTTCAAAAATTCAAAATTTGAAAATTCATGTACACAAAATCAGAGCTCATAAAAGTTTAATAATTTAAAAGAGAATGCTTTGAAAAAATGTTTTTTTCTATGTCCCCACTTTTTGTATTATGAAGCTTTCTGAAACATAGTCTCACATTTAATTTTATTTCAATTTCAAACGAAAATAATGTAAAAATTCCCAACAAACTTGAATCATCTAGACATAATTTACAAGGTAAAAATCCATAAATAAATGGCCAAGGTGATTTTGTTGTATTCACAACAATATATCCATTATGACTCTATAGAGATTTACGAAGACTTAAAAGCAAAGTACTGAGGTGATACACTTGTTCATATGAAGACCTTCTTACTATCTACAGTTTGGGATTTTTTTTTAAAAATAAAAGTCATTGTCATTGTAAGAATTATGGAAAATAATCACTTTTTAAAATACATTCACTTTCATCAAACCACAAAAAAAAAAAATTATTTATGTCAACGAAATTGACCTTCTGATTTACCAAATTAAAGATTTTTTATTGTGACATGGTCAATTTTCAATATTAAGGTAGTTGGCACATGCAAGCAAAATGTTCAGAAATATTTCAAGCTTTGAATATAGATAATTAAATGCTTAATTACTCACGCTGTTAAAATTTGAGGACAATTTACTTATTTAAATCATAAATATGTTTATTTTTGTCCTAGAGAGAATGTTATCTTGATGAAAATTAGAACTTGTCAGAAGAATATATTCTGAATATCTTAAAATATTGAGATGAAATAACCACATCGTTTGATAAACAATTAAAATAACTTAACATTTAAGAGCCAGCGCACACCGTAAGATATTCTGATCAGAAAATTTGAGGGTCAACGCACACCATCAGACATTTCTATAAGAAATTCTTATAAGAAAATCTGATCATTCATCAGACAAAAATCTGAAGCAAGCCCATATCATCGGGCACCATCGGACACGTACAACGAACCAAAAGAAGAAAATCTTACGATGTGTGCTAGCTCTAAAAGATTATTACCGTGTATGTTTATAGTGAAATAAGTGGGCGCATGTGTGTTTATACTATAGTCTAAGTTATAAGTACCATACGTTATAAAATAGAGCCATCGACCTTGGTATTCTATGTACGTTATGTTTACGTAGAAATTAGATACTAAACTAATACTTTTGCCGCTGGACTGTTGAGAAAGAACTACCTTAATTATGCCTGTTTTAATTATTAAATAATATTAATCTAGATCATTTATTTTTACATTAATATTTAAATTGATTTAAATTACTTTTGAGTCTCGACCCATAATCGACTACTTTCAGATGTACTTTTAGTTTACCCAACTTCTTCTTGAGTTCCAAAAGTTTTCAAATTTGATAGATAAAAATATTTAAAAGAATATACTAGCTCCTTGAAAAAATTTATACTAACCTCAAACGTTGCCTTTTAATTTAATCGCAAGGGTCGTCACCAAATAACGTCTAGTTATTTTAATCACTGACGATAAGTACAAAGAACCGCTATATGTATATTAACTCGCTTATGAATTTTAATCACTAATTCTAATTTCCATACACTTTTTTGGAAGGTTAAGAAAAGACAGGCCCTTTGCTAACTCCAGAAATCTTGAATTCAATTCAAATATGTTGATGTTTTCTTTACTGGGAAGAAATAGAGCATAGCAAAATATGAGATTCAGTCGCACGGATTGTAGAGAAAGAAGGAAAACAAAATATGACATCTACCTATCCTAAATGCGTGCGACGCAGCAGTATAGTCTCACTGCCATAACACCAACGTTTTTGTATGTCGACGAACAGTACCTTCCTGCCCTCGCTATTGTCCTGACAATCCTATTTGCAGAAGCCCCCACTCTTTGCTTACTCTATCTTAATAATATATGTTTGATTTTTGCACTCCTTACAGTCTTAAGTCGCTAAAAATCTTTTTAAATATCTGCATACAGCAGATAAATAGCTTCTACACGCATCATTCGAATTAACTTTAGACTTGGGCCAAGAAAGGAATGAAATGATGAGTAGCAAGAGCGAAAAAATAGCCACAGCTTTAGAACGACACAAACATTCACGCAAAAATGGCTTAACAGATCCGAGAGAAATTAAGCTCGCAGAAACGATACCTTTTATCCCGGGAATATTCCATAAAACACTTCCCTGCTTAATTTCCAGTTAATCTCGCAGGAACTTAATATTTGTGTTAATCCAGATAGTAAATTATCTGTGTGCCAAATTTCATTGAAATCCATTTTACCGTTTTTGCGTGATTGAGTAACAAACATCTAAATATCCAAATACTTTCACATAAATAATATTAGTAAGGTGATAAACATTTGAAGTCAATCGTAGAATTTCTGTTTTCGGAACTACAGACTACAATTGAAAACCAGTTCGTTAACAGTACTCAAGCAGGGTATTTAAACAATTAATACTCTGTTGGGTGTTTAATTGCAATCAATAATAACAAAACTTTTAATCAATATCTATTACGTATTGATATTATAATATAATATTTTTATGACAATTTCGCAACTTAAATAATATAATTTCACCTTCATTAAATTACTCAATCTACCAAAAAAAGCAAACACATTTCTGATGGGAGTTTATTTATACTCTGAATTAATTCAATGTATAAATTTTTAATATGTCATTAATAAATCTATTTGGAAAATTAAAACGCTGAAGAGTTTTGGTATTTCAGTTTTTAAGAAAAAATTTGTAGGTATTTTGTAAATAATAATAAAAACAATCTTTCTGAAATTTTATATTGGAGTGCTAAAGAATATGAAATTTTTATTATTTTTTTTTAAATATATTTAAAAGCAGTAGTAAATTTTATATTAAGTAAGAAATTGCCAAAGAAAACCGGTTTTCTATAAATTCGACTCCCAACCAACAATATGTTTAAAATATTTTTGAGACTCCACGTATTTGAAAATCGGACTCCGCAACTCCATGAGTCTCAAGCTCATTGTTACTTGCCTGACTGTGAGATAGTTGTGTCGCGAAGCTTTTGGTTATAATCGACTACTGGGTGATCGAGCTTAGGTGAACTCGTATTGAACTCCTAAATAATGTTCCTAAAAGTATATAATATGAAAGTTCTGTGACACGTGACAGCAGATATTTAGAGGTTATTTTCTGACTACATGTGTTATTAAGATGAATAATAATATGTGGGAAATGTTTTTGACATCGTTCTGACAAGGTCTTGAACAAAATTTTTTTGCTAATGTTTATTTGAAATATACAGAAATAATATTTGAATGAAAAATAATATTATATAAAAGCCATATATAAATTTAATCGCGTGATGATAACCGACTTTCCTTCAATTCCTATATATAATATTCATAGAAAATGTATAATTAATTAGACAAATGTAATTCATTTAAGGAAAATTGAAATGAAATTCATTATCATATTGTGGCAAATGAAATGTATAATTATAATTTAAGTAGAATCAAATCTTCAAATAGTATGACCCAGGGATGATCGATATACATCGATGTTTCGATAAACGATATTTCGTCAAGAAAATGATGACTAATATTAAACCAATAATAACTTAAATTAAATTTTTTTGCCAAAATTTATTGCATGAAACGGATAAAATTTTCTGTCATTTTCTATATCGTTTATTTTTTACACTATTAATTCATATTTTTCCAAATTTTTGCGCTTATTTCTACCATCGATATTAACAATCGTTCATTTTAAAAAAAATATTGATTGTTTCGATGGTAAGAATTGAGAAATATCGATAGTCTAATGTTGATGTTTTTTCTTAACAACGCCCATTCCTAATTTAAACTCTTCATTTCTTTACTGTGATGAAAAATAAATTAATTAATGGCTTATTAAGTTATTTTAATTAATTTCAATTCAAATTCTTTTAATATTCTTTAACTAAGAATTTATTCAATACAATTTTAATTAAATCAAATTAGATCAAATTAGATAATAGTAAAGAACTTTATTCTTTGTTTTCTAACTTCGAATGTCATCTCTTGCAGCATTTCTATGCCTCGAAAGAGAGGTTTTCGTGTACTTTTCACATTTCACAAGGTCAAATATTTCAATTTTAATTTAATTTTTACCAAATTTGATTACTGTTTAAGGTGCCATTTTATAGTGGATGTTCAGAGAACCGCCAGTTAAAATTTTGCAATGATTTGTAGACCCCTGTAATATCTATGCAAGAAACAATAATAAATTATGAATAAAAAATATAATAATAAATAAAGTTTAAATGAAAATTTAAAAACTTATTAAGTTTTACAATTAAAAATTATAAAACTGAATGACTATAATTAATGAAAACTTAATGAAAACAAATTTAAAAATATTTTCAATATATGATATTGAATTTTTATACAATTTTGTATAAAAAAAATGTCAAATTAAATTTCAATATTAAATTTAAAATTTGTTTACATTTTCTTAATTTTTTTAATTTTAATTATTTTGAAAATAATTCAATTTTATATATGAAAATTTATTTCTTCACTTTTCATTTATAATTTCTTACCAGGAAAATAATTTAAAAAATATTATGAAAAAGCTCATTTTGTAAAAAAAAAAAAATAATTTCCTAGACAATAAAATATAAAAAAAAATATATAATTGCGCTTGGAAGCGACCCCTGTTCGTCTAGTATGCCAACCCTAATATAAAATGCATTTATAAAAAATTAAATAATAATTTAAATATACTTTTGAAGGCCTTAAAATCAATATTAATCAATAAAGATATCTGGACTAATAGACTGATTACCCATTCCACCGAATAAATAAAACACCTTGATCAATTAATTCGATCTGTGTACATTGTTGCTGCAATAATTATTACAAAAAAAATTATTAAACTCTGATATAAAGTTATTTATTTCACCTTGAAAATCGAAAGAAAAAAATTTATGGAGATGCTAACGTATTATGAAAAACATTAGTTTAAGGGGGATTGTTATCTATGTAATAGGTACATGCCTTTATGTAATGTTTTTCAATTTTTTCGTACAAATAAATTAAAAAATAATTATCCAAATGTCATGAGATGTTAATGCCCAAGTTTTTAGCCTGTCAAAGAGTTTTCTTGAACAAAAAAAATGCAAAGTTAAAATTAAAATTTGATTTTATATTAAGTAATTTTTTCGAGATAAAATTTTCGGCAAGCCCTCCGTTTTCATGTTAATATTAAAATACAAAATTTCATAACATTTGCATGGTAATTCTTTTAATTATGCGCGAAAATAGAAAGATATTATATCAAAGAGTGTGCTTATTACAAAGTAAAGAAACCCTCTTAAGAGATTTTCTTTGGATTTTGTGAGTACTGTATGGAAAAAGTACGTAAAAATTTGTTCACTCACATAGTTTGATCTTAATTTAAATTTAACAACTAAAATAACAACCTATCTATATAATTTTGACATATTGCATTGTGCTTCAGTACACGTAAACATGACAGAAATGAGACGCCATTTTTTTATTATGAATCCTTTTGATCACTTGCAACAATGAATTATAAATATAGGATCAACATTTAAACATTTCTAATAGTCGATTATGAATTAAGGAATAGTCGAAAACTTACGAAGAAATACGATAAAAATTATTGTGTAAATATTTTAGGAATGTTCCACTTGTCAATTTAGCTTGAAAAAATCCAAAAATTGAATAATTATAATCGGCATGGTACAGATACTTCCCCCAAAAAGCTAAATCCACGAATCGTTGTTACCTATGTACACGACTAGGTTACTCACTTACTCTCAGTGTTTAAATTCTTTTTTTTATATTATGAAGTCATATTTAGTGTAGCAACTAATAAATATACCGGTTAGTTTTGTTTAATCATTTGCATCGTTAACAACAAAATAGAATTTATAATAATAATAAATAGAATTTTATACCAATAATATTTTTTAAACTACAAAAAAAAACAAGTTATTTATTTTTGGTCATTTGTTGTATTTACTAATAAACCTGTAAATGTTGTGAATTATTTATAAATTTATTTTAAAATCGAACTTTTGTGTGTTTAATATCGCGATATTTATTGGTGTGACTTGTGGTTTTTGTGTGGCAAAAAATATATACATAAATATAATAAAAAATGGAACCTGGTATGTATTTATCGATTGAAAAAATAAAATATCGATATTTTGTTTTATTGAAATTAGTTTTAAATCATTTTGTATTCATGTAGTTTAATTCAATAATTATATGATTACTTGCAAATTTTTATATAAAATTAATTAATTATAAATTATTCATATACTATTTTTTTTTCTTTTTATGAATTGTGGTTTGTTTCTTTGATAAAATGTCAAAGAGGGTTATTTATGTTAAATCATGCAATTAAAGGAGTGTGCTTCTTAACAAGAACCACCTGTTGTCAAATTAGTTGTAAGGTTTCAAAAATATCATGTTTATAATTTACATATATATGAAACAAATTTCTTCTCGATTTTATAATTAATTTATTTGGTACCATTTTTACATTAATGAAAACCAATAATTTTAGGACAAAATATAGATTAAGAAATTTATAGACTGCAGTAAATGCACTTTTAGCATCACTCTTTTTGGTTCTAGAATGATAATCTTCACTATGTCTGAATACATTTTGACTATGTTACAAGTTGACTAGGATGCTTAGTTCAAATTTAAGAGGAATCCTCTATAGTTGTTAGAAGCACACTCCTTTATGGAAAATCTTTCAATTTTCGTACACGACTAATTCAAAAGATACTTATTCAAATGTAATAAACTTTAGTATATACAATATTGACTAAAAACCGGAGCGCTTACCAAAAAGTTTATTTTCTTTTTAAAGATAAGTCAAATTTGTTATATATTAAATATATTAAATAAGAAAAACCCTAGTTTTCCTGCTTTTAGAAAATATTTCAACATTTCTATAGTAACCAATGTAATCTTTTTTTTTAATTTCACATATCAATTCCGTTAAAATGAATTTCCAACTTAAAATTTTTCGTAGTTAATTCATTAATATTTTTTTTTACTGGAAAGAGGCCAAATTAAAGTATGAAAAATGTCCGATAAATATAAAACATGTGTTCGAAAAAAAATTTAATGTGCACAAAAATATGATTGTGAATAAATTATTAGTCAAAGTTGTAACTTCTTTAATATGTATCAAGATTTCAGGTAACAATTTTTGATCCATTTCGAAGCTTTAAAACACATTTTATTCCAAAAAGATTTATTTGACCATTGTCATGTATGTTTATCATTTATAAGTAATTTTTGCATGAAAACTTGCTTTTCTCACCATATGCAAAATCCCCAAAAACTTCAATTTTTTAACGTTTTTCTTGAAACTTATCTTATTTTCTACTGTATTATTTTGTTTATTATTCCTATTCATAAATAATAATTAAAAACCAAAAATAGATAGACAACACTTGCGCTTACCAAACTTGTTTTTCTGGACTATTTAAGAAAATAAGGGTTTGGATCCGAGATAAATTATATATGGCTGGGTTTCGGTTAGATTGTTAATTTATTTTTTATAAGGTGGAATTTTTAATTTTATAATTAATAAAATCACAAGTTAAACATTATGTAAATTTATTCTAATGTTAAAAAATTGTACATTAATTTGGTATTATTAGTTTTCTAAAAAAAATATTTAAATACAATTAAAATTAAACACAAAATTATTTGATAAATCGATCAATCAATGTTAACAAACAGATTAACATTTATAAAAATAATTGTTTTCCACAACCAATTATTTTTATAAATAAAAAATGAAATTTGGTAAATATTTAGTGTTATTATTTATTGATATGGGTTTCCACAAATTAACGCTCAATTCAATTAAAAGAATAACATTTAATGACACTTAAATAAATCAACAATAAACACTAAAATATAATTAGAAACACAATTAATTTGTACAGACACATAAAAGATTTAAATACAACGTACAATTAATGATTAAAATATTTTTCTAAACTATGCATTCATTTGGTAGATAGCATTAAGTGTTAGTATCAAGCAGAGACATCTACGAGACATGTTTTTTTCCAGAACTAAGAAAATTCCTTATCTATCTTAGGTATTTTAGTATATGTTCTTATTTCTATTATTACCATATTCAGTGTTATAATAAAATATTTTATCGAATAAAGATGATAAAATGATTTTCAATGATAATTAATTTAAATTCTTTTATTGAAATTAAAAATACAAAAAATATCGCAGGAAAATTAAAAAATTAAAAATTATTTTTAGTATTATTTATGATGATTAATAATTACAAGAATTTAAATAATAAAGCATGCATGCTTGCGGTTTGCAATGAATATGTTACGAAATTATTTTAAAATTATCATATAAAAATAAAAAATTCGTATTACTAATTCGAATAATATTGTTAAGTGTTTATTATTATTATTGTTAGTAAACACAATATAATCATTTCTATTCAAAGATAAGCAATATTTGGCACATGCCAGTATGGGTGACCGTGTGGGAATGATGTGTTCGGTTATTGTTACGTAAATACTGTAGACCATAGCTGATGACCATAGCATTTGAAAAGTGAAATAAATTAAATAAATAAAAATAATTATTTGTTTCTAATAACTATGCCGGTAAACAACATTTTTCACAAGGATTTTCACAGCATTGAGAAGCACATTCCCGTAGACGTCTCTATCAAAAACACATACCCACTTAAATATCTGAACAATTAAAGATATATGAATAAAGAATAACTAAGTACAACTAAGCTAATCCTAATGATTTTCCGAGGAGATGTTACTCGTTGCTAATTTAATAACGGTTTGCACGTTTAATTCATACTGATGATGACGACTTTGTAGTCGAAATACTAAACCTTTTTGATCTAAGAAATTGTTATTTATAAAATACACAAATATTGGGATCTAGGAAATTCGAAAATCGAAATTTAATTAAAGATGTAAAAATTCATTTTAATATTTAAAAAATCATGTACTCATAATTTTTTTTCTAAATTCTAAGCTGGATAATCTCAATCTCTTAAATCTTATCAGATGGCGATGCATTTAGGAATAATAAGCTGAAAATCTCGGACCTATTTTTTATAACTTAAGACAATTTTTTTCGCCTTACGAAAACTAAATATATTATACAAGAAGATTACTTTTTAAAAAGACCCTGAAAAAGTCTTAATATATTATGCAAGAAGATTACTTTTTCATAGACCCGGAAAAAGCCAAAATAATGATATAAATTGATCAAAATGAATTATAAAAAAGTAATTAATCCATTCAAGGCTATCTTTTTAGATGGATTATAAATTTTTCTGTATCCCAATAATTACCCAAAAAAAAATAATTAATTATGGAGTGTTGAATATAAAATTATTCCTCAATGATTACCTCAGAGTTCATACAGAGTTACGCAAGCGCTTGTAAGATTATTCACTAACAAATAGAATCCATTTTGAAAGAAAGATTAAAAATATATCCAATTGTACCGAAAAATATATCTGAAAAAAAAGTGACTTTCGATAAAACAATCTAGGAAAAAACTTTAAATACATTCCACGCGAGTCTCAATTGGTTAATTATCCAAAAAATAAATAATGGCGCACATAGGTGAAATTTAACCAAAAGTCGGCCATAATTACATGAAGTATGTTTACGCTTATATATTGCACTTACTATTACTTTAACGATTCAGGAGACGCAAATGGCTGCGACCAAATTTAGTATTATATGAAAGCTACTAAAATATATATAAAAAACGGATTGATAGCGATTGAGTATAAACTTTTTCTCTATGCGAAACAAAATTGAATGATAAAGTATAGCCTTGTGTTTAAAACAACATATTTTTATAATCGTTAGTAATTTAAATGTTTTAGTTCTTTAGTAATAATATATTTATCTGAAGGTATGGAATTCATACTGGTTTAATCCTAATAGTCACAAATTATTAAACGTTCTTTAAACAGATCTTCAAAATTGTAACAAATTCCATCATCAATCACTGTTTAAACATGTGGGTAATTAAATAAAAAATGTCAAACGTTATGCAGATCACTGATAGGTGACGTCATATGTGATATTACTAATTTATATTACTATTTCTTAATCAGAGTAACTTTATTTTTATCAATATTGGCCATAAATTACGTGAATTTGTGTAACGTATTGAAAAGAAATATGGCGTATTGATTATGCAAGCCGATAACTTTCCAATTGACTCACCCACATAAAAAAAACCGTTCGTTGGTGGAAAAAAACAACAAAACTGAATCCTTGTAAATAATATTCCGAAAAAAATCTGGGAAAAACGTTCTTGAAAAAACTTACAGGAAAAAGTTTTCTAAAAAAAAAATTATGTTGGAAGATTCCATCCGAATTTGATTCAGTCGGGTTTTTGTGCCACAAGATGCTTACATTTTTTAATATTCGTTTTATTTTCCTCGACAATAGATCTTTCTTCATCAAATGCGTAGCTTTTTAATTCTGAGTCAACAAAAAAATAAATTTTGGTCGAACTCCGTACTGCTCTGATAGGATCAATTGTTGATAATAATTTAATAACTGATTAAATATTAAATTCTAAACAAATGTGACTGATTTTCCAAACAGGCCTGATACTATTTATTAATCATTCAAATTACACAAAAAAGGTGATGAATGTGTGTTGGGCTCTCAATAATCATCCAATTTGATTATTTTATTGCTCAAATGATAGATTTTGAGTCACTGAATGTTCTGGTGTAAAATTTTATATAATGCATTTCTTATGGGGCGTTTTTTTCTTCAAGTGTGGTGATAGTTGTGTATCCAAATATCTTCTGGTCTAATGAAGATAGATTCGTTTTTAGCCTAAAAACACTCAGTGACTTAAGACCTTTCGTTGATGAACAAGTCAAATTGGATGAGATGCAGGAGAACAAGACATGGATATTATACTTTTTATGGGATTTCCTTCACTGAAACTTAGATATTCCCTGTTTTAATGATACATAGAAACGCTCTTTTTGGCCTAAGAACACTCAGTAACCCAAGACCTTTCGTTTGAACTATTAAAAATACAAATTGGATGAGATAGAGAAGAGCATGCGCGGAAATTCAAACTGACTTTCAACTCTTTATGAAATTAACTCCACTCGATGTTAGATATTTCCAGTTCTTATAAATAAGGCGGGTTCGTTTTGATCTAAGAACTGTCAATGACTCAAGGTCTTTTATTTGAGCTATTAAACACTGAAATTGGATGCGATGGATGAGAGTCATTCAATTCTTTATAGGATTTTCTCTACTCAAACTTAGATATCTCCTGTTCAAGTGAACATCAGTGAAAGTCCGTTTCGGTGTAAGAACATTCAGTGGCTCAAGAACTTGGATGTGATGGATGAGAGCAAAGCGCGGACATTCATCATTTCATCAATTTTTTTTTTTTTTTTTTAATATATAGATACTGTTCTTGTAATGTTAATTAATGGTTTTATAATTACAACTTTATGGTTATTACGAAATTATTTATTTATTTGAACTTACATGCTTATGAATAATTATTGGATTGTAATTCACAAATAATTTATTGACTTTGTGTCATAAAAATAGTAATTTGGTCATGTGACTTTCCAGTTAATTACATTAAAAAAACCATGTGACAATTTAATCTGCAACCAGATTTAAAAGTTCTGTAATTAGCGCACTCCTTTATGAAATATCTTTCAAATTTTGCGCACAAATAACGCAAAAAATATTTATTCAAATGATATTAAATTTAGTATGCACAATACTGACACGAAAACGGAAGGCTTATTAAAGAATTTATCCAAAAAAGACAAAAATCAAAATTTGATTTTATATTTAGAAATGTTTTTTCGGGCAAAACTCTTCGCCAAGCACTCCGATTTCATGTCAATATTATATATAACAAATACCATAATATTTGGATAAAGCCCACCGTATACCGTAAGATTTTCTGATCAGAAAATCTGAGGGTCAATGCACACCATCGCACTGTTCTATAAGAAATTCTTATAAGAAAATCTGATCATACATCAGACAAAAATCATAATCATGCGCATATTATCGGGTATCATCGGATACGAACAACGAACCACAATGAACCAATGAACTTGCAAATATTTTAAATTTATAAGTTACTTTTTTAACAAACAGATGGCCTGCATCAGACAACAACGTAAGATTTTCTGCCCAGAAATTCTGATGCTACTTCAGACAGCATTGTATGTACGTGCACGCTATCAGATTCTCTGATCATAAAAACGGATGTCTTATGTAGAAATCTTACCAAGTGCGGTGTCTAATATAAAATACATGTTATTTAGTTACATCAGATTTTCTGATCAGAAAATCTGATGGTATGCGCTGGCCCTAAATATTTATTAAATTGTTTGAAGCATGAAAATAGAAATATAATACATTAAGGAGTGTGCTTATTACAGACAATTCGCCAGTAAACATAAAGCTGCCCAACAATGATGTAGCCACAATTATTAAAATTAAATATTTTATGATTACAAAATACTTTCTCTTGATTAGATAATTTATTTTTGAAATGTATTTGAAACAGAATGCCGTGTGTATCATTCATATTGTATTTTGTCTGTGGATATTTTATATTCTCACTTTTAGTATATTTTGTGTATGGTTACAGGTTCATTAACCTCCAATTTTGAAGGTAAACTATAGTATGAAATCAGATAAACTTATAATACATGTTTATTTACTTTTTTTTTTTTAAATTTGATACGAATCAATTTTTATTGTGTCAATGTCATAAAAATGTATAAAAATTTCCGTCGTGAAATCATTTTTTTTTTTTTAATTATTCATAAACTACGTCATTATTAGTTTTGCATATTTAATACCACTTTCGATTATTATTACGGACTAAATCAAATATGAAGTAATAAAATATCTATGACGTTAACAACTAACAGAGTTAACTGTTTAGATACTCGACATATGATTGAATTTCATTGTTTTGGTTATTTTTGATTAGAATTCATAAAATACTTTAAATATCCAGTCTATACAGATATGTATCATAATATTATATAATGTTATTAACTATAATGTGTTTATTAGCCAAATTCGAGCTAAAATTGTGGAGAACTCAAACATTTGACGAAAGAATATTTCAAACAAAAGTTGTTTGTTTGAAAAAAAATAAACATTTTTTGTATTTGGATCAAAGATCCATTGGACCCAATGGACCGATTTGCCTCATTCACGAACATAAACTCACTTTTAATGTTTAGAATACGTCACCAAAATTTCCGCTCGTCATCTCTTTTTATTTTTGAGTTATCGTTATGACGGATAGACGGACAGTCGGTAATTGACTAATTAGGTGTTTCAATGAACACCTATGCCAAAATTTTGTTTGTGCGGTCAATATTTCCTAGCGTTACAAACTTAAGACTAAAACTAATGTATCTTCTTTACTAATAAAGATCATTTTTTGAAATTATTTTAATTTTTGTTTCTCGAAAATGGAAGAAAATATTAAAATGTAAGCAATTTTAAAAAAACTGTAGTTAGCGGGAAACAACTTTTAATTCTTTACTTAATGTCAACGTTTGAGAGCTACAAAACTATCCATTATCTATACAAAAAAGTTGTATTTATTTTTGAAGTGAAAACTTCTTTAGTTGCGTTGGGCACGTTTGGTACATAACTGGTATATGCGCAGCTGCCGTGTGGTGTGCGGGTTAGACGCTTATATAAGCAATTAGTCACCGAAATATCTGTACCTATACAGCTGAAATATTGTTGAGTTTTCTTGCATACGTTAAGTTTAAAAAAACAACCTGTATATTATTTAGCCTTGCAATCTACCACTCATAAATTATAAACAAGTCCACATGGGAAAAAAATTCAGAGAAAAAAAAATAGAGTTTTGAAAATCTTTAAAATATAATTTCAAAAAAGAAATAAAACACAAAGTTGTTCAAAGAACCTTGTACTTTGACATTGAAATAAATAAATGAGGGAATGATGTTCGTAGAACTACTTTATACCTACCTTAGCACAATGTCTACATGTAAAATGTAAAACTGATCTTATAGACCACAGTAAATAATATAGTGATTGTTTTGCCAAGGTTTTATTTAATTTCACCCATTGAACACATATTGATAAAAATGATCATACTCTGATTAAGAAGTAGTAATCTATATTAGTAACAAAACATGTAACGCTTGACACTTGTCTAACGTTTGACACTTTTAGAGTAATTTATAGCAATTTTGAAGATTTATTTAAATAACATTTAATAATTTATTTAGTGAATATTAGGATTAAATCGTTATGGATTCCATACGTTTAGGTAAATATATTATTACTTAAGAACTAAAACATTTACATTCTTTACGATTATAAAGATATGTTGTGTTCAACACAAGGCTATACTTTATCATTTAATTTTGTTTCTCATAGCAAAAAAGTTTATACTGAATCGTACTTAATCCATTTTATACACATATTTATAAAAAAACTTTTCAGTGGGTTTCATACAATACTAAATTTGAAACGCCTTCTTCCATCTCCTGATCTCACTTATGTAATAGAAAGGCAATATATAAGCCTAAACACACTTCCATAATATTAACCGGCTTTTGATTAAATTTCACCGGTGTGCATCGCGATGTCTGCACTCAAATATTATTTAATTTGGATGTTTCCCGGTCCAGGATGCTTTTGAACAGACTCGACTAAATATCTCTTTAACCGATGTTATAAAAAAATAAATAAAATAAAATTTTCGTACACCAGGGGACCAAATGCCCAAGTTATGATACATTCACTGTCATTGCTTATCCAAATTGTCTTATGATAGCGAATTTTATCTGCTAGCTGTACGCCATCAAATTAACCTAAAATTGATAAGAGAAAGCGATTTGAAATTTTGTCAAATGGCAATATATGCAATTTACTAAGGGTTGGGGCTAGATTCGCTCCGTCCGAGTATCATTGGCTGAAATCTTGGAGAGTAACTGTCAAAAGATGTACAACTATATTCACTAGCTTTTATTGACTAGTGCTTCTATCTTCACGTTAAGGCCGGGAATTTTCAGACCACCCAGAGATGATGCCAAAATCAACAGCGAAACAAGTCTAGATTCGTTGTTTGCTGTATTTATAACAAAGTGAGGGAAAACTGGATACAAACATAACTAGATCCATACTTGTACATACTTTTAGGTCGGAAACGTTTATGACCATCCGGAGATGATGTCAAAATCTACAGCAAAACAAGCCTAGATTCGGTGTTCGTTGAATTCCTTATAAAGTGAGGGAAGACTAAATACAAACACTACTAGATCCATACTCGTACTGATTCAAAAATATGATTATGAAGAAAAATCATCACTAATACGTACTGTGAACTATTAGCTACATTATAATACGCACATGTATATCGGATATATAAATAACATACTCCTTGATAATACTTATATTTATTATTTTTTCAATAACAATGCTATTTTATATGCATTTTTTTATTTGTTTGCCTCTAGTTAATTGCATTGTATTGTAAATAATTGATATGTTTTGTTTTAAATCAAATACATAGTACTTGTATCTTTATCCGGTATTTATTTATCATTTGTGTAGGAACTAAGAGACAGGAATTAAGAAAAAAAATCAAGCTGATGTATTATAATTAATATGCAATATGCCGATTGAAAATATAACTATGTCCTATGGAGCAAAAACAATCATAACTGTGTATATAACATATTTTTGCTATATACATGTAATATTTTAGCATTTTTTATGATCATACAATCTTAGCAATTTACTATAATCACTTTATATCTTACTCCACCAGAAAGTCCTAACTATTAAACAATAATCAACACGATCAACATATTATAGATAATCACATATACTTGCATTATGTGTCAAAATTTTGTCTCAGGGAGACACCAACAAATCTTCCACTTTTAAATTGTAACACAAAATAAGTGTTAACTTAATTATTATTTCAGTTTCTATATTGAGGTTAGGTTATAAATTTAAAATAAAGAAATATTTAATACTTATTAGGAAAATTATTATATTTCATTTATTTATATTTCAATGAAGTACAAACAGTCCAAAACTTGAATAAAAGTAGAGATTATTTAAATGTAGAAAAATTTTTATGAGAAAAAATAAGGTAAGTTAAGCATTTCATATAATTATAAAACTATTTGCATTTAAAAAATTGAAAAATTTTCAAATTAACACACATAAATTTTTAGCACAATCCGTTTTTTTATGCAAATATATAAAATTTTTTACTATGTATTTGTATAAAAAAATATCCATGCTTAAGCTACAATTGTATTTTATCCATAGGACATAGTTTTATATTCCAACGGAATATAAATGTAAAGAAAAGAAAATCAAGACACTGATTTACTTAATGTTAATATCAGGTGTTACTAGAGAAATATAAAAAATTTTGACAAGTGACAAGAATAACTATAATTTAACGTGTGGATTAAATATCCAAAATTAAGCGTTAAATTTTATATTTTAGAATGATTTGAGACAGTTTTTTCATATAAAAGACTACTTTTGGTTTTAAAACTTAGGTTCACCGTACACGTTATAGATATAAATACGGCATTGTTTGTAGTTTACAGAGGTAGAGGGTTTGATTCTTGTCCTCGACACAAAAATTATGTGTTATGATGGTCTGGTTAAAAAATAGGTTAGTAGAACAAGCACAAATTATGTGATCGTCGCGTACAAAAGCTGGATGCATCAGCTAATAGGAAATGTACAAAATCTAAAATTTATTTCATGAGCAAAATTTTCTCGCAAAATCGGTTTATGTTTGTACTTATCCAGTCTTACAGCTAATATCATTATACCCATTTCAATTAATATACTCTTCCACTTTCCATATTAAGTGAGCAAGTATTGTTTATATGTCAATATAAATTACATGTGCGGAAATAAAAATGATAATATATTTCATACATTAATGTAAAAATATTTTATCAATACAAGCCAATAATAATAATTGATCTTGTTAAGAAATATTTCTCAATAATTACCATTAGATGTACTATTGATTAATACACCATATTAATCAAGAAAATATATTACAATTACTAAATGTTTTTTTATACGTATGCGATTAATACTGTACCAAGGTTTTACATGAAATAACATTTATCATGCTAAAGTTTGACGTCTTATTTATCGAAAATTATTTTAATTATAGACCAGAGTAGAATCCTTAAAAAATGATAAAAAAATTGAAGAAAATTACAGTAGGAAGAAACCCATTGGAAACGCAAGATAATATGATACAAATGAAAAAGATCTACTACTTTTGTATTTAAAATTTTTCGATTGAAAATTAGGGTGCTTTTTCGATATTTATTCAAAGTAAGATGAAAAAATCAATATTTTAAATCAAAAAAATTACATTGTATTTGAAACATAGAAAGAGAAAAAAAATAAAAATTATTTCAATTTTTCACATAAATTTTGAGATTATGTAAAAAAAAGTGTAAAGACAAAAGCTATAGATTTTTTTATTACCTACAACTTTACCATTTAACTTTTTTCCATAAGACTTGTAGTTTTGCCGGAAATTCAGATAAGCCGAATTTTACCCTAAAATACTCACCCCCCCCCTACTTCCCGAAGTCAGATCGCCCGTAATTTATTTTTCCTTTCATTTTTATCATATTATCTTCCATTTCCAATTGGTTTCATTCTACTATAATTTTTTTTGTTTTCAAAAATTATCTACCCTGGTATATTATTTTAATTACTAAAAAAATATTTCAAAACTTTAGGTTATTTTTTGTTCTTAATGTGTTATACCAGTAATATCAATATTATGTACCATTATTACGTCACTAAAATGGCAGACAACGTTAAAACAAACCTTTATTCCAAATTCCAACTGTATGACATTAATAGTTTTGGCTGTGTGTTGATAGTCAGTCAAGATAAATGATTTTTAAAGTATTGATAATCTATATAATTATTTACAATCCATACTGGCCTATGTTTTTCTGTATTTTCCATTTATCCAACTCCTTTTTCCAATTCCCCAATTCCTATGAATTTATGTTCCTATTTTTTTCCAGATGTTATAAAGTGTAGACGATGTATTCATGCAGCATTTTGGTTATATCGAGAAAATTTCATGAAAAATTTGTCAGCGTACTTGAAAACCATTTACAACACAAATGATATCCTATTTCCTAAGTTTACTACACATCAAGAAACATTATTCTCTTATCCAATACGAAAACACATTCAAGATGATCGTAAACAAATTTTGCATTTATTTATCATATTTTTTTTAAATATAGCCTAATACGATATTTGATTGATTATAAATATATGATTTTTTTATATATAATCACTATGGACATAGATATAAATGACGTCATTTATTATTATATCCTTCTTGGTTTAATCAATAATTTTGAACGCCCATATTTGGCTAGTAAAAAGGTAACTTCAATGAATGTTTGTGACGTAAGGACGCTTCATTAAAACAATTTACACCGTCTAAATCTCTATTAACAAAGTACCCTCTACTTAACTTTCTTGCAATACTAAATTTATTTTTCTTTTATTTTCCAGTTTCAAACACAATGCTGTCCGATATGGATACGTTACCCTCAATTAAATTAGGGGATTTTATACTACGATTCGAAATTGATCCTCCAACGTCTGAAATGTTAGAAATAGCACGAAAAGAATTACGTGAAACACCTGAAGTAACTGAGAAGGCTGTGAAAGAATTACGAGAATTATTAAAAGGTAAGTTTGATTGAAAAAACACAAATTTTTAATTTTTGAATGTGACAATTAAATATTTGTAATGTTTATATTACGTTTGGATATTTTTATACACGCAATTGTAATAAAATTTTTCTTGATTTTTTTTATGGAAACCGTGTATTGATTATTTTATTAGAAGCAAAGCACCAGTTAAATCGAACTTTATGGTTGCTACGGCTTTAAACATTTATTTATTATTATCCTGATATTATAAAATTGGATGGTTCATATTTAAGTATTATTAAATAATTACAATTAAAATAAGATGACGTTATGTGTGAAATCATAATTCAACATTCGATTATATGTTAAAGCTATAAATTTTTTCCTTTATTCAATTTTAATATTTCCTGCGTAAAAAAAGTAATTAAACAATTATTAAATTACCCTCTAGAATAAATTATAAAAATGATAAACAAAATAATTTACAATTAAAATGGAATAAAAAATATATATATATGTATTGTAAATTCATAGATGGTTCTAATATTATTATTCTATTTCAAGACATTTAGACACGTGTTATGCGAGACTAATTACATCGTAATTACCTAATTATTGATTATTTTTTATGTATTTAAGACGTCATTTATTTTTTGTTTTAATTTAAGTATTGCCTAATAGTTAGAGAAGGATCTGAATGCACTAGTGTGCAAAAATAGAGCACAGCACCACGTTTTAGACTCAACGTTGTTCCATTTGAAATATTAAGAAGAAGAATTTTTTTATTGAAAATAGAAAAATATTCAAACGTAATATAAACATTACAAATATTTAATTGTCAAAATGTGGTGTGAATTGTTAAAAAAATGGTGTGTTTTGACTTTTTTTATTATATCACGAAAATGAAGCATTTCTCGTAAAAATGATAAGAATTTAAAAGTGTTTATTTTTATCCAATTTACATAGTTCGAAATCTTATAGTCCGTTGAAAAAGGAGGGAGTCTCTTAAAAAATCCGACCAAAAGTTAATGCAGCACTATCTGGTTCTTTGTATGTCCAAATCCTGCTCTAAATGTATTTATTCTATAAGTATTATATCAATTTTATTTAAAGTAATATTTATTTGTTTTTAATTAATTGATAACTATACCATATTTGTAAACGCGTTCTTTTTTATAGCAGAAATTCTACTTTTAATTGTTTGTTTTGATTTTGTTCGTTGACTATAAAATTATTTAAATAAAACTTTATGTATTTACCACCTAAGTTGTAATTATATGACTATAATCGCTAAAATGCTCAACATAGACTATAAAACTTTTCTTCAGATACGAAACAACGCCACAATTAGTAGTAAATAGTCTAATTCTTCGTGATAATTCTTGTAATAGCTGCAAAAAGTATTAGACATAGCTCAATGGATTCGGAATGACATCTAGATAAATCCATTTAAAATGTATTATAGCGGATAAAAAAATTGCAAAAATTATAAATCAACTTAGATTATTAAAAAAATCCCAAGAAACGGCTTGAAAAAATTTTTAGAAATTATTTGTATGTACTTTTTAACAAAATTTAGGAACGAAAATTTGTTTTATACATTTTCGTTTTTTCCATTGTCGAATTCCTTAAAATAATGAAAAATATAAATTTTTAAATTTTTCCAATGGCAATAATTTCTAATCATTCTAAAGACAAAAACTATAATATTATTTAAGCATTTGTTTAAAACAATTGTAATAAAAAATAAAAATAAAAAAATAATATATTTGTATGTGCCTTTTAATAATTAGAAAATGGAATATTTGAAGAGAAAACCTTTGAACTGTATATAAAAAATGAAAAAATGCAATTTTTTTTTTTTTACACTGGAGATAATTTTTAAAACCTTGAATGATTAAAAATTATCATGGATTTTAAGTTAATTTTCAACTTAAAATATATTCAGCTTATAAAAGTTTATAAAAAAATTAAAAAATGCGGCAAAAACCGTCGAAAAGACGAAAAAAAATTTGGTATTTCATGCAATTCTTATCTCTCACACTTGAAATAAAAAAATTTACGACTAAATAACTAAGTTTTTTTTTTTTATAATAATCAAATTATTTTCTTTATTTTTTATAGAAGAAGAAGATTTGTATGTCCCTTTAGATAATGATTATTGGTGTATTCGTTTTTTACGTCCATGTAAATTTTATCCAGAAAGTGCTCGTGATTTAGTAAGTATCTAAAAATATATGGGAAAATTATTCCATCACCCATTAGCTTAGTTAAATTTCAGTAGGAATCGGTGAAGTACGAAAAACAAACGACTTTAAATAATTATTGATTATTATCATGATATTATTATGTTTTTACGCAAATAATTAAAGAAACAGGAATAAGAAATTTGAAAAAAAACCTTTCTTTTATATTTTATTCTTTATATATTTTCGAAGGGTTAAAAGTATCCAAATTCGAGATTATTCAAACTTTTAAAAATTGATATCCCTAAAAATATAAACTTTATCGTAAGAAGTCATTTCATATTTCGAACTTCTTCGTAAAATAATTTCGGTTTAAAAAATATAGCATCGAATTGCCCCTTGGTGGCATTCATTTATATCATCACTAGGATAATTTAAAGAAAATCGTATAAAAAAATTGTGGACTAATGGTTTTTGGTACTTATTTGCCGATTTTGACTAGACTAGAGTAGCGTTAAATTTGAATTTATGGTTATTGAAAAATGGACATAAACTTTTATTGATCGAACGAAGTGACGTGTACGGTATAACAAGACATTTTTGCATTTCATTTGTCTATATCTATGTTTGTTCCGCTGTAACTTTCGAACACCTTTTCGATTTTGATGAAATTTAATAGACGCCTTGATCATATGGTATAGTTTTCGAAAATCACCATTAAACTTAAAAAAAAAAAATAACCCGATTTCAACGCATGGGGGCCATATTCTGTTTTTTATAGATCATGTTTTGGATGGCGTCAGATATCTTATAAATTTTGTGTATGTTTGATTTACATAATTTTTCCGCAAATAATATAGTTTTATTTATTTATCATGGAATTCCACAAATTAACGCTCGAAAAGATTAATTTACTTTTTATTTACTTCTGACTGAGGCCTACAGTTCACAGAACTCCAAGTTTAAAAATTATAACTAATTTCGATTATTTTATAGCAGAAAATTATTGATTATTATTATTCTTTCAGATTAAACGATATTATTCATTTAAAGTAAAACATGCTAACGTTTATGATGGTTTAATGCCAAGTAAAGAAAAAAATATATTTGAACATAACATATTAACGGTATTACCACAACGTGATCAATTTGGACGTCGTATTCTAGTTATTGAACTTGGAAGTAAGTATTTCAACAATTGGGTATATGAATGATACAATTTTTTTAAATTTCAATTCAATTCTTTATTCATTCTGTTTTTAAATAATGAATTTTTCTTTGGTTTTTTTGATCTTGCATCGATTCAACTGGGTAACTTAACTATTTTGACTGCTGTACTTTTACAGGTTTTCTTTAAATCTTTGATTTAAATGTACTTCATCTAAGTATTAAGTGTATTCCACATCCTGAACCGAGTCACTGTCTCAGTGATATTCGAGAGGCATTTGATCATTAGTATCGGATACCAGCTATCCTTTACGATGGTTTTCCATTTGGTTTGCATAAAGTGAATACTGGGATAGTTCCTTATAAAATCAGCCATAGCAGCCATACCTTCCCCTTCCCTTCATATGTCCCATTCTATTTTTTTACTTATTCTGTACAATTATTAATTTTTTTTAAAAAATAATGAATTGAAGAAATGAAAAAAAACTACTCAAATACCCATAAGTTAAGAATTAATTTAATATTTTTGTTTAATACATTTAATCATTAAATTTCCAGAGAAATGGAAGCACAATAAATGTTCATTAGATGAAGTATTCAAAGGCTGTGTACTATTTTTGGAAGCTGCTATGTTAGAACCTGAATCACAGATATGTGGTGCTGTTGTTATATTCGATATGGATGGTTTATCATTACAACAAACGTGGCAATTTACACCACCATTTGCTAAAAGAATTGTTGACTGGTTACAGGTAAATAATATATTATCAGTGTAGACACGTTTAATATACTGCAGCCATCATCCTTCAAAAACTCTGCAAGTTATCGAGATGTGGAGTTTTTCTATTTTTAATAAATCACGAATTACGAATTTTTAATTCGATCAAAATGATATCTGGAAAAGTTTATTCACTACCAAGAGATATCCATTCTAATAAGAGTCACCCGCCCCCTCAAGTATCATTTTTTCTAGGTTTAAAAAAGACTGAACCAGTCTTCCTTACAAATAATTACATTCTCATACTTAATGTCAGCTCCACTTAAATTGGTTTACTCAAATTCACTCATTTTGATCTAGAGAAAAAATAGACCCCTAGAAGTGATTCTAAATGTGCGAGGATATGTTTTTTAGAAGAAGAATGGGCGTATAATTCACCAAGTCATATCTCAATACAATGTCTTCTAGTCCCATGAGAAAAAGTTGTCTTTTGAATCTACAGTTTCCAGAATTTATTTTCTGCTATTTCTCTATTTGTTGCTCATAGGATCCTTCTCAAAATAATTAAAGATGAAAGTAGTCTATCTTTTTTTTTATTTCCTTTATCGTTTACGAAAGTAATTACGCACCTGAATCGGTGTTAGGACTGTATTATTTGTGTGTGACCATAGACTACTTTTTATCTTCCTCAAAGTCATAGACTTTGATCCTGTTAAGTGCCAGCGCACGCCGTAAGATTCTCTGATCAGAAAATCTGCTCGACACACCAGACAAAATTCTTAAGAAAGCGCATAGCATCGGATATCATCATATACATAAAACGAACCACAATGAATCAATGAACTTTAAAATATTTTAAATTTATTAATTACTTTTTTAACTAACAGATGGCCTACATCAGATAACATCGTAAGATTTTCTGATCAGAAATTATAATGCTACTTCAGACAGAAAATCTGATGTCGTAGTATAAATCTTACCGTTTGCGAGGTCTAATATAAAATACATGTTATTTAGTAACATCAGATTTTCTGATCAGAAATCTCATTGTCTCAAAACTGTTAGAAGCACACTCCTTTATGTAAGGACTGTGGACTGTGGTTCTAACAGGTGTGAATAATCCCTCTTAAGCTCTGTATTTTACTTTATTTCAATAAATTTTAAAGAAGTTTTTTTTTTATAAATTTTCAGGACAGTGTACCATTACGTATCAAAAATATACACATTGTCAATCAACCGTACGTGTTCAATATGGTATTCGCATTATTTAAACCATTTTTACGTGAGAAACTAAAGAGTCGTATTATCTTCCATGGCACCGATCGTAAATCATTACACAAACATTTAAGTACAAAATGTTTACCGGAAGTGTATGGTGGTACATTAGATATACCACGTGTCAATGGTAGCCAATGGTATGAATTATTATTAATGTGTGATAAAGAATATGAAGGTAAGCATCTAACGAACAATCACTTATTTTATTTTAATTTTAAAACGTGGTAAGATAATAACTAACAGAGTTAATTGTTTACTCAACATATGATTTGGACTACTTTTAATTAGAATTCATAAAATACTATAAATATCCACTGTATACAGTTATATATGTATAATAATATGAATTGTTATATCCAAATTTGAGTTATAGTTTAAAAGTCAAGGAGCCTTTGGACCCAATTGATCGATTTTGCTTCATTCACGGACTTAAATTCACTATTTATGTTTAGAATACGTCACCAGAATTTCCGCTCGCTCTATCTCTTTTTGTTTATTGAGTTTTGTGCATACCAATTTTCATTATCGAAAATTATCCAAATTTCATAAAATTTAGATAATAATTTTTTGAATTGTCTATGCACAATGGTATTTTCCTTAAATAAATGATATCAAAATAATCATCATAATCTTTTTAGATGTATTAAAATGTTTATTTATTTACAAAAGTTTTTTATTTATTGATTAATTAATTGATTGATTGACTGTTGAACTAATATTTACATATTTTATTAAAAATAAACGTAAAATACACTTTATGATAATAATTATCTATATTAAAACAAATTACTACTTGAATTTTGATACCAAATACAGAATGTCAAGGTACTATCAATTTATAAATATTTTTAATTCAATAAAATTCTTTATTCATGCTTTTTTTAAACAATACATAATTGTACAGAATAAGTTAAAAAATAGGATAGGGCATATGAAAGGAAGGGAAAGGTATGCAGCTATGGCTGACTTTATAGGGAACTATCCCAGTATTCACTTTGTGCAATCAAAATGGAAAACCATAGAAAACCATTGGTAAGAATAGCCGACACGCGATACTAATGATCAAGTGCCCCCCGAATATCACTGAAGAAATGATTCAAAACATTTTGCTTACTGATCGCACGAAGCGAGCTTTATAGCTGCAAGTCTTCTTTATCTATCTTGTAAGCGAAGAACAATTGAGTCCGAAACCCAAAACTATCAGGCAGGCACGTTAAATTTCCATCCTCGCTACTTTTACCGTTGTAAGCTTTCGAAACAAAAGAAAATTGATACTTAAAATTAGCTTCTTTTAAATCGAATGTTATTTTATCGAACCGTTTCATACCGGCATAGTCAGCGCTGGCTTTTTGATAGAGGCAGTCGGGCTAGTGCCCAAAACGGCAAAATAAAGGAATTTGATGAAAACTGTCATCATGCTTTAAAACTTCAAATTATAATAAATAAAATAAATTTTTTCATTATCAAGAGTATGTTCAAAATTATAAATATTGCAGGTTAAAAAGTTTCAGTGATAAATGGTTATTTAAGAATTATTGCGTTTTAAGGCATATCTAGCCATATCCATATGATGTATGCATTTACGCCCCACATAACTTTTGAACGGATAGATCGATTAATAATTTGGCAATTAATTACAAAATATTTGGGCAATTAATTACAAAATATTTGGGCTATATATTGGATGCTTTAACCCAACCTTGGTATTGAAACTTGATAGCGGGTTAAACCAAATAAGTAACTTACAATGCCATCTGTTAGAAACCCATGGGACCTATAGAGAATTAAATACGAGAATCATTAATGTAGCATTAAAAAGGAAATAATCGGAATAAAAACTATCCTATTTTTTGAGTTGGAACAAATCAAATATCTAAGAAAAAATAAATAAATAAACCTTATTTTGAATAAATATCGAAAAAGAACCCTAATTTTTAGTTTTTTTAAAGTGTAAAAAAGACTTGTAGTTTTGCCGGAAATTGCGATAAACCGTATTTTACTCTTAAAAACATCCTCTGCCACTTCCCGACCTCAGATCGCCGTTAAATTATTTTCCCTATAATTTTCTTTTCCGTTTCCAATGAGTTTTTCATCCTACTATTTTTTTTTTTTTCATTTTTTCCCATTTTTGAAGGCTTCTACTCTGGTCTACATATATTTTTAGAATATAAATAAACCAATTGAGTATTAAATTAAATATTAATAATTTTATTTTCTTTTATTTTCAGCCATTAATAAATATGGATACAAAAAGAAAATTGCCGCTTGAAGAACATAACCAACAAAAGTATAAATTTGAAATTCATCGATATTACTTAAAAATAACATTATTTAAAACAACAACACAAAATAAATTGTATATTTTTTATTGACATTTTATAGACATTTTTTTGTAAACAAACGATCGATATCAAAATCATTTTTATAGTAATTTGAACTATTTTGCAAAAAAAAAAGACAAAGAAACTAAACGCTCAAATCTTTTTACACTTTATTATAAATAATATATAAATATAAATAAAATATTGATACTTAATTGTTACTTAATTAATTGCTGAATAACGTCATTTAGTACCAAATCATTTTGTGTATTTTCTATATTGTACATTTTCTCATTTAGAATTTTATTTTTTGTTTTGTTTTATAAACAGATTTTATTTAAGGGATGAATTTAAAAAAAAAATGGGTACGTGTACGTAATGTACGCGCAACAGAAGTTATACTTCTTTGGCATCATTAAAAAACGATTTTCAATTGCATACAAATAATTAATTACAATAAAATAATAAAAGGATTGGAGAAGGATAGTCAACACAGTCAATAAAGCTCCGGTTAAATTTTGAAAAATTAAATAAATAAATATATATTTTCTTACATTAAGTGTAACAGCTTCAATCTGTGAATTTTGTATGACGGTGATGCATCTTAAAATTTCACTCTCGTCATTTTTACATAACGCGCCTAAAGAATTATAACTTCAAAAAAATTAAATTAAGAAATTTTATGTTTATTTGTATAGAAGAAGATATTTAAAAAAATATATTTGTTAAATAATTTATAAGTACAAAATTTCATTGTCTAAAAATGTGTTACATAGTGTATGGTTCCACTAAATTTAAGGGGGATTGTTACCTTTGTATTAAGCACACTCCATCTTTCAATTTTCATGCACAAATAAATAAAAATAATAATCATCCAAATGAAATTTGATGTGAACAAGATTAACATGAAAGCGAAGAATACAAAATTTGATTTTATTTTTAAAAATGCTTTTGCAAAAAAAATTCTTTCACAAGCCCTCTGTTTTCGTGTCAATATTGTGCATATCAAGTTTCTATAATTGTTGTTTTTTTGAGTTATTTGTGCGCAAAAATTGAAAGAAATACAATGTAATATACATTGTGGTTATTAAGGAGTGTGCTTATTACAGAGGGAATAAGCTCAAAATTGCATATTTTGAATTCATTCAAATTACAAACAAAACAATACGAATGCAACAAACTAAAAAACTTAATTTATTTCTCAACTTTAAGCTCTCGGTTTATTTTTAATTTTTTATTGAACTCTGAAATAAAGATTTAAGCGCCAAGACGGTAATAGTATTAACCAATAGGGTTCGCGAAAGTGTTAAATTTATTTCAGAATTTGCTTCTTGTCAAGTAAATAACTTTTTTTGTTGAAGATATTTGTATTTGTTCGTGGTCTCTTCCACCTTTTCATTATCGCCAAATCCATGATTACCGAGCTTTATTTTCAAAAATTGTTTTAGTTGAGGAGAAAACAAAATCATGGATTTTAAGTTTTACGTTAGATTAAAAGCACACACTAGGAGTACATATCCAAATTTACCTTTTAATGGTGATGAAAATAGCTAATTGAAATATTCCAGTGAAATTTTATATTCATTTCCTTTGCCTGTTTTCAAAACTTAAAAAGTATTCTGACAAATGCAAATTGATTTTAAAAATTAAGAGTTCTAAAAAAATCGGCGACTATATATTATATATAAAAAATTTAAGAGTCCGTTTGTAATTTTTCTCTTATAAATTTTGAATATTATGTAACATATTTTTGTTTGGAATTTAATTGTATTATATGTTTTTAGTGAATTTTATTGTCTCAAAACATTCCGATGTTCATAAAAAAAATTTTAAAAAATAAAGGTTTTATTTAAATGAATTTTTGTTTATTTTATATATAAATCAGTATAGTATCCTAATATGTGTATACCGTTTTTACTCAGGCGTGTATCGACAGTTAAATTTGAAGGGGAAGGAGTGTCAGAGGCTGTAATGTCTCGGAGACTGTACATCAAACATATTAATGATAATGGAAAAATATTGTTTCTTGGGCTAATTAAGAAAATAATACCCAAAATAAAAATTTCATTCTGAATTTAAAGTCTGAATTTCATTCACATCGAGGAGGAAGGTGGGGGCGGCTAATACAAAGCCTCAATGACTCTTCTCGTAGATCCACGCTAGGGTCTAGTTTATCCACTCTCGTATTCTGAAGTTGAAAGAATGTGTGGTATTTTTGGTTACTGGTTGTAGAATTTTTATACGTTTAATATTTTTATTTAAACAACTTGAATTATTTAATATTATTCTATTATAACAAATATATTGTACATGTGCCTGATTACGTAGCTATTAATGTACTCGTCGTACATGTGCGCTGTTGTATAGCTACCTACTCATGTACTGTACACATGCCATGTTGTATGAATGGCTACTTATGTACTTCTGTACTTGGTGAGCTATTGTACATGTAATAATTTGTGTAGTTTTGTGTGTTACCTGCACGAAGTTTACCGACGTGTCGGCGCACTGATCGACGAATGAAATTGCGTTTTAGAGTCGATGCTTCAATGGTGGTGCCATCTAACTTTATATTTTTGAGTTATTTTGATTATAAGGATCAGATGCCACTACAAATGATACAGATGGTATTTAAATCAAGTTTGACTATCTAAAGAGTTCTTCAAAATCTGTCCTACCCATAGGTACCTCAGAACTGACCTTGATAATTCCGATTCGAGAATATTAATTGACTGAGCGAAATTCTGTATATGTTTAAATGAAGGCGTTGTCGGATTTTAATGAAATATATTCAACACGTTTATCAAAATCAGAAATTTACCGTACAGTTGTGAAATGTCGTTCAACTTTTTAGGTTAAATCTTCAAAATACCATCAATTTGTTTATACATGCTTGGAAAATGCGATTACTTTCTGCAAACAATATGATCAGCGAAAATAGAAAAACCAAAATCCTAGAGTCCTCTTTCTTTCCGCACTAACTTGCAAGAGATTCATATAAGAAACTCTGATCATAAATCATACAGCACCTAATGCAAGCGATAAAAAAATGAAAAAATTAACGAAAAAATCTTGAGGTCTAATCTTAAATTTATGCTTAGAGTGGCATCTTCTCTGAGCACAAATACTTTGCGGCAGACCTAAATTGCAATGATTGAGACTTTTTATTTAATCTAGAATCAAATTATTAAGAATTATCTGTGTAGAAAATAAAAGAGAGAGCAATACGAATTTTGAATACTATTATTAAATTTATTTACTATTTATTAAATCAGTTCGAAGCCCAAAAATGATAAAAAAAATAGTAAATAGTTTTGCAATTTCTTTTTTGATACATTATCCGTAAATTATACAGAAAGAATAATTTGTATATAGTGAGTAGGCAACTTGTTAAATATTTAAGTATTGAAATAAGTAAACAAAACTAGGGTTCTCCAAACCCTACTAATTTGAATTGTTTTAATGAGAAAAATAAATATTTTTATGCAAGTTTGACAACATTAACAACGATAACAGAAAGTTATCGTTTTTTACCCCCAAATACGAAAACCATTTAAGCACATCCCTGAGCCAACGCTGGATTTATGATAGGGACAGTCGAGTAGTACCTAGGGCGGCAAGTTTTTAGGGGCGGAAAAATTCAGAGATAGAGAGAAAAGAAAGTTTCTCCGCATTATAAAAATGCTTTAAAAACTGTCCACATCTTTAAAATTTTCAAATAATGATAAATAAAATAATGTTTTGCATTCTCAAGAGTATGTTCAAAATTATAAATATTGCAGTTTCATTAACAAATTTATGAAAAAGTTTCAGTGATAAATGGTTATTGAAGAATTATTGATATCAATTCATAATTTTTAACTAACCCGATTAATTCCCATCCAATTTGGATGAAAGAGGTTGGTATCAGATATCAGCGTTTTAATCCATTTCTAAACCATACCCATATGATGTATGCATGCAAGCCCCACATAACTTTTGAACGGATAGATCGATGGAATTTGGATTTGGGACGTTGTAGAATATTCTAAAAGGTTTCGGCTAATTGCTGAAAGTGCTATTTAAAAATTGTACAGTGCTCGAGACCGTTAAATCCGACTCTGGCTATAGCGTTGAGCGATAGGATCAGAGAACTATATCAAAATTGTTTTATTATTTAACATGCGATTGAAATGATAAAGAAGGATTTAATAGATATTAATCAAATTGTATTACAGTTTAAAGTTTTTAAATTAACTTTCTAAGATTGAAAATGTATAACATATTAATTTAAAATTTCAAAAAATGTCTTTAGACGATTTATCGTTTGATGGATCCTTTAATAAATCATGACTGTATGACTGTTTAGAGTATATTAAGAGGGGAACCGGAACTGCGTTCCGTGTACCTACCTAGACCTGTAAGCCCTCTTTCAGACACCTCCAACGCCAGAAGGTAAAGATGTTTTTAACACACGATGACAAGCAATGTAATCACTGCTATAATCTTGGACTCAAATATGTAATAACCAGTTTTAATTTAGCCCATAACCCACATTTGAATATCAAATATGATTTTAATCTGGTTTTCGCAACGTTCAAGGTAAATCTATGATATTATGTGTTCTGATGCGAGTAATGCCTCTACTATAAAATAATCTTACTTAATAAAATTAATTAAGCGCTGTGCCACACTATAGTTTTTTCAACGAAGCCACGAACGGTGAAGTCGACGTGCGTTTCAGCTTTTCATTGAGTTAAATGGAGCCTGCCACAAAAGAGTTTATTTTCAACGTACTTCGCTTCAATGTATTAGTTTCATCTTATTAAATTTGTGTATTGTGTAAATACACAGTAGCGGATTTAGGCTTAGGCCCGTGAGACCCGGGCCTAGGGCGGCAAATTTTGAAGGGTGCCAAAATTTTCAAGATGACTAAAATTAAAAATCAATTGGGTTTCTTGTAAACTGCAAGACCAAATTTTTTACTTTTTTTTATTGCGCTGTTACTATCGAAACATAGTACCATTTTGAGGGTAGAATTTCTTTGTTAAAATAATGAATCAGGCAAGTACTAAAATTTGAAATATCTTATATATAAATTGTTACAAAAGAAAAAGGGCACCATTTCGTCTCGGGATTTTTTAAATAATATTATTTGCAAATGAGTCATGTATTTTTTGAAAATAATAAAATCAAAATCAGACAAGTTTGAACCATGTTACAATAAACAAAACACTAACGTCCGTTTGGCGCGCGTTGAGATAAACGCACATTTTATAAACTCTAGTGTGGCAGCTCTTATTTAATACAATAGAAAGCTAGAACGTCTGTTGTATATCAAACTCTATTGTGGCTGCTTGTATTGATCAAAATAGAAAGGTAGAACGGACGCTGATTACAAAGCACGTTGGTAAAATAGCCACCAGTGTGGCAGAGTGCTAAACTAGAGTATAAATAATAATTATGAGATATTATTACATACTAAAACTAATGTATGGATATCTACTGAAATGAATCTGTTAATAAACAAAGTCGTTACCTTTCACTTCTCTTGGTAAACAAACCATGACAATTTAAAGTAAGAGTGTTAAGTATTATTGTATTGGAATAGACTTTCAAGTGCAGTGTACTTCAGATCAAACTCAACTATAAATTAACACTTTGGCTTTTGTTTATATTTGTATTATTATTAAAATATTGCATAACATTTTCATTTTATTCAATATAAAGTGGAATATTTTGGATATCTTTTCTCTTTTGAGTTGGAAAGTCATTTGAATTTTAATTTATCACTCGTTTAATGGTCCATTATTATACAATAATGCGTTTCTAGTAAATTTGTGAGCATAGAACGAACTTAAATACAACTGAAAATATTCTTTGAAATATTTCGAACAAAGTATTATCTCCCTCCCTTTATCCCACTGTTTCTCTATATGTATGCAAAGTTTCATTAAAATTTATTTCTGAAATTTGCACCTCAAATGTTTAAGGTAGTTGGATGAAGAATGACTTTTAAACGATTTTACCTCATCAATAATATAACTTAGATACTTGTTTTAAAAATTAATTGTAATAAATTTAGTGGGCATTTATCAAAATAACGAACTGTAGTTTCTGAGAAATCCTGGCAGTTCTACCATAGAAATTTGGATGGTTTAGACCACCGACAAAATTAGTTTTATTATAAATGTCTCATTTTATTTTACAGACTTTGGACCACAGGTATAAAATATTTTTGGACATACACTAGATATTCAACATTTATATAGATGGTACTCTTGAACCCAAGATAAAATAAAATTTTATGATACAAATTATAACCATAATTGAATTTCGATAGTTTATAACCAATTACTTTATTTGATTTGAGTTCACCTTGAATTCAAAGAGACATGTAAAAATACCATTAAAACTTATTTCAAATTTAATAACTATTTAAAATGAAAATTTTTTTAATTATTAATTTTTCATTATCAATAAATTAAAATTAAAATATTAAACATAAATAAACTTTCTATGTATATTTTTTGATTAAAGAATAATTAATTTTAATCCGCCGGTCCTGCATATAATATGGTTCGATAATTATGAAGTTGTGTAATAACTATTTGTTAATTTATTAAAAAATAAAATTACGATTTTGGTTTGGTGAAAGTACCATATATCATGTTTTTGTTTTCAAATTATGCAACATTGATTCGGTGATAATTTCACTATAGATTTTTTTAATAATAACTAAGATATTAAAGATAGATTCTTCAAGATAGCTAGAAGATGTCAGTCTTGGATCCACGGTTGATTTAGGCAAGGGAGTTAGCTGTTTTCACGAGTAATTTTTTTAGGAAACTATTTTTTAGTTTTTTTATATATTTTTTTTTAAATTACTAAACCACACATTCTTAACTGTTAAAAAAAGCAAAGTTAAATTCTTTGAAATTTGCAAAATTAAATAAATATTCCATTAGTAATAAAAAAAATAAAAATTTTTTAGAAGTAACTAATTACCAAGAACTTTGGATTTTATTCACATCAATCTTAGATTTAAGTCAGAAGTAATCAATGTCTATCGAAGGTCAATAAGGAGAGAAGGAGTATCTTTTGAATACGTCTTATGATACCTTGAACTCAACAGAATTTCTAAACACGGTTCTGAGGATCTGTTCCATTAGTTCAAGAGCTGAACTAAGGCAGAATGATGTAATAAAAGTAGCGTACGATATATCAAATTTATATGGCTGTTTACTTCTGCAAAGCTATTCCAAACTATGCAAGAAGGTTGGAAATTGGTATATAAGTTCAGTTAATATCAAGGATGTACCTTTTGGGAATATCAATTTCCCATCTTCTCGCTGAAAATATCACGTTTTTGAGATTTTTAAAATTTGGTTAATCTCCACAGCTGAGCAAGAAAGTTGAAATTTATTATGTAAATTGAATAAGTATCAATGTCAAACTTTCATATTTTTTTGCTATTGTTTTTATTTTGAGAGGGAAATGTTGCTTTAAGGGAGGACCTCTGTAATTCACGACTCTTTGTTTAATTTCTTGTCCACATATTTTCAATGATCTTATGCTAATAAAGTAGGCTAGCATTTTTCCTGAGGAAAAAGTGTATTTGTGGGTATATTTTTTGGAATCTTCATCAAATTTTTGCACATTAAATTTTAGTCCAATGCAAACAAATTTAGCTGACTAAAAATAAAAAATTATATTATAGAAAAACGTACTTTTTCAACTCGACACACATAATATTGTTGCAGAGTAATATAATTTTAGTCTAAAGTTTGTAACGCTACATAATAATTTGGTAAAGGTATTTATAGAAACACCTTAGTAGTTCCTTTCTGACTATCCTCCTTCACGATAACTCAAAATGAGTAAGAGATCTAAAGTAAAGAGATTCTAAACATAAAAAGTGAATTTAAGTTCGTGATTGAGCAAAATCGGTCCATTGAATCCAATCGATTGTTGACCTAACTATTAAACAGTAAAAGATTGTTTATTGTATATACAACTTTTGTTTGAATTTTTTTTTTTAAGTAAAATGTTAGTACTTGCCACAATTTAAGCTAAAATTTAACTTATTATCTCATATTAGTAATTACAATACGTATATACAAGTATATATATATATATAACTGTATAGACTGCATATTTATCTTTTTGTTATTTTTATCTAACTGTAAAATTTTTGGCAATAAAAAAATTCCAAAACTAAAAAAAAAATATGGAATGGAATTTATGGTCATTTATAAAATTGCTTCAGTGTTTTTTGGGTTTTTTTTAGAATAAATCATGTGTTCAATTATTCCATTCCAGAAAAATTTTTTAAGTATACTCAACTACAAAAAAAATGTGACAATAGAATCTTTTATACCCTATTTAATATTATGCAGATACACAATTTTTATGACAATGTGTTAAATTTTTATCCACATTAAATTTTTTTTTTTTCAATAAAACCTTGATTTTAACCTGAAAAGTTATAAAGTAATGTAAGATTCAGGCCAGTGTGTTTCTTTTTTATGCTGCTATACTTAAAAATATCCATAAATTTATTATTATTATTGTGTTTCATCACCTCTGTACCATTTGTAACAAAGAAGTTTAAGTGTATATTTTATTTATTTCTTTTTGGGAAATAACCAACAGAATGTGTCTTACATATATAAAATCTTTATTTTTAGTCAATATTTCATCCAAATTTTAAATGAAGGTTATTAAAAATTGAAAACAAATTTTTGGTTTTTTTATTGATGATGCATATTAGACACCACATTATATTTTAGTATATATATATTGCAAAATTAATAATAATAAGTGAAGATAACAACTAACTAAGTTAATTGTTTAGATACTCGACTTGTGATGGAATTTTATTGTTTGGGCTATTTTTAATTAGTATTCATAAAATACTCAAAATATCCAGTTTGTATATGTATAATAATAATGTACATTTATTAGCCAAATTTTGAGCTAAACTTCTGGAGAACTCAAACATCTTACGAAAAAATGGTTAAAACAGAAGTTGTTTGCTTCGAAAAAATAAACATTTGTTGTATTTGATCTTTGAGTTGAGCCAAGGATCCATTACACTCAATGAACCGATTTTGCTCATTCACGAACTTAAATCATGATAAAGAAATAATATTATTTATAATTAATTATTTACATCCTCAAATAATTGAGCCAAAAATTTGACACGAGCTTACCAACACGTGGGAAGAAGGACAATATCAGTTCAAAGTGAGGAATAATCAGAATTTATCGGTCCATATTTGGTAATAGATCAAATGTTTCAGCCAGAACATTCCATAAAATTTAAAGTCTGTACAAAAACTTATTTTAGTTCAAAATGGACATAACGAATCAGGCCGAAGCTTTGTAGCTTTGGTTGAAAGTTTCTATTATGATCATTGTTTTGAAGCGGTCCAAATTCGACACGAAATTCTGGATATCCCTCCGATATTTCATTACATATACATGAAGCTGGAGTAGGAACTAGCATGCGCAGTCCTTACTTTGTTTGACCATTAGGTTTACGCTACTCAAGAATTGGGTATCTAATCATTGATTAACGATAAACATCATGTAGTTTGACAAAGAATTATTAACTACAATTCTATAGCTAGCTTCATAACTAATAAAGAGTATCAAGTCCTTGTTGAATCACCAAGTTCTGTTTGTTACAACACTGGATTTTCTTATAGGACAATAAAAAGATCGTAAATATTATACAAATTTAATGCAAAATACTCTCGTGCAAATTGTTATTCCAATAGCAAAATGATATATTAATTTTTGCAATATCAATGCCATGAAATAATCATTATTGTCGTATTTATTTACTTACAAAACAATTATTATTATTATTTAAATAAATTGAATTACTTCCATTATTTAATGTTTAAACATCTTAGAGCAGAAGGAATCGGCGCACGAGTACCAAAAACTATTCCACCTCAATTTTTTTATGCGATCCTCTTCAAATTGCCCTCCTAATGATATAAATGCATGTTGCCAGGGCGCAACCCGGTGCCATATTGTTTAAACCGAAATTGTTTAAACAATTTCAAGGCATTGTGATTTTTCAACCGGACAAATTTTTTTTATATTCTTTATTGAAATACCAATAAAAAAGGTCCTATGACTTTTAACGATAAAGTTAATATTTTTAAAGATATGAATTTTTAAAGGTTCGAAAAATCTCAAATTTGGGTACTTTCAACCCATGAAAAATATATTAAAAAAAAACATAATGTCTAAGTAATATTTTTTTTTAAATTCTCTATACAATTGTTAATAATATTGTAAAAAGAGATTTTGAAAAATTTCATTGTTTATACCTTTTTTTAATTGTTAATAAGTATGCCTCGCTTACCTTTAAGTATCGCTGTCTCTCTCTGACTCATGGTTTTTTAAGTATCGCTGTCTCGCTCTGACTCATTGGTTTATAGTTAAAAATATTTATTAATATTTAACAAATCATTTATTAGAGACCACTTTTTAGTCCTATAGAAATATTTATTAAGGACTAAAAAGTGGTCTCTAATAAATGATTTGTTAAATATTAATAAATATTTTTAACTATAAACCAATGAGTCAGAGCGAGACAGCGATACTTAAAAAACCATGAGTCAGAGAGAGACAGCGATACTTAAAGGTAAGCGAGGCATACTTATTAACAATTAAAAAAAGGTATAAACAATGAAATTTTTCAAAATCTCTTTTTACAATATTATTAACAATTGTATAGAGAATTTAAAAAAAAATATTACTTAGACATTATGTTTTTTTTTAATATATTTTTCATGGGTTGAAAGTACCCAAATTTGAGATTTTTCGAACCTTTAAAAATTCATATCTTTAAAAATATTAACTTTATCGTTAAAAGTCATAGGACCTTTTTTATTGGTATTTCAATAAAGAATATAAAAAAAATTTGTCCGGTTGAAAAATCACAATGCCTTGAAATTGTTTAAACAATTTCGGTTTAAACAATATGGCACCGGGTTGCGCCCTGGCAACATGCATTTATATCATTAGGAGGGCAATTTGAAGAGGATCGCATAAAAAAATTGAGGTGGAATAGTTTTTGGTACTCGTGCGCCGATTCCTTCTGCTCTATCTATTCAATACTGAATTGGATGAGGTATCGTATAGTCAGGTTGGAGAAGAACTGGGACATTGAATGTTGAGCTTCAGTAGGAGACCTGAAGCTCACTTTTAAAGTAGTTTTCTTAATATCTATTTTCTTAAAATAATATTAGACGGTATAATATTAGACATCGTCATAGCAACATGAGTTTCCAATTGAAATCTTTCCTTTCTGATAATGTGACTAACTTCCCCTACTGGACTTGCTTTTCCATATTTCTTCAACAATTGTTATGCGATCTTCTAGGTTTATGCTTTCTTTGAGGGTTCTAGTTGAATGCTTGGCGGCTGATAGCATACGGTGGTTTTTCAAGAACGTGCCCAATCTAACCGAATTTTCTCTTTTTTTCGATAATGTAATTCTTAATTATTCATTAGATAAGGCAAACTAATATGGCTTAGTTATGAAATCTGTACCAGCTTAAAAACAAAAAATGATGTCGAGCTGTAATTTAGGTGACATATTCAGTGATGGATTTACGCCTAGGCCCGCGAGGCCTGGGCCTTGGGCGGCATAGTTCGAGGGCAGGTAAAATTTTTGGTATACCGAAATTACCAGAGACGAGAAAAAGTAAAGACAGTCTCCCTTGAAAATGAGTTCAGATTACTTTTTGTAAAGAATTTTCTATAGAATATATAATAATTCAATTTTTTTATTTCCTTTTCAGTCTAAGAATAAGATTATTTTTTTAAAATCAATAATAGTCTGTATCGAGTGATGTTCTTTATTTTTTGTTTCATTACTGAAATTAATCATATGCTTATAAAGCTTTTAAAAATTACTAAATCTTATTTACTTCATGTATCATATATTATATGCATGTATCATATATTATTTTGGTATTTATTCAAATGCCAAAAAATTTATTATTCATGAAACATATATCTCATTTTTTTCATTTTCAATTTTTTTGCATCCTCCAGGTAATTGAAAAAAATTGAAATTTAGGTTTCATTTGAAGTCAGAAAAAAAACTTTCGATAGTCCTCATCCAGAATTTTAAAAAAAATTACTATAAATTATTCTAACATTAAGAGCGGCGCGAAACAGGGCCTAGGACGGCATCAAGCCTAAATTTGACACTGGACATATTCTTAACACAAAAAAGTGAGTTGAAGTTCGTGAATGAGCAAAATCGGTCCATTGGGTGCAATAGATCCTAGACCCAACTATAAAAGATAGAAGAAAAGTTCAAATACAAAAAAAAATGTTTTTCAAAAAATTTCTCCACAATTTTAGCTAAAATTTGGCTAATAAACACATAACATAACATAAAGACTGGATGACTGTATAGACTGGTTATGAATGCTAATTAAAAATACTGCAAACAATGAAATAATGAAATGTCGAGTATCTAAACAATTAACTCTATTGGTTGCCACATTCACTTGTTTTTATTTAAATTTAGTGGTTATTATGAATCATCGGTTTTTTTTTTCAAATGTTTTACTGACATATATTTTAAAAACCTCTGATTTGACCTTTTTGCTCCAATTCAAAATGTTTAGTAAATATGACCTCTTATGACATCTAATATACATCTTATAAAAAAAAAAAAAATTATAATTAAAAATTCTCAATAATAATAATAATTAAATTTATAGTTTTTGTTAACAAAGCATTCGGAAGTTCAAATATTATTATATTGTTATTTATTTAATTATATAAAATAATAAAAAAATCATATTAAATGAATTTAATACTTGTTTTGAAGTAATTTGACAAAATTATAAAATAATGTTTTTTCTTATGTAATATTAGTCTAGTAGGAAATAGCTAATCTAAGTTTTCTTACGAGATTATCTTAAAAATTGTCTTAATAATGTTGCATGGGGAAAACTCGGTGCCATATTACTGAAACCGAAATTGTTTTAACAATTTCAAGGCATTGTTATGTTCAAAAGGAAATATTTGTTGTATTATTTGGATAAAATACGAATAAAAATGTTCTATGACTTTTTATGATATTTTTGTAGACATAAATATTTAAAGTTTGAAAAATTACGAACTTGGATATTCATTATTTACTACATTTGACCCATTAAAAATATAAAAACAAATTGAATAAAATATAAAAGATATTTTTTCATATTTTTTGTATAATATTTTGTAAATATCCTTAAGTGAGAGAAAAATCATATTTTTTTGTAAGCATGTAACGTGTGTGACAGAGAGATACAGCGAAATTAACGGTAAGAAACTTGACGAATACTGTGTAATCAATAATTAAAATAATGAAATGTAGTAAATAATGAATAAAGAACACACATAAAATTTTTTATAGTTTATGAATGGTAAAAACTGAAAAAAATAGGATGAAACCCATTGAAAATAGAAGAAAATATAACAAAAATGAAAGGAAAAAAGTATTTACGGGTGATCTGAGGTTGGAATTGGAAAGAGTTTTATCGGTTTAACGGTTTTTCTCGATTTTCGGCAAAACTACAAGTCGTATGGAAAATAGTTAAATGGCAAACTTGTTAATCAGATAATTTTTGTTATATTCTCTTCCGTGTCCAATAGGGTTCATCCTACTATAATTGTTTTTGGTTTCAAAAATTATCGACCCTGGTCTAAAATATTAAAAGTTATGGGACATTTTTTGTTCGTATTTCATCAAAGAATGTAAAAAAAAAACAATATAGCGCCGAGCTCCCTGGCAACATAAATTTACTTATATCATCAGTAGGACAAGTAGGACAATTTAAAGAGAATTGCATAAAACAATAGAGCTTAAATAGTTTTCGGCACTCAAGCGCCGATTTCTATTCGAAGTTTTTTGTGTACTGTAGAATATTCTAATGTAATATGATTTTATAAATTAAACGGTATATGTCATAAAATTATAAAAAATAATATTTATTTAACTTTTGTCTAAGCATTCGAAAGTTATTGTGAATAGCGGTGGGGAGGGCAGGTATATGTATACCTGGCAAGTGAGCTATTTTGGTCATTTTTACCAAACTTTCTTTTTTGACCATCGTAACGGTTTATTTTCTTTGCCAACGGCAGAAATCGAACGTGCAATCGGTTTAATCTTGTACATTGTACTTAATGACATAACCAATTGCACTAACGGGGCCCACAATTCGTAACTTAATTGATAAGTGAAATAGCAACCATATGTTTGACGAAAAAGACACTGAATAATTTAATATTTGCGAGATGTCGCAACAAATCGATACAAATAAATTTTAAGCAAATCTTCTTTGCCCGCAATTCTATCTTGAGGATTGTTAATTGCTTGGAATTAAGCAACCAGATTAACAGATCTGACAATGTTAGAATTTTTGCTTTGCTGCTATTTAAAATTTAATGATTATCACATAAATCAAGCAAGTTTTTAAAGCTAACATTAATCAATAAAAGCAATAATTTGAAAAGCCATATGTTGTGGTTTCATGGCAAAAATTACTATGAAAAATTTCATACTTTTAATTATGTATTAAATTATTTGTTATATAAATTAGAATATACATTGTATTAGAGCTTGTCTTAATCACAGGTATACTCTTGTGTTATTTTAATTCCTCATTGCAACAACTGAAAATAACAACTAACAGGGTTATTTGTTTAGATATTCGAGTATCAATGTTTAAGCTATTTTTAATTAGCATGGAAAATATACTATTAATATCCATGCCAGTTATAAATACTACCAAAAATTGAAACGGACCCATACATTCTACGAAAAAATGTGTCAATTCGAATGTCTTAAAAATAACAATAAAAATTCTTTGTATTTTAATTTTTATGGTTCAAAATTTGGGGTTATGGATTCATTGGACCCAATAAACCGATTTTCCTCATCATGAACTTGATATTACTTACCTCAATTCCCTTTTTGAGTTATCTTGATGAAAGATAAACTCGCGAATGGACGAACTATTGTCTCCGTCATTTTTTTTTTTATATATGTCGAGTAGAAAAAATTAGAAAATTAGGTAATGAAATTGATACAAAGAATTATAAAAATTTATTGATAAATATATTTAATGTCAATATAATTTTTGTAACCAAATAATACCAATAGTTCTGTGATCTGTAGACCTCTCTCAGAAGTAAATAAAAAGTATATAAATTATTATATATACTAATTTGAAAAAATTAAACAGATTGATTGAGTTGCAAAGTTAAGATCCGTATGCGTATTTGCGAATCTGGACACTAATTAACTGTATTTTTATCCACGGATCTTCATTTTTAACATCCGGCACATATTTAATAGATAGAGCCAAACAGAATACAAAATCGACCAGTTATATCAAAGACCTTACTTCGTTCGGTCAATTAATATTATTGATAAAATATTTTGAAAATTTCCACACGGAACAAATAACATTCCACATAACTTCAAAAATAATTGTCCAAATATTTTTTGGAAAATTTCGAGAATAACTCCTTCGTTATATCGGGAAAAACTTTTATTTTTGTATTCACACAAATTGTAATAAACTTTGTTAACTTATTTTTTTTTTAATTTTATTTTATTTTTTACAAAAATCACAATAAAAGCTACAAAAATCTATAATTAATTTAATATTCATTTCCCCATTCGTGCTGTAAAAATGATAATTATAATATCCATAAAGATATAATCAGAATACTAACCGAGTCAAAATACTATAGGGGCCCATGCGGGGATTTTTGTATTTACACAAGCGCGTCAGATAAGTGTACATTTTACTAATCTTGTTTTGGGCGTGACACAGGTTTCGTTTTTTTTGCAAGTTTATGACCCTCCAATTCTCTTGCGTCACGCTTGAATCGTCATATTAGCAAAATAAACACTTTTCAGCACGTAATCAACCTACCTTATCTGAATATGATGCGCAGTGATTAAATCCACGATTTTTTCGTTTTAATATTCAGATCGACTACCCTTTACGCGTGGCACCATGTAGAGAGCTAAGATTTGATTTTTAGGTACTCAATAAGAAGTCAGGCATCTTCCATATCTTAAGCTGACGCGCTCGAGTTAATCCAAAATTCCCCGCAAAAGAATAAAGACTTTATAAGGAATCATAAATATTAGTGAAAGAGGAACCCATCTTTCACTAATATTTATGAATTCCTTATAAAGTCTTGAATCTTTTGTATAATTGTAAAAAAAATCAAGACATTCATATACTTGTGTCTTGATTTCCTTAATGTTAATCTCAGACGTTGCTTGATAGATTTATCCTTTCCATAGTAAGGATTTTGAAATGATAACATTCTTTTAAATAATTATAATACACTTCTAAGACATATAAGATCTATCATTAGTAGAACCGGTTTCTAGATATGAGAACCATCGTCAAGTAGACAATGATAACTGTAAACTGAATTCGAACAATAGAAGGCTTGAAAAGATCATTAAAATATTTTATACTAATGTTAAAGATTTAGTTCGAATGAAGATTTAGTTTTTAATGTTAAATTATTAAAGAATGCACGGTTTTCCGTTTTACCAATAAGGTACCGGACTGATTCTAAATTTGCAAAATATTTCACATCAACATGTAAAATTCCATACCATAAACAACTTTAATAGTTTAGATACTCAACAATATGATGGAATTCATTGTTTGGAGTATTTTATTTAGCATTCATAAAATACTATAAATATCCAGTTTATACAGTTATATATGTATACATGATTAATAATAATATGTATTGTTATTAGCTAAAAGTGTTTATTATCCAAAATTGACCTAAAATTGGGGAGAACTCAATCATTTTACAAAAAAATGTTTTAAACGAAAGTTGTTTGTTTAAAAAAAAAAACATTTTTTATGTTTGAACTTTTCTACTATATTTTATATTTTAGAAGTTGGGTTCCGTTGATTTCATGATCAAAATTTGATCTCGTTATCTCTTTTTGTTTTTCAATTATCGTGATGATGGACGGATGGACATTTGGAAATGGTCTAATTAGGCGTTTCTATGAAGACCAATTTCAAAATTTGGTTTGTGTCAATATTTCCTAGCGTTACAAACTTTAGACTAAAATTAATATATTCTGACATATTATGTATGTTGTCTATAAAAATAATTAGTGTTGTATCATCAGTTTTCAATTGAACGTTTCTTATCAAAATTATTCTAAATTGCCAGACAATCTCATCTCTGGCTATTTGTACTTTTGTAGAGTTTACTAATAGTGGATTTAGGCTCGGGCCTAGGGAGGCAAATTATGTGGAACGCCAAAGTTTACCAATCTTGCGGTCAATATTAAGTAACGTTACAAACATTAGACTTAAATTAATATAAAAATTGATTAAAAAACAAAGATGTTATAATTTATCAAAGATTATTTTCTTTCCCATCTCTTTCTTGAAAACGATATTTACCATGTCATTTATATGGAGACACTAACTGTTGCACGTCACTCGTTGGTATTGCCCTCTTTATTTAATTTTCAATATCTAATACCCTGCTAATTTTTTTAAAATAATTTTAGATCCATGATTTACGCTTCAATTGAAGTAATAAAAATTTAGCCCAGCCGCCGCCTATTATGACAATCTTCCCATCGAACAACAATCAGCTCCAGTCTCCTCTATTTTGTACAATTTTTCAAAAATAAATAATCATATCCGATCAGAATGATATTTAAATTATATATGCAACATAAACAAACATTTTTGTTTTATGAATTGAACAAAAACTAAAAAAAACCCCGTATCAAATTTAAATCGTACATGGTATTGTAGTAATACCTTCATTTACTACTATAGCACCAATACGAGCGTGTACTCTTGATGTTATTGTTCTGATAGTTTGACTTTGTTTATGTTATCTGTTGAAAGTAGTTGAATTATTAAAATCGTTTGAAGCCGTTAGTTTTTGTTATATTCTTACAAGTATTGTTAGTTATTTGTTGTAAATATTTCAAGAATAATTACGGTTTTTTATTTTGAGTTACAAAAAAAAAACGTAAAAAGTGTTGTTTAATAATTAATATAGTAATTTTTTAATAACAGTATTTTTATTAATATTTTGGTTGTAATTATTGTTTAACTAATTTTTATTGAATTGTAAGTATTTTTTTATTATTTCGTTTTTTTTTTTTATTTTTCTAAACTTTTGTGTGTATTCTTATTAAAGTAAAAATCATTGAGTTTTTCACAAATTATTTTAAATTCAGAATCGTTGAAAATTCAAAAAACGCGATAAGCATTTTTAGCAGGATTTTTCCTAAGTAGTCCTAAGCAGTGCTCAGCATCCTTTTTTCTAGATGTGCCGGCTCGATTGCAATATCCGTGGCGTCTCGATTTTTGGATGAATTTTAGCAAATCAAGCCAATGAACACAAAAATGAAGAATACCAATTTTCAAGTTTTCACCCATTTTTTCGGTAGTTTAGTCACAGGTTGAACGTAGGGGTAAAAAATCAATCGGACCCATGCAAACTGCACCCCACAAATCCATGGGTAGTTTAATCACAGGTTGACTGTTGGGGCCAAAAACCAACCCGACCCGTGCAAACTACACCCCAGAAATTCATGGGTTAATAACAGTCGAAAATGATGTACTTGTATTTTGAATAGTTGTGTTAAATATACAAGTGTTGATTTTTTTTAAACGGATTAAATTTCGGTTATTTGTGTTTGAATTGTGTTTAAATTATCAGTCATTTAACAAGAAAGAATAATTAATTCTTGTGACATGTTTTAAATTATGGTATTTATGTGACATAAACACGATAATTTCTAATCAAAAGTGTCGATTACTCGATAAATAGGCGAAGACTCCAAAATTGTTAGTCCTCATTTTCGTCTTATTTTCGCTTGTTTTACCTTAATTAATCAAATTAGCCAAATCAACGCGCCACGGATATCGTAATGTTCCCTTTTTGACCTAATTATATTTAGTATAATAATAGATATTTTTTCTATTTGAAAATTATGCAAGGTGAGTCGTTTCTTCTGCCAAAGTTTGCCTAGAAAATTTTTTTGGACCCCGGAAGTAAATGTAACAATATGTCAATTCTAAATTATCAAATCAATCAAGATTGATAGATATTCTTCAGTTTTCTTAGCAATGTTTCATACATTTTCTATAAATAATAACAAGAAATGATTCAGCAAACTAAATAATATGTTTTCGATAATCATGAAGTCCTTCCACAGGGTGTCACATTTTGGATAACAAACAATACAATTTCAAACAAATTATAATATATTGAATGCTTGTAACGGTACCTAATAATGACCACACAAGAAAATTTGGTGCCCATTGAAAGGCTGAATTCGTTCACTTCCGACTGTTTGTCTGCCCGTCATCACTCAAAAATAAAACGAGATAGCGAGTTGAAATTTTGATGACGTATTCTAAACATAAAAAGTGACTTTGAGTTCGTGAATGAGCAATTTTCAGTCCGTTGAGTCAAATGAATCCTTGACCCAACTTTAAAATTATAAACGAAAAGAAGAAAAATTCAAATATAAAAAAAGTTTTGAAACATTGCAACAAACAACTTTTGTTCTCCACAATTTTAGCTCAAATTTAGCTAATTATCACATATAGGTAATAACAATATATATTATTATTATGCATGTAAACATATATAACTGTATAGACTGGATACGTATTTTATGAATGCTAATTAAAATTAATCCAAATAATGAAATTCAATCATATGCCGAGCATCTAAACAATTAACTCTGTTAGTTGTTACCTTCTGTGACGCCGCGTCACAGCAGATTATTTTTCTTTGAATTTTTACATTTTTTAGAAATATCTACAATAAAAATCTTCTGAATAGAGAAAAAAACCAAAAAGACTGATGATGTTCTCACAAATTTCGGGGCAAATTATTTTATTGTATTTTTTTGTGAGGTGTAAAGTCAAAATGATTGTGCAATAAAAATGTTTTGAATTATTAACATATTTATGATAAACAATAAACAAAATGATAATAAACAAATTATTTTTAAAAACTTTTTTACAATTATTATGTGTGGGCCATTTGCGGGGTATTCTTTGAATTGTTTATCGTTTTTTTGTCATTTTTTTTTTTGGATTAGAGAAATGTGATTACTATTATTTATTTTGAAATTTATAAAGAATATTATACGTTATGGACGGGAAAAGGAAATAAACTATCTAAAAGTAAAAATTGTCCTGGATATGGGAAACGTCAAGGAACTAAGGGTTTTTGCTCATACAGGAGTGTCGTTTCTAACTTGCTATTTAAATTTAAACAGGAATGTGAGCAACACATTTAATTTGGAATATATCTCCTTAAGGAGGGCTTATGTTTTTGATAGAGACGTCTATAATAAAAACAATTTCTAATGTAACATACTTTATATTTTTGCGCAATTGGTAATTTTAGTCTGCACAATCTTGACATGAAAACGGAGGGCACATGAAAGATTTTCCAGAAAAAAAGATTTTTATATTTAAAAACAATTGTTTTACAGAAAAACTCTTCGGCTTGCCATCTCTTCCGTTTTATTGACAAAATTTTGCACACAAAATTTCATTATTATTTTTAGTAATTTGTGCTCGAAAATTAAAACAAAAAGTATATTACATTAGATATTGTCTTAATTATTATGCTCAACTACAGGAGCGATTAAATATTTTGTAAAGGAGTGTAGGGGGTGCTGATTTTTTATGACATAGGGCCGAGATGATTTGGATAGTGACGTAATTGCTGCTCAAGATAAGTAAATTGGAAAATTTTTAAAATGTACCCCAGTTTTTTATAATTTGAATGTTCGCGCCTTGCTCTCCTCCGTCTCATCTAATTTTAGTGTTTAATAGCTCAAATGTAAAGTTTTGAGCCATTGAGTGATCTTCGATCCAAACGAGCTTTCTATTTTTATTATAACAGGAGATATCTAACTTTGAATGGAGAAAAGCTCACAAATTTGAAATTCAAAATAAAATTTATTTATCTCTGCTCACTAGCAGTATGTCAAACTTTCAACTATATAAAGTGTGCATATCGCATCGTTCAAGTTTCGCCGGAACCATTCGTAGTTCTAAAGGCTTATATACTTTTCATCAAGCATATGAGTACTGCATCTAAGAGTACCGGAGATCCCTGGGGATTTGGTAAGAAAGCATTTTCCAAAGTCCTATCCCTAAGGGGGTAAAAAACGGCAGCAAAGTTTGTATGGGACAACGTGATTGCTTGGTCAAATCTATTGCAAATCTATAATATAAAATGCTTTTCCTTGAAAAAAAGTATGAATGCTCACCAAAATCGCTAATCGTAGAGGTCTGAATCCTCTATTTTCATTAGAACTGGAGAGATATTGGGTTACAAAACTATCACTATATTATATTATCAACAATTAATGGTGCGTAGCAGTACAAGAGTCCTGTAGTTAAATAGATAACGTTGAAAAATTTGACAAAATTTCGTTAATCCTGAAAAGTCAAAATATGCACACAAAAAAACCATTGAATGGAGTAGATAATACAATGTTTATAAACCAGAAATCGCTTAGACGTACCTCAAACTTTAATGGGAAAATGGACTTTGTATTATTATTTATTCAGAAAACAAAATGGTAGAGAATTGAAGGCTAAACTAAAATCTTGTTCTAGCTTTAAATATGTAAATAATAATTATTAAAATTGGGTCTATTAATTTTATTAAACTTGGTAGTTAATTTTCCTGTTCATTCATTCAACGTTACAAGTTTATTTATTACAAGTTACTTATATTTTATATAATATTATAAATTGAATAAATATGGTAAACTATTATCATATTACAAGTCAAGTGCAACAACCAGTTTTGCAATAATTTTATTGCTTTAACGGTTGGCATGGTTAGTACGTTATTGAACTTTAACAATAAAATAAACTTAAGGTCTATTAGTCCGGAAGATTGCGTTGCATTTTTCATGGTGATTTCACGCCGATCAATTTTTGATTTTATTGAAAGTTTATATGAAGTTGATAATCGATCGAATGGCGGTTCAGCAGACGGCACCTAAGGTGGACTAATAACAAGTGGAGGAATAATGAAATATGTTTTAGGTCGCTTATAAATTAATAATAGAGATAGTTTCAATAATGTAGTAAATTAAAAAAAAATTGTTAGCAGAATATTTATGGGTGAAATAATTGTCAGCTGCATATGACATTTGATTACCTTAGATTGCATGGCTACTCAGCAGAAATTTTTAACGCTAGAAAATATTGACTGCACAAACAAAATTTTGATATAGGTGTTCATAGAAACACATAATTAGTCCATTTCCGGTTGTCCGTCCGTCATCACGATAACTCAAAAACAAAATGAAATTTTGGTAACGTATTCTAAACATAAAAAGTGAGTTTAAGTTCGTGAATGAGCAAAATCTGCCCATTGGGTCCTTGACCCAAATTTTAAACTATAAAAGATAGAAGAAAAAGTTCATATACAAAAAAATATTAATTTTTTTGAAACAAACAACTTTTTTTGGAACGTTTTTTTCGTAAAATGTTTGGATTCGCCACAATTAAAGCTCAAATTTACCTATTTATCACGTATTGGTAATTATAATACATATTATTATACAAGTATATACATATAACTGTATAAACTGGATATTTATAGTATTTTATGAATATTAATTAAAATTTGCCCAATGATATTCATATGAACGAATATCTAAATAATTAACCCTGTTAGTTGTTATCTTCACTTGTTTATATTCATGTTGTTTACTTTTAATTTAGTTAATATTTTTTTCAAAAACTTTAAAATGCCCCTGCGAAGATAGTTTTTAATAAAAATTATTATAAACTATTTCATTTATGTTAATAATATTCTATCTGTACCGTGTACTTCATCTATGTGTAATTTAGCGTTTTGAATACGCAAAGATCGGTACGGACCCCGACTAAGAAGCTTATACCTTTGCGATTTTGGTAGAGACACCAGATTAGCTTTGCCTTATTAGACCCGCCTGTCATTTGTTTATCCAATAGTATCAATCATTCAGAACAGAGGTTGTTTGTCTCCTAGTGATTCCAAGTTATGGTTCCGGTACCTGGTACACGTGTCTGAGGCTTGCGGTCGACTTTTTAATAAAATTTCGCACGTTCGATAATCAAGAGAGAAGTTATTTTGACTGATCAAATAGCCTTTATAAGTGGCTTGACTATCTATTGAGATCCTGAATCTTGGTTAAATTAAAAATAAAGTAAATATTTTGCAAAATACGGGAAAAGCAAATGAAATATTTATTAAAAAATATGCCTCTAAAATATTGGTGTGATGCCCATATTTTTACATACTTTGTAAACAAAGTGTAAAAAATCTGGATATAATATGTTTGTTATTCGCGTCAAGACTTATTCAAAGGTCAAGAAAATAATTTTTTGTAAATATCTCAGTATCTATTAATTGTGCACTAATTATAGTTATTAGAAAATTTCCATGGATTCAACACCATTTTATATACGACAATAATTATATACATGCAGCTAAATTATAACGTGAATGAATAAATAATTATCAGGACTTTGAATCTGTTTTCAAAGAATCATATTCGACACGAATGATATTTACACGTGCATAATTGACCAGAGTAGAAAAGCCTTAAAGAATGATAAAAAGTGGAAGCGGTTGGAAACGGAAGATAATATGATATAAATGAAAGGGAAAATAAATTACGGGCGATCTGAGTTCGGGAAGTAGGAGGGGGTGAGTTTTAAAGGACGGGTGGAGCGAGATAAGACCACATAAACCACAAGACAAGAGTGTCAGGAGCACATTTAGTCAGTTTTCTCTTTACCCAGGAATTTACAGTAATAGGATTTACACTTATTGCAAACTTACTCTCATAACAAACACTCGGGTGTGGTACTCATGCAACATGCAACAAGACATGTGAGTCAGTAGCACATTGAGTGAAACGTATTAGTTGTCTCTTTAATCAGGATGTTGCAGTAATAGGGTTTGCACTTATAACAAATTTACGACTCTACAGAGTTGCAGGCATGCATCTTATTATGATTGCAATGAAATAAAGTGGTTTATGCGTTAATTATTAATTGTGAGTTATTTATAATTTATATCTTTCATAATCTTCATAATGAAAATGCATACAAAAATAAATACAAAAAAAAACTCAAAGTATCAGATCAAATATGCAAGACCAAGATACGAAATATTTGAGCAATTCCTAGACTATCCCGGTCTTGATCTTGCTTTGCTCATCAATATTTTTAAGATTTTTCACAGAATTACAAAAATTCCAGCTCGACGCCAGCTCATTTTATATTGATTCCTAGATAATCTATCCTAATGTTAATTCTCAATTCATAATCAGTGAGTTGAATAATCCCAGACACAAACTTTTCAGCCGTTTATAACAGAATTTTAACATGCTTTAAAGTGCATCGCTAAATTTTCCTCAATCAGACATATAACACAAAATTTTCTTATAATGTAAGGAAAATTTTTTCATAACATAAGGTCTTTTAAACCATAGTTGAAAACATCAAAGTTGCAACCGCTTGTAGAGTTGAATTAATAAATAGTTTTACCAATAAAAATACTCGACTATTTTGATTTTAATTCAACTTAATGACACTGGACTAAATTATATTATATCTATAATGCATAAATAACAATATACAGAAACTTTTTCAATGCGCTTAATTCTTGTAAGATATTAATACTGAAATTTCACTTTAATAGAGAGATTCATATTATTATACATAATATCAATATACGAATTGTCCTCAAAATCATTTTCAATATTGCAAAAAGGGGAAATCATAATATTAAATAATCACAATATTAACATACACATAAAGAAAACATCCAAAAAACTAATACCCTTTCCCCATCTCATAAATCTTTTAAAAATAAACAATTTGTTTTGGAGTAAATTTCTATTAGATATGAATGTACATTTTTTTTTTGTTTATATGTGTCAATTCTATATAAATTTATTTTAATATTGAAGTCCCCTTTTTGTGATATGAAAAATTATTCTGTGGTCAATCTGTGTATGTTATGTATATATTATTATTCGTATGTAGGACATATTATAAAATCATTAATTACAAATATCAGCTTATAATGATGATAAAAGAAATATTGAATAAAAAATATTACATAAACAAAATTACCAATCGAAAATTTGTAAGGTAGGTAAAGTAAGAGTGAATGTTAGATTAGGTCTATTTACATCAATTTTGCTTCCGGTCAAATTACTATATCTCAATATCATAATTTCTAATAGATTTTATGTATAATATGGTTATGTTTAATATATAATGTTGCGAGAAATAACACTACGATTTTAATCCATTAAGGCTATCATTTCTCCTGCTTTAGTTGAAGTATTCCGAAGTCTGAGAGTTTCTTTCGATTTCCGAATCGAAAATTTCCGAGTTCCGAGCTCAGTAGTGCATATTGTCGACTGTAATGTAGTCAAATACATTTCCTTAGACCCAGTTAATACAGTGAAATTAGGTTTTATTCGAAATTTAGTTATAGTGAGTGGATTTTGAAAAAGCAATTTTCAAACAAAAAAACTAATAATTTTAAGTGGTCTAGATGCGACTCGCAAGGTCCACATGACGAACTTCCCAATGAGGTTCCTCTATTAAATACGAATACAAAATTAAAAAGTGAAGATAACAACTAACAGAGGTAATTGTTTAGATAATCGACATATGATTTAATATCATTGTTTGAACTATTTTTGGCATCTCATACAAAACATTCATAAAGGTGACAAGATATTAGGACTAGACCCTGTACAGATTATTAGCTTAAGATTGCATTTATTTTCAAAAAAAATAAAAATGTTAATGAACATCCAAGCCAGAACCTTTATGCATGCATTTCTAATAATAATTATATCGTTTATAATAACAATAAAACCATTGACTTTTGATAATTTATTTTGTATTTTTTAATAAATTACTACGCAATGAACAAAACAATACTTTCATTTATTTTAATAAAACTATATTTTATAACAAAAATATAAAAGTACCGTGGGAATTTTAAAACGGGGCGAAGAAAACCGTTAAAATCTATAAAAAATTCATTATCAAAGCTACAGTCTATTGTTACGTAAATAAATCGAAAAAGAGCGAAATGAGATCGCCCAAGAGAGAGGATAGATGTAAAAATGTATATATTTATATGCAAATATTCATAATCACCGTCTCTTTTGGTACGTTTCATTTTGATTTGAATCATATATAACGTAAATCATTTTTACGAAGTACTCTACACATACAGGTCTTTAAACAAGTATCGGAGAAGACACCCTTCCCAAGAGTTATAGGATTTTTAAAGGCGAGTTTAATGGTATTGTTTATTTTTATCAAATAATGGTAAATTTTTAACTTTGTCTAATTTTCACTTAAAAAATTTTTTAAAAATTATGAGTGCACTTTCGATTTAAAAAATCAATATCAAGTAATGAACAATTAGTTTTTTATTTCGGAAATATATAGGGAAAGTTGGTAAGATTATTGTGAATGAAGAAACTGTGGGTGGAGTTGATAATTATTTTTTGAAATTTTTAATTTCAAATTTAATAAATGGTAATTAATACAGTCTATTTGATAATTTAAAATTGTAAAATTGGAGATCTCAAGATCTCAAGAGCATCTAGGAACTCCACCCACAGTTTCTTCATTCACAATAATCTTACCTACTTTTCCCGGTATATGAAATAAAATAATTATGCATTACTTGATAATGACTTTGTAAGTAGTGCACTCATAATTTTTAAAAAGAAAATTAGACAAAGTTTCCATTATTTTATAAAAATAGTTTTTCACAAAATAAATAGTACATCTATTAATTTTCTAATGTTTATTTTAACCTTGGAAATTATATTTAAG